>JAHLJT010003656.1:1717891-2290629 GCA_031308135.1 Acheta domesticus | reverse complement strand
TTCTCTCTCTCTCATTATATATATATATGTATTGTAACGATGCTTTGTTATACACTGAAGATATTGTTGAGCACGGCCAAATGTTTTGAAGACGCGCGGAAGTCAGCGGCGCGCAGTAATGTTAATGGATGGCGGCGAGATGGCGCGGTGCACAGAGTAGTTCAGAGCGGTGTAAGGAGGAGGAGTGGTTAGCGGCGGAGGGGAGACGAGGCCAACTCACCCTACGAACTTCCTCATAAATACGCTGATCGCCAGATCAGAAGCCCCTTATTTGCTTCAGCTGTCGCCGAGTATTGTTCTTTGGTGAAACGAAGACGTGCGAATTCCGTACAGTAGTCAGTGTCTAGTTCGTTTGTAATTCTAGTAGAGAGTTTAATTGAAGTAGGCGACGAATGTGATTCGGAAGATTAATATTGTGAGCAGTTTTTTTGAAGTTGTGTTAGAGGAGAGTGCAGTAAATACGACGCATTAGAATTCAGGCAAAAGACTAGAACGGCGTTATTCACTTTGTTCTGGTGGTCGAGTAGCCAGAATTTAAGTGATTTACACGCTGATTGAGTACGTGGAATCAGTCAGGAACAATTACGCTGTGTCATAAAGAATCGGCTATTCAAATATCCAGTGCGCGATGCCCTGGACAGAGATAAAAGCGGCCACCCGGCTGTGATCGTGCGAGGATAATAAGCACGCGGGCGAAAACTTAACAATCGCGCTGAAGAACAATTCCGGAAGGAGACGAAGAAGAGGGCCACCGAACGGGAAGAAGAAGGACCGTAGGAGAAGAACAAGAGGCGAGGAAGAAAGAAGAGTACCAGGAAAATAAGAAGAGAGAAGCAGACGAGACCCAGCATCGCTGCTAGAGCAGCGAATTCCAACAACGCGTCTCCGGTGTCGATGAAGCGCGGAGCAAAGGTCGAACGCCGAGCCGCAAGCACCGAGGTAACGATAAGGGAGAGGGGGACGTGTTAGCGAGGCCACGAACGCGCGAGCAGCTGGAAGGACGGTTTCGTAGTAAAGTAGGGCGAATACCACGCTTTACAGAACTCATGAATAACTCGCGTAATTTGTTGTACCTAGAATTTTCGTATCATTGTCTGGAATGCCTTATGAATGAAAAGAACATTGCCCTTTTGAAGTTAATTGTAAAGAAAGTCATTGCTTAGATCAGAAAAGTTTTGAAGAATGTGTAAAAAACTTGTGAGAGAATCAGAGTAATGAAGTGTGAATTTCAATTGGTCATTGTAAATAGTAATTTTTCTTTGTGTGAATTGTTGATGTTAGAATAATTAAGAGTTTAATTTCAAGCAAAAACGGGCACGAAAGGCAGAGATTAAAAGAGTACCAGTCGACTGAGTCATTGATTTAAATTTAGTACAATTAGCATTGTCAGTTGAGTTATTTTTTAAAGAGGTTGGAAGATTTACAAGTGTCTTAAGCATATATTTCGATCACTAAAAAAATATTCTTGCCAATTTTTTTGTTTGTTGCATTGTTTGTTTGCTTTTTTCTGCAGAGCAAGCAAAGAAATTGTTGTTTTTTTTTGTTCTTAAAATTGAATCATTTAAGAATTATATCTGAACTTGTTACTGAATTTGTGTATGTATTTTCCTTGAATTCCCTACTATCCGCCGCAAGAACCCTCTGCCCTGGGAGTAAATCAAAAGCTCGCAAGAGCAATAAATCTGCTTGTATCCTCTGGTCCAGTTTGGATTTAGAAGGAGGGGTAAGGTTAGAATATATATATATATATATATATATATATTATAATAATAATTATATATAGTATAATTATATATATATATTAATAATATATATATTTATAAATATTTATATATATATTTATATATATTATATATATATATCCTTTTCTCAGCCTCTCTCTCTGCTTTCTCTCACTCTCTGCCATTCTCTCTCTCTCCCTTACCATCTCCTTCCGTTGGCCTTGGGGTGTGGAGTGCGGCGTGGCGCGCGTGCGGAGAGCGCCGAGGAGGCGAGGCGAGCCGTGGCGTGGCGTGGCGTGCGCAGGTGCGAGTTCTGGGTGAACGCGAGCAGCCCGGACAGCGAGGACGTGTGGACGCGCAGCCGGGGCCGCGCGGGCCACCTGCTCAGCCCGCGCCACACGCTGGCGCCCAACAGCACGTGCGTCTACCGCTTCCGGGGCCACCCCCGCGACCGCATCTGGATCTACTTCGTGGCCTACTCGCACCAGTCGCTGCTGCTGCCGCCGGCGTCCACGGCCGCCTCGGCCGCCGCCGCCGCCGCCGCCGCGGCCGCCGCCGCCGCTGCCGCCGCTGCCGCCGCAGCCGCCGCCGCCGCCGCGGCCGCCGGCGGCGCCGACAACGCCACGCTGTCGGCGGCGGCGGCGGCCGCGGCGGCGGCGGAGCTGGCGGGCGCGCTGCGGCCAGGCCTCGACGATGCCTCCCCCACGCAGGTGAGTGACGCCCGCCCCCCCGCCCCCGCCCCGCCGCACCGCCCGCCCCGCGCCGCCCCCAGCACGGTAAGCAGGCGTTGCGACTCGCACGGCCCGTCGCTGCGGAGCCTCTGGAAACACTGGCGCGAAGGCGGCTCCACACATTCGGCGTAGCGAGTTACTGCTCGTTCCGAGTAGCACATTCCGAGTAGTGAGCTACTGCTCGTTCCGAGTAGCGCATTCCGAGTAGTGAGCTACTGCTCGTTCCGAGTAGCACATTCCGAGTAGCGAGCTACTGCTCGTTCCGAGTAGCACATTCCGAGTAGCGAGCTACTGCTCGTTCCGAGTAGCACATTCCGAGTAGTGAGCTACTGCTCGTTCCGAGTAGTACATTCCGAGTAGTGAGCTACTGCTCGTTCCGAGTAGCACATTCCGAGTAGTGAGCTACTGCTCGGCCAAACCCAAGCAGAAGATGGGCTGGCGAATGTTCACTTCCTTTGATGGGGGCAGAAGCCCGACACGCGGTGGGCAGGGCGAGCACCGAATGTTTGTCGCTTGGCAAATAGTTCGTAAGCATCCCATCCTCACTGTTTGGGATTCGGCGAGCGGTCTCTCACTTATTCGCCGTATGCCGAATAAGTGAATTTGTCTTCAGGCGAAGTGATGCAAAAAAGGGCATGTTAGGCAAACTTTCTGGCTGCAAAATGCCTCATGTTGCACGTCTTGCTAAGCGATTTATCCGCGGGAGGAAGATGTAACATAAAAATGTGAAAATGTCGGTAAAAAGTACAGTGCGGACAATATATCTTTCCCCGAAGACGACAAAGCGCCCGCCTCGGTGATACGTGCCCACGCCGGTCGGAGACTGCATAGCCGTACTCCCGTAGACAATCCAGAAGAACCTCATAATCCAGTGTTCCCAGAGCATTAACACTGTGCAGACGCGATGAAATTTTCTTTGGAGCAGAGAATGTTTCTTTAGGGCACGATCCATTGATATAATTCTACCGTTAATGAATGTTTAAGCACTGTACTGTCGATCGAATATTTAATCGTAGGTTATGACCACAAGATCATCGAATCTAACCCTTGTAACTATTAACATTGAGTAATTGAAAGATCAGGTATACGGGAGGAAACCCACATTGGGAAGAAGCGCTCCGCTGCGTGTCATCTGTATCTGTAATCACCACAGTACAGTGTAATTCGCCTCAAAAAATAAAATATTGTAGCGTCGCGAGGTGGCGCACGTGCCGTTTCGCTGGAAAGCCCGGCCTTAAGCCGGATGGGGGATGGGGGTGGAATGCGGCGGCGCCTCGCCGGCGCGCGCCGGGCAGGAAATCCCAGCCCCAAAATAACCGGGACAACTGGGCGTGCCTGAGTGCGAGTCCATTGATGACCGCTGCTCTCTGCTGAGGGCTGGCTTGCGAGCCGAATGACGCCCGCCGC
The DNA here is from genome assembly GCA_031308135.1 of Acheta domesticus. Taxonomy (NCBI): domain Eukaryota; kingdom Metazoa; phylum Arthropoda; class Insecta; order Orthoptera; family Gryllidae; genus Acheta; species Acheta domesticus. The sequence goes on along the minus strand of JAHLJT010003656.1, from coordinate 2,286,770 downwards.
TGGTAGAGTGGGGGACGAGCCGTGGGGTATTTATTGCGGCGCCGACATGCGCTCGGGGGATACGCTAGTGAGTCGAAAGACGTGAGGTATCTCCGTGCAACCTTGCACGTTTTGGCATCCGGCCATGTAACATCTAGTTACGGAGACTAAATGTCCGACAGCTCGCACTTCGCGCAGCTTCTCATGCTCTCGAGCAGAGGCACTGGGCTCAGCCTAGGGACGGTCGCGGGGTTTCGCGGCTTAGAGAATAGAAAGGTTGCCTAAGGTTTTCAATTTTGTAACATTATCTTGTAATTTATTATTGTAAATATACTGTACATACTATTCAGAATCTGTCGTCTGTGCTTTTCATGTCCAGTACGCCACAATATGTTCTGGATGTGCCAAGAATGCATTCCAGTCGACAGTCGCCACCCACTACTACCGTATTCTTTACAACAGTTTGGAAGAGTTACTCGTAGACCGAAGATTCGTCCGGCGACGCTTTCCATTTTTTCGGCGTCTGATGTGTTGTCCATACTGTAATAAGCATTAATCATACCACATTTATGCATTATTTATACAATCGATACTGTTATTTTTATGCCATCTGTAGTATAAATAGTGTGTTCAAGAATTATCATACGAAGAATAGTATCATTTTCTTGGACATTTCAAATGTTCATTGGTACAAAGTACAATTCTATCCATGAAAGAGTCTATTGAGTTTTTCTCCTTGTAGTTACCTTCCTTTTCATTAATAACTATTTTAATCTAAGGTGAATTCTAATATCAAAAGATTTTTAAGTCTGCATGCTTCACAGAGAGGTTTTAATCATAGTTTTTGCATGCAACATTTCGAATGTTAGCCTACTTTTTTTATTTAATTAATGTACTCGTAGAAATAAGAAGATAAGAATAGAGACAGAAAAATACAAGCAAAACGTCGTAATTAAATAGCAAAATGAGTAGTTGGGATAAAATAGCAAACAGCGAAACAAAATGTTACAGCGCAGAAACGTGTGATTGAGTGTTAAAGAGGAAGTGTATTAAACACACAGCCCGAAAAGACAAATACAAACGCATGATTTTATTCAGATTTCATTTTCAAAAGTTTGAAATGTCTGTCCACAAGATGATTTAAACAATCAACATTCAATAAACTAGTAAAATTTGTACACAAACCTAATGCTGATGATTTATGTAGTGATACTCAATTCTAAAAGACTTCTATCTTTATTACACTTTCCAGTCATGTTTTATAACGGCAATAACATGTTTGTTTTGACTGTGTAGTTGTGAAATGGAAACGTCATCCGACAGTTTCGGAAGTCTTTTTTGGGATCAAGGAGGAGGGGGGACGCTGACTGATTATGATTGAAAAACGAATGGGAAATGTGTCTCAAGACGGCTCAGTATGTTACTCTACGACAGGTGCCTCGTCACGAACACAAACCCCATTAATGGTAATATTTTTAGAAATATTAGATGGTTCCTTTTATAACTTTTTCTTTGCTATCGGTTCCTGAGAGCGTTGCCTGAAAAGTTCAGTTTTATATAGGCACTCTCTAATGCCTTTCACATTGACTTTGAAACTTCGATACGTCCACCCTTCTATAGAATAGCATTCATTGCAACGTATTGGATGAATTATTAAGAGGAAACAAGTTACGAGCTCAAATGTTCAGAAGGAAAAACTAATATTATCAAAGTTGTCAAAAATGTATTGACTTGCGCCAATTTCTTTCCAAATTTAAACCTCTCTTGATGACAGATTTTTAATTGATTATTTATAACAATTCCTAGTTAATTTTAACTTGTAAATGGATGATGAATAGATAAATCGTACGTTACAAATGGGCAGAATTCCAATCTTCCTTGAATTGTATTGTTAAAATTGTAATCTCAAATTTCGAAACTTTAAAAATCATGTTACGAATTTAAAACTTATGAATTTAAAGATATTGGCCTGGAACTTCGTATATGATTAACAAAACTCTGAGGTAGATTGTTTTCGTTCTGGAACGTTTGGGGAAATTTTTTGATTCGGATGACCCTTCTCTATAATTTATTACATTTCCTAATACCATAACTTCAGTTCGTATCAGTGATGTTGGATGATATAAGTATAAATAGACATATCGCTTTGAGATAATTTTAAGTTTTTTCTATTTCGATTATATGAATTAATTATGATCTATCTCGAAGTACCGATCTATGTGCGTTTTGTACTTCAGTGTTAATTTTTAAAATATGAACGGTCCTTGAGAGATGATAAGTCACAATTTGAAATTTTTCAAGTTGACTTTACCACAATTGTCTCTCAGAAAACCACTTTCCATCCAGTATTAGTTTCCATTTCTAACCACATCGCACAAAAACATCTTCCTCTTGAGCCCGCATTAATATGCATGATTTTGCTAACCATTAAACAAGCTATATTTCAAAGATGCATGTGCGTATCATATGATTATTTCTCACTGAGACGATTGTACGTGATACCGACATTTCAAAAAATATTATTTTCATATAATTGTTTATATAATAACAAAAGTGAAAACTACACCTACAGATATCGGAGACTTCATCTTTCAAACAACATTATTTGCTGCGATTGACTGAGTAGGTCATCCGTAACAGGGATTTGTGTAGAATGTCTTATATGAATAATAATATAATTGAATTAATACTAATATTCGTAGACATATAATAGTAATAATAGTGTTAAGAATAATTGTAATAATAATTTTTATATAAATAAGACCAATAGCTGTTGAATTCACGACCACACTATTAATTCTAGGAACGATTCATGAATGTTGGTCGCTGAAATAAAAACTCTTAGTTTGCTAACGTTTCGGAACTTTATTGTTCCCTCATCAGGGCTTACTAAGATTGAATATTGAAGAGCATTATTCACAAATGAACTAACTTATGATATTAAGGATACATCCAACATCACCACTCTCTGACTCCATGTTTAAGACTGAGGAGGGAACAATAAAGTTCCGAAACTTTGGCAAAATAAGAGTTTTTAATTAAGCAACTAACAACTACTACCTATTCGTAGAATAAAAACAATATTGAAAGTGATGTCGTAGGCTTCCGCGGCCAGATTCATGATCTGGGCTGTCCGGGTGACGCCTCGTTGAAATCTGAGGTGCCGACATTTCGACCAACCCACCAGTATCATGGCCTTCTTCATCCTTTGTTCTTGGCACTACAACCTTGAAGAAGACCACAAAATATTGAGGTCCTGGCTGTCCGAGTGACGCCGCGTACAAGGCGTTTCAACTATCTTTTTCGAGGTCTTCATCAGGGCTTATCTTCAGACCTCGAAAAAGAGATGGTCGAAACGTCGTCTACAAAGCCTTGTTACATCCAAGATCTCAACTGTGGCCGCGGAAGCCTTAGACTTCACCACAAAATGTCGGTGGAAACGTCGGCACCTCAGCCTTCGCCGCGGCGACCCGTCCAGCCCAGATCAATGTTGCAAGTGTTAAAAGTGTTGTTGCATTGTGTTCCAAAGAACCTGTAACAAGTATTGTACTACAGCTTCTGGGTCAATGACCCCCATCTCGATCAGGTTTTTCGTCCAATTTCCCTGATCCTTTGAGCAAATGCTGAGATGACCCCTTGTTTTGCTTCTGGACATAAATGTAACTTCATTATTTGTGCACGTCTTCTGAATTTCAGTGGGAAATATAGTTATTCAAATTATCGTTCTCCATATTGTCGCGTCGAAAAGTGTTGTTCTTTCATAAAGAACATGATGAGGATTAAGGGCACAAATTTATAGCTAATTTACCTTTGCAAATAGATTTTATGATACTGGAGCGAATATTTTGTGAACAAAACTTGAAAAAAACTCTTTTTTCTGTATTCAAAATTCGACTAGAATATGGCTTAGGATAGAGCTCACAGAATTATGAAAACGTGCACAGAATTCACTTTTTCCCATAGCTCGCCACGCGTAGTTTTTAACTGTTTTTGACGTAAATGAATAGAATTGGCTGTGTAAACGGAAGGAGTGCTGAAGAGGGCCTTGTGTGCGCAGGGCGGCGAGGGCGCGGCGGCGGGGGCGGGGGCGGGGGCGGGCGGGCTGCGCCACGCGCCTGCGCATCTGGGACGGCGGCGGGGGCGAGGCGGACGTGCTGCTGGCCGACCACTGCGACGGCGACCCGCCGCGCCTCTGCGACCACACGTCGCTGGGCAACGCCACGCGCATGACGCGGCCCTGCTCGCCGCAGGAGAGCTACCTCTCCTCGGGCAGCACGCTCACGCTCGCGCACTCCACCGTCGAAGGTAACCGCCGCCCCCTTCAGCTTCCCGCTGCTGGGTCATCTTGTTCGTTCTGTGATGCTTCCTCTTCATTTGCTTACTCTTCTTCTGATTCCTCTTCATCTGATTCCTCTTCATCTGATTCATCTTCATCTGATTCATCTTCATCTGATTCACCTTAATCTGCATCCTCTTCATCTGCTTCATGTTCCTTTTCATCTGCTTCTTCTTATTCTTCCTCTTCTTCATTTGATTCCTCTTCATCTGCTTTACCTTTATCTGCTATCTCTTCACCTGCTTCATGTTTCTCTCCATCCGAGTCCTCTTCTTCTTCGTCATCTCCTTCCTCTTCATCTCCTTCCGCTTCATCTTCATCTGCTTCCGCTACCTCTTCATCTTCTTCCTTTCTATTTATCTTCTGCTTCCTCACATGCTTCCCCTTCATCTGAATTTTTCTTTGTTTGCTTCCATGTATGTTTCTTCAACTTCTGCTTCTTCATCTTTCGCTTGTTCATCATGTGCATCTTCTACTTTTGCTTCGTCGTGTGCTTCCTCTTTATCATGTGCTTCCTTTTAGCTTATGCTTCCTCTTCATCACATGCTTCCCATTCATGGTTCATCTCCGCCTTCTTCACCTCCGTCTTCTTCCTCATCTCAGCATTCTTCATCATCTTCGACTTCATCTTCTTTGAGGATTTGTAGCGTAATGGGTAGCATATACGTTTTCCATTGCTGGAGGCCTTGGTTCCAACCTCAGTCAAACTGTATGGTGTTTGTGGTGGTTGAAGCGAGCTCCCGGCAGATTAGTTCGTCTTACTCCTCTAATCTGCTTCTTCGTTTACGGCTTCTTCTTCTCCTGTTTCTTCGTCTTCGTATTCATCTACTTCGGGGATTTGTAGCGTAATGGCTGGTACATAGGTTTTCCATTCGTGGTATCTGAATTCTATCTTCAGTCAAACCGTCTGGTTTGTGGTGAACAATTCAAGCTCTCAGCAGGTTATCTGGCGATTCTTCAATTTATTTTGTCTCTTCTTAAAACATTTCTCTGTCAGCATTCACCTCATCATCAATATTGCTGTCATCAACGTATCAGATCATCGTTAATGGTACTCCATAATCCTAGAGTTGAAAGCTCTATAAATTACTATCTCCTCCTTCAGCTCTTTTGTCGTCTTTTACTTCTCCTTCAGATTTTTCTTTCGCTCTTTGAGTGTGTTGCATAAGCAGATTATTACTGCGGCGGGAGCTGAGTCTCTTAAATTCATAAAATTGAGGAAAACCTGAACAATGTACTGTTATATTTTCATCGTTCATGTGACGAAAGTTCTTGTTGAATACGATGTGTCTTAATTATATTCCTGCGCATTAGTTATGTTGTACTTTTTTGTTTGTTCTTCTTCCAATTCTTGGACATTTTGCGTCTTTATCCCAAGCTCATGGTTCCTTTTGGGTTGTCAAAAGAAAAATCTAAAAAATGTAGAGATGACTTTTTTTCTCATTGAAAATGCATTTACAAGCAATGCCCTTGTGTTCCCGCTTGAACAGATTGAACTGCCTCTTCACAATTGTTCTTTTATGTTTATTAGTCCTGTTAGTAAAGTATTCAAGTGCAGCGTAGCAAAGTTCCGATACGTACTTGTTCGATGTTTCAGTGGAATCAGAGAACCAACTTTTTTTAAGTTATGTTTTAATTCGTATAGCGTAAGAGCAAAAAAATCGTTCAACATGTTCTGGTAGAAATATTAGATTTTTAGCAGCTAGTAATATGGTATTCAGTTCATTAATTCCACATCAGTTTTTTTTGTTGTTTGTAGGTCTTTTACCTAGAGACCTTTGAAATATTCTTGCAATTTGTATTTGCACAAAAAGAAAAATGTCCTCTTTACAAACTCTAATTGCAAATTGTGTGACAATTTGAATTAAATGTGCAGATATTCACGTGCTTTATCTAAAAGAAATTTTCTTGCTGATGTTATTTATAACATGGATGATTTCACTTTGTCACTGCAAAAAAAAATCACCGAAAATAGGAAATACTATTTGTAATACACGTTGGGGTTTAATCTCACAGATTTATAAAATTGGATAATATAACTAATAATTAAAAAGAAGAAAACTTTTTACGGCGTGTTGATATTTTTCATAAATAGATTCTTCGATTCTTTTTTTAAAAGAATGATAATATTTTCAGTCATATTACAACTAAAGCTCATTCCATACAACAGCCCTCAAATCATATTCTACGGCATAAATGAAACATGATTTCGGCTGTTTGTAGTTAAAAGAAGTAAGGAGACGATTTTCGACGTTTGACTCAAGAAAAGATCGGAATAGGCTATTCATGATGTGTTTGAATAAGTATTTTGTTTCCATCAAAATATCATTGTTCTTAATCGAACAATAATATGGGTGTAACTGATATGAACATTTTAGTATATCATACATTTTAAAACGTAAAACGTGTTTGAGAGAGTACAAGGGTGTGATTCTTGAAAAGGAATTTAGTCAATACTCGTTTCGTCATAGTTATTGCGAAGAATTTTTTAGATCCTTTAGGAAGACAACAACCACAATACAATATTGGCACATATGCTTGGATTCGTTAGGTTATCTAAAATATTTGTGCAACTAACGATGAATGTACTTTGCCTGTGATTTGACTCGCCAATATCGTTCTGTGAATAATGAACATACAACTAACGCTGGATGAAGTGTACAAAGCTGATGCACTATGCTCTGTTTGTCTGTAACCACACACCTACATCGTTAGGATCTCTGCAACGTGCGTGCAACTATCGCTGGACAAATTGTGGTCTGCTGGTGAACTTATGTTTGCCGATCATGTCAGTGGAAATGCGCGTGCATTGACCGCAGGCTATCGCTGTTTTATTTCGGTTCCTCCCCAAAAAATGGGATCTTCAATAAAAATTAAAAGCGTTTAATCTGAAATTGAAATGCCGCATATCGCTGGTAATTGTGTTGCTAACTTGATTAACGACTTCAAACATATTAAATAAAACACACACACTGACACCAGCGTCAGATTGAACTGATAAAATTTTGATTCTTGATGGAGTGTGGGACGTCATTCATTTTGCAAATGCACACCCGGTGCTCGTACCAATGTCAACATAATCGTCAACATATTTACCTACGCACGAAGTCATGTTGGACCATTTTGCTGTTTGGTTTTCTGTGGATTGTAATCCAAAAGACACTACGTATTTTTCTTCGTTCTAAGTATACATTTAACAAGTTGTTTAGTTGTTTATATCATGGACTCGTTTGAAATAATAATGTATAGTTGTTTATATCATGGACTCGTTTGAAATAATAATGTATAAATGTTTGAACTTTACGAAATAACTACATCAATGGATGACTGTTGATAATCGTGCATTTTGTGCGTGGTGTTGTTTTAACATTATAATATTATTAAATAATTTTGTAAGTTTTAAATATCGTGAATTAAATTGCATTCTTCATGTTATTATCTCATGGAAGCCAAAATAATTAAATTGTTTATTATTTATGTTGATTGTTAATCAATTTCAATATTCTCAGTATCTCATGTTTTAAGACAATCAGTAGTACTATTCAATACGCTATCAGTAAATTATATTTGGTGTAATTCCAATAATAGAAATACCTGTTTTTTTTATTGGAAGCACAACTTTCACGAACTAATTGTTCGCATCTTCAGGTACATTAGTAGGTTCTCTAAATACAACAAAATCATTTTACAGATAACAATAATACGATGAAATTACAAGCATTACATGCAATATAAATAAATTTTGAAAGCACAACATTAGATCCAAATCAATGTGCATGACTGATAGCGGTTTGCTTTGTACTAAACTACATATACTTACTAAGATCCTATCTGAGATATTTAATTTATCATTTTCCCCCCACTTAAACGAACATATTGCATTACATTACCTCTTTGAAAATCGAGTTAAAATATTAGCTACATCATGTTCGTTAAAACATCACACATCAGACACTAATCATTTCACCTTTTACTTCAACGTTTGTAAAGCTCATGATAAAAGAAAATTGTATTCAAGCATACTTGTGTGACAAAAAAATGTTTCACTCAAATAATTATTTGCACAAAAAAGAATCGAAGACAAACAGTTCAACAAACAAGATATTTTACAACCAAATAAGCTCTGTGCGTGATGCATACGACGCTCTAAAAAACAGAGGCGAGCTATATTATGTCGACGCACGCTACATTTTGTGTGACCAAAACACCTTTTTTAACTCGTGATCATTTGCACAAAAACGAATCGAAGACACGGAACAAAGAATATACAGCCAAACAAGCGCCGTGCGTGTTGCGTACAACGGGGCTGAGCCGTTTGAGTCGCGTCGGGGCTCTGATTGGCGCAAAGAGCTCGAGGGAAGCTCTGCGATCGCGAAAGGCTGCGGAACAAAAGAGCGCGGCGGCGCGCCAGTTGCGGATCGGCCGAGAGAGAGCGCCGCGCCGCGCCGCGCCGCGACGCAACGCGCGCTTTAAAAAGCGGCCGCTTTCAGCGTCTGGTTTGTTGACGAGAAGCCGCACCGAAGAGTTGGCGCCGGGTCCCGTGGCGCCGACAGCGAGGGGAGTGGGGAGCGGGGCGGAGGCGGGGACCTGGGTGGGGGCGGGGACGGAACGGACGCGGGGCTGACGGTGACAGCGGCGGGGGAGGCGGAGCGAGGGTATGTGGGGGGGAGAGCCGTGGTGGGGAGGAGACGGAGGGGAGAGAGGGCGGGGCAGGAGCGGTTCTGGGGGCGGCGACCGGATGAGGAACTGACACCGGGTGAGAGCGGAACGGGGGAGGATGCGTGGGAGGTGGGGAAGCAGGGGGCGGAGACGGACCTGGGAATGAAGGGAGAGACGTAGGCAGGGCTGGTGGAGTGGGCAGCGAAGGGAGCGGAAGCACAGGCCTGGGTGGGGCGAGGGGGTTGTTGGTTGGAGGTGCGGCGGGGAAGGGGCGAGCCGGGGTAGGAGTGTGTGTGTGGTCGGAACTGTCGGCAGCTCTGGAGGGCGGAAAGGGGCGGTTCTGGTGGCGACAGCGGGCGCAGGGAGGCGGAGCGGGGCAAGTACCTGTGGGGCGAGAGCCGTGGATGGGTGGAGACGGAGGGGGGTGGGAGCGGTTCTGGGGGCGGCGCCGGACGAGGAACAGACACCCGGTGGGGGCGGAACGGGAGAATGCGTGGGTTGGGGGAAGCAGGGGCCTGGGCGGGGGCGGGCCTGGGGGGAGGGCGAGGCGTGGGCGGCGTGGGCAGAGTGGAGCAGGGCGGCGAAGAGGGGGCGTCGATGGTGTCGGAGGTGTAGAACGGGCAGGGAAGGCGCGAGCCGGGGTGGGAGTGTGTGGGGGCGGGGAGGAACTTTCGGCGGTTCTGGTGGGCGGAAAGTGCCGGCGCTGATGGCGACAGCGGAACTGGGGAAGAAGGCGGGAGCGGTTCTGGGGGCGGCGACCGGACGCGGAACAGACACCGGGGGCGGGGGCGGAACGGCGGTGGGCGTGGGGGGCGGGGAAGGGAGCGCGGACGGGGGCGGACTTGCAAAGAGCCAGGCGTTGCTCCCTCTCTCGTCGGGAGCGTTATGTAAACATCGCGTCCGGTCGTAACTCTGACGGCCGCTTACCAGTGGAGTGGGGACTGAGAAAGATGTGAAGCCTGGTAGAAGTCGGAGAGCAGGGAACGGTCGGGAGAGGTTGGATTGCGAATAATTGAGAGATGCGACGAAGCATGGTGGAAGTATTCGACCGGGTCATCGTGGGATGAAGCGAGTGGTATGAGGTGAATTAATGAAGGTTGCGTAGAAGAGAGGCCAAGGGAGGGATTCAGAGCTTCAAGCAGAGAAGAAGGGATGCTCGGGAACATAACGATAGGAAAGACAATAGAATGTCGTGAAAACTGTAAAGAAAATAAATATTAATAGAAAGACAAAAGAAAATGGAAGTATAATAAAGTAATGTGGGTAGTTGAATTAGAAGTACGAGCCAGAATGAGTACAATTATTGTAACTAGAAAATCCCCGCAAAGTGAAAAAAAATTGAATATCCATGTTAGCGAGTTGACTTCAATTTCATTTCACATAGGCATTTATTACTCAGTATATTGCGCAAAATAAGAAACGTTTTCGGCGAGGCATGAAATCTCAAACGTCACGCGCTATTTGTCCGTCCGTTTCTTTGCGTGGGGGCGTCGCGACGCGTCGCGTCGGCCTGGCACGTCGCCCGGCCGGCTGCCAAGCGGCGCCCCGCGGCGGCGTCGCGGCGGCGAGGGACTCCCCCCTCCTCCCCCCCCCGCCGGCCCTTCGTCGTCTGTGAAGGGCAGCGCGCCGGGCGGGCCGCGCCCTAACACAATAGAAGGGAAAGCCACCGCTGCGGAGGGCGAGTCGTGGAAAAAGGTGGGCGCGTCCGCGGAAGGGAGCCACCGGTCAATCGGCGAGTCGCCCTGGGAGGGATTGGGTTTTCGGGGAAAAGAATTCAGGAGTTGTGTGCGGAACTGCTGGGTGGAGGAGGGAAATAAAGAGAATGAAGGGTTGCTCCGAAGGAAAAAGTAGACAGTTGTGATCCAGCAAATAATTTGTCGAATTTGTTTGACTTGTAGGTATACTTATAAAATTATGTTATGAAATTTGAAGTTTCCTCCAAAGCTTGTGTGAAATACGTTACAGCTGAGATAAACAATCATCAATACAGCACACAAAAAACTTTAAGTGAGCAAAAGTAATTACAGATTACGCAGATGGTGTTTTCTTAAATTTCGTAGGTGGTTCTAGTGACACCAAAGAACACTATAAATGTTTGTACAATTACGTGTTCCTCTTTCTAAATACTTATTCAATTTCTGGCCTAGAAAAATATTCGGTTAGTAAATCAAATGTTTTTTCTAAATAGTGAAAACCGTTATTTTATTGCCAATCATGTTTTAGGAAACACTTGAAACTGAGTGAAGTGGAAACTTTTTCATTTGCAAGAGAAACATGAATTCTGTACACTTCTGATTTTCTGAAAGAAAACATGCCAGAAGGTCGAACTAATTCCCCTAACGTAAGCACATTGATGTGACAAAAGTTATTTTCAATACTAAGGATCTCATGATTATATGTAGATATAATTATTATTTATTAAAGAAATTAATTAATAATGCTCATTTTGTTCTTATATTTCTTCAACAATTTATAATATATTTTCCAATTTCAATGAAAATATTCGTAATTCGCTATTTAATTTAGAATTATTATTCATCAGAGGAATGTGTTAAACTTATTTTCTTATCAATGTGTATAAGAACCGCAAATTGGATAATTTTCGCTGCAGTTAACAATGTAAACAGAAAATTCTCTCCAGAAACATCTGAAAATTCTTCAGTTCATTTCAAGAATCCCCCAGGAGTACATGAAAATAAACTGCACTGGCAATAGCGCCACAGATATTCGGCAAAGAACTGCTATGCATAACATTTGGCACCGTCAGGCGGCGATAGCGGATACTAATCGTATTCATGGAATCTGCAAGAGAGCGCCTCAGGGACAGCTTGTAACGGCTCTGGATTCTCTAGTGCAGAAGAGGCTTTTCGTATCTGATCGAATTCAACTTAAATTTTACGAACTATATTCATATAGATTTTTTGTTCGTTTTATGGAACAAAGTATTGGTGGATGGTAGCAAAGTACACTGGAATGGAAGAAATCGAAATTTAATTTTTTTAAAATTATTTTTGTTTTTCGATAAACGTTTAATAATAAGTAGAAGGTTTATTAAACTACTTTCTATATAACTACGGCTTAGGCAAGAAATATTTGCTGTATTCACGCACATGAATAATTTCGAGTATTTTCAGAAGAAAAATTTTCATATAGTTTGCTACAATTTTTTTTTATCGATATCCTATTAAATGTGAAATTAAGAAAATTATTTGAGACTCAGGATATAAAGCAGTTGCAACAAAAGACTCTTGGGGCATACTCTTGTCAGAGCTAATTTCGGATAAAATAGTGTTGCCATTTTATTGATAAAGAGAAATGTTAGACAAATTATCAGAATGGCAGGGTATTATTTCACGAGGGATGTTCTTTTATTCTTACCGTTTTGTCTAATAAAAAAGAAGGAATCTGAAACAGCAATAGAAAACATTAGTGTTGATCTTCATTGTTAAAGTGAAAAATAGCATGAAGTCAGCTATTTTGATCAGAGACATTACTTGAGCCTCAACGTTTTTAACAAATATCCACGCAAACGAATAATAAACTTTCCGAAGGGGACAAAAGAAACTTCAGTCCCAGGGCATCGGGAGTGTTTGGGTCCTGGCGGTTGGACGGGTGGGGTGGGGGGGCGGAGATAAGACGACAGCAGGGAGTCAAAGCGCAGCGGTGGGCGAGAGGAAAAGATCGTGCGGCGGAGGCGGCGAAGGGCGAGGGAAGTATCGCTGGGACCGCGGGGAGAGGCGGCGGCGGCGGCTGAGCGATGATCGCCCATAACTCTTGCCCTCCCCGCCCACGCACTATCGCCCTCGCACTCTCCGAACCGTTCTTTCTTTTCCTGCAGGCGGACGCGAAGCTCCACAGCGCTCGGCCCCCTCGTAAATTCGTGTGCGCTGCAAATGCGTGGATTCATTTAGGCTGCATTAGTTCGATTCATCCGTTGTCTCGATTGTTGAAACATGACATCATCCGTATACCACCATGTCATCTCAGTGTTCGGAATGTCATAACATCCTGGATTATAACGTCTTTCGGTGAATAGAAATATATTGATGGGTGCCGAATCGGCAGATATTCCACTTCGAAAGGTGATATATGAAAGACGTTCCATCTTGCTTCATCTTTTTCCTTCCTACATTACGATGCAAGTTTTCTCGCTTCCTCTAAATCGCATGAGAAATAGTGTGTTTTCCTGCCATCTCTTTGGAGTGCATTTGCATTTTACCTATGGATCTCCAGACCTTAGCGATATTATAAAAGCCTTTGATGTTTTCTAGCATCTCCGTCGCCTTTCTATTCTCCGTCTAAAGAATCTTACTCCGTTGCAGCTCGCCGAACACTTTGGTGTTTCTGAAGCTTTTGAAATTTAAAACTTGAAAGGTGCGCAGATGTTTTGTCGAGGAAATATAAGCCAGCGTTACTGTTCGTGTACTTTACTCCGACGAATGTTAAGTCGTCTCAAGAAATTTGCCAGAAATACTCTTTGAAGTTTTGATATTCCTGTCATGTAAAGCTAACAAATGTTAGTGTGTAACCAGCATTTTTTCAAATTCTTCTTTTCCACTATTCTCCAGTAGAGAAGTCAAAATGGTATTTGTAATGAAGAATAAAGAATTAAATTGTAAAAATATTGTTTTTAAAAGTCCAGAATTTCCTCTAGAAACTCTTCTGAAATTCAAAATCATCTTTCTCCTGTATGTTCTGGAACTCTAGATTACCACAGGTGTACAACACTTCTCAAATTGTTTTCCTTATGTTACATCTTCCTATCATCCTTGATCTTCATTTATTTTTTTTAATTAATCATCTCAATAAAAAATAATGATTCATAAGGATAATAATCAGCCATTACTATCAAATGAATCAATGGTAGTCTTTTAAGATTTTCACTGGATTGAAGCAAAGTCTGAATATATTTTTAAGCAAACAAAGATAATAAATATTTAAAATAACCTTTTTTAAAAAACGTATAATTTAACTCATGAAACTAAATCATCTAAATCATGGCAGTCAAAATTAACAAGAATGGCTTAAAATAATCTTTATTTGTTTTCAATGTATGAAATAACCGTAATAAAATCAGGAAAGTATTGTCAAGATTTGATATGAAATTCAAGATTGTAGTTTCTTCCGTTTTGAAATTTTACATTCCTTATTATTTTCTTGTCTTCATTCTTGTTGCTTGATCTCTAATGTTTCAAGGAAACAGTGTTGTTTCCGCTCTTGAATCAGTGGTGACGAAGAGTACCAGATCGTAATTTCGTAAAACGAATGCAAAGATGTGGTGCCAAAGCCACGGCAGCGTCTTGGTGCCATACATTTTTTATCATCCCTTCTTGCTGCGTCGTGCCCCTTGTCACTCCCTTTCGCCCCTTCTAGCTTCTCTTACAAACCCTCTTGCTCTCTCTGACCCCTTCTCACCCCTCTCTATTCCCCTTGCTACCCTCACTCCCCTTAATTCCTGCCGACAACTCCCACACCACCTCCCGCTCTTATCACCCTCTCTCGCTCCCATTACACCCTTTCGCTTCTATCACTCCCTCTTGCTCCATTCACCCCTGTTCTCTTCTATCACCACTCTCCCACCTATCACTCCCTTTCGCTTCTATCATCTCTCTCGCTATCACCCTCTCTCGCTCCATTCACCCCCTCTCGCTCCATTCACCCCCTCTCGCTCCAATCACCCCCTCTCGCTCCAATCACCCCCTCTCGCTCCATTCACCCCCTCGCTCCAATCACCCCCTCTCGCTCCATTCACCCCCTCTCGCTCCATTCACCCCCTCTCGCTCCATTCACCCCCTCTCGCTCCATTCACCCCCTCTCGCTCCATTCACCCCCCTCTCGCTCCATTCACCCCCTCTCGCTCCATTCACCCCCTCTCGCTCCATTCACCCCCTCTCGCTCCATTCACCCCCTCTCGCTCTATTCACCCCCTCTCGCTCCATTCACCCCCTCTCGCTCCATTTACCCCCTCTCGCTCCATTCACCCCCTCTCGCTCTATTCACCCCCTCTCGCTCTATTCACCCCCTCTCGCTCCATTGACTCCCTCTTACTCCATCCACCCCCTCTCGCTCCCTCTCGCCTCTTCCCCAACAACCCCTCTTGTTCCCTCTCACTCCTTCTCTCCTCGATAGACACCACTACCACCTCTGGATCCCCTCACCCTCATCACCCCCTCCCAGCCCTTCTCACCCCCGTCAGCCGACCGCCTGCGCCGACTGATCGCGTGCGCGCGCGCGCGTGGGCGTGCAGGCACGGCGCTGCACCCGGCGGCGTTCCGGCTGCGCTACGAGTTCGTGGACACGCGCCTGGGCGGCGAGGCGTGGCCGGCGGGGCGGCGCGCGGGCGCCGGCGGCGGGGCCACCCCCGACGACCACCCGCCGTCGTGCAGCCGCGTCTTCCGGCGCGTGCGCGCGGGCGAGTTCTGGTCGCCGCGCAACGTCTTCCTGTACGGGCGCGGCGGCGCGCACAACCTGTCGTGCGTCTTCCGCCTGGAGGCGGCGGCGGACGAGCGCGTGCGCCTTACGCTGCACAACGCGTCCTTCGGCGGCGGAGGGGAAGGGGGGGCGGGCGCCTGCGTCACCGAGGCCGACGCGCACACCGGCCGCCCGCGCTGCGCGCGCGCCTTCCCGCCCGACGCCCCCGACGCCCCGCGCGTCGCCGAGCTGCGCATCTACGAGGTGAGCTTGAGCTTCTTCTTCTTTACTTCTTCTTCTTCTTTACTTCTTCTTCTTCTTCTTCTTTACTACTACTTCTTCTTCTTCTTCTTCTTCTTCTTCTTTACTTCTACTTCTTCTTCTTTACTTCTACTTCTTCTTCTTCTTTACTTCTTCTTTACTTCTTCTTCTTCTTCTTCTTCTTCTTCTTATTATTATTATTATTATTATTATTATTATTATTATTATTATTATCTTATATATTATTTCTCAAAGGGCTGTTTGGTCTTTTCAATAAATTGGGCTACATACGAAACCGATCTGTATAAAGAAGCAATGGATTGAAAAATCGTGTTTCTTTTCACCCGCACATGGGACATTCGTATTGAAAAAGGGCGTTAAAAATACCTAAATATTAAAAAAATAGTAATTCGGGATCTGTAATATCTGATTGCCGCGCGATCTATCGGAAGAAAATTACACTCGGACGGTGGCGGGAAATGCAATCTCAAGCATTTTTGTTTGTTTCAATTTAGTGGAGGTTGTGTAAGCACGTGAACGTGATTTTCTACATTGAATAGAAATCTTGAAATATGAGAGGTTAATGATCTTAGTGAGGTTAGGTCGTTTATAATGCTGGAATACAAAACAAGAATTTAAGCAGAAAACAGTTTGGTTATTTGACTAACCGTGCGATTCAATCGCACGGGTTCTCACTAGTTATTATTATTGTTATTCATCTTCATGTTCATTTTCTTCATCTTCATGTTCATCTTCACGGGGAGAGATGGCTCAGTGCATCAACTGATGTCACTGCAGCCCCTCTGACCGAGAGGCCCTAGGTTCGAGTCCCGACGGATGCAGGATTTTCGTCAGCTAGGTCGAATTCAGTCGCTGTCTGGAGGAAAATTCTAACGGCCAGCTGTTGTGATCGGTAGTTTTCCGTGGTTTCTCCGATCGACACCAGGCGAATGTCGGAGCAGTACACTAACAAAAGTGCCACGGACCGCGCGCGATCTTTCCTTCCTCTTCCTTGTCCTATCCTCACACCTTACACATACACTTACACTAACGTTTACTACACTATCACACACGCCGTGAGACCAGCCGGGAGCTTAGTGCTTACACAGTTACACACACTTGAAATTTATTCACATGCACTACTCTTCCACACATTTCGGGAGACCAATCGGGAGTTTACCGCTTGTCCCTTGTGGACATACCTGGATGAAGAAATTTTCGCCAGCCAACTTCTAGATTGGCGTCCGATCTCACCAAACAGAAGGATAGGAACACTGGCACCTCCAATGATGAATTTTCATTTCAAAAACGGGACTAATGATCAATGGAGTTGACTTTAATCGCCCGGATTCATCGATCAAGTATGCAAGTGTTTAATAAGAAATTTACCCCTCGGACCTACATCAATCAGATTCAGGGCGAAAAATACACAAATTCGCAGATCATGAAGGAATGCAGGGAAAGTAGGTACACACTGTAGCACACATCACCATCGATCGTAACTCAAAAACGATGTATCCTAGACCCTTAAAACATTATTTTCGTCATCCTAAACAGATACAAGTTATGTTCTTACGCTGTTTTCTACAAAATACCATTAATACGTATTACACAGACTCGTTTAAGATTGAAAATATAACTTTGTAAGATTGTGGGAGGAGGGCAAGTAATATACCTCCTTGAGATACTAATTACGAAGTCCGTTGTAGATCATTGGCGTATAACATCTTACAGAAGTTCAGAAGAAACCTACATTGTAGAAACGAATACATCTGATATTTCAGTTCAAAGTAGAGGCGTAAAACGATATTGAGCGATAGTGAGCGTTTATATACAGCTGGCCAGGAGGAAAATCACAAAACATTTAATAAATATACAACGAATTCCTTTCATTCGATATTTGTATATACTCAAATACATACCAAAAAATAACAAGAATACGTACTCATACATTTTCATTTTGTAATAATGTTTTCATTTCACTTCACATGTTCATTAAATATCAATTATCCATGTCACAAACATTACAAGAATATTCCCATAAATTTAATAAAGAAGATGAAATTGTATTTGTTTAACAATTAGATAGATAAATGAGCTTGTTGACCATAGCGCGCTTAATCAATATTTACCCATCCGGGTCATTAAATTTGTTGACATGGAAATCCGTCAATTATGCTACGCGTTTTGAACCAACAAATAGTGTTCTTGATGATAGTTTTATTCGAAACTCTTTCCCCTCATTCAGATCAGTAAGATCGTACTTCGATTTAAATATACACATGACATAGTTCATTGTTTTGTAATTTTAAAATTTGAAGTTAACCGGAAAGGAAAAGATATCAGACATTATTTAGAATGAAATGAAAGTAATGTTGACCATGATGATGTAATCTGAATATTTTCATTTGTACCTTATTGAATTTAGATTAGATTTCATTTTCTTTTGGAATGTTGCATCAGTTAAGAGTCAAATTATTGTAATTTTAACAGAAGCTTATAGTTTAAGTATATTTTTATGAATTATTTATTTGTATTGTTGTTTCATTAGAAATTTCTAAACCACATCCATGATTGTAGTGTCTAAGTATGCTGACTCCTATCTCACAGAATTAACCTATTGTTTAGTCGGAAATTAGCCCGGAATTGATGGGAATTCTCTCATCAGGATCTCGGCGTATCGAGTCAAATTGAACAATTTGTGCAAACTAAATATATATTTGATTAACCCGACTTTTTTTAGCTAGAAATGTTCCCAGGCCTGGACCGTGTTATATTTATCATCCACGACTGGAGGAAAGAGAGATATGAGGCACACATGTATTCCCTTCACCCATGCTTGGTCTGCCTGAGCTTTTTCTTTCGTCGTACAGCTATAGAAGCTAATAGGATTGTAATAGAAAACTACCGTTCGATTTTCATGCCGACCGCAAATCCAACACGGGATCGCACCACGGAAAGATAGCACCCTGTCCACGAGCGACCCAAGGGCTGCATATTAAATGAATTTAAAAATATATTTCTTTAATTTTTTTCATATTTAAGGTCGCTTTTCAACCGCTGTGGTCGCACAGCGACCACTGTAATTTTACTTTTTTTATCTTTGGGGGTAAAGAAATGCGCATACGGTCACACCTTGTGTTTTGGGAAGGATTCGAACCCGCGACCCTGCAAGGGAAGGCATCACGGCCCTTCAGCCTCAACTGCTTCGAATATTCAGGCCGGCATTCTATTTCTTTATTATGTAACATTTTAAAAATAATGTTACTCTCAATGTGTTTGTTATTTTTATTATCTCAGTACATTTGTGTACATGGTTAAATAAAAAAAAGTGTTACTTATATGTAATTTAATCGGAGAAAACAAAAACGTACGATGTCCATGAGCTTCAAACTTTGAAGAGTAATCAAAGAAGCTGTAAGCCCCAGACATCGAATTTTTTTCTTAACATTATCAATTGAAGATCAGTGTACAGTCATCATGGAGGACACGGACAACGAACATTTGTACATGGAGGGTTGTATTTGTGGCGATGTATAACGATGCGACAGTGGCATCGTTATACATCTTCACATATTTATGTCTTATGAAACAGTTCCGTGGGGGTGTTTTTTATATTTGTTTTTAATGTATTTAAGGTCATTTAATTGTATATGTTGATAACGATGTTATTTGGAAGAGTCAAAAACGATTCCATAGCAAAAAAAGAATAAATCCTTACGCCAATTGATGGTGGCTTTAAGATTGAAATTTTCGTGTTTTTTTATTGTTACGTAGTAAAATCAACAATTTAGATAAACACCGTATCCTGTACAGGCGGCTTTGCACCCCACAACCTTATACATTTTCTGCAATAGTTCAGGGTGGTAGGTCACTCGCTCGTGCAGTTGAAGTAAATAAATCGGAGCTGTTTCAGTTGCACGTCAACGCAAGGCGAAGTATAGCTTTTTTGCGTTTATTTTTCTATTAATTAAATATTAAAGATATTAAAAAGCACCCTACCGAACCATTTCTCTTATTAGTTTCCCCGCCATGAACATAAAACCTGACATCGAACCGTTTTGGGTTGCTCCAATTCATTTGACGTACAATTCCTTTCTGGCAGCTTTGATGCAGCAGAAGTCCCGTAGATTCCGTAAGAAGAGCCGGGGACGCGTTCCCGCTGGCGCGCGCCCCTAACACGCGTGCGCGTGCGCGTGCGCAGGTGCCGTGGCGGGACGTGCGCGTGCCGCGCGTGTGCCTGTGCGACAACTCGACGCTGTCGAGCACGGGCGCGCGCCACCTGGTGTTCAAGTCGACGACGCGCGTGCTGGAGCTGCACTTCGTGGTGTCTCGCCTCAACATCACCGAGGACTTCACCGACCTCTACTTCTTCGCGTCGTTCGAGATGGTGCGCTCGGCGGAGTGCTCGCGCAAGCAGCGGCTGCGCGGCAGCGGCGGCGAGGTGCAGTTCAGCCACCCGCCGGCCACGCGCGCCGACGCGCCCTGCGACGGCCTGCCCTGGCTGGTGGAGGCGCACGAGAACCGATCGCTCTTCCTGCTCACCTGGGGCACCTTCCTCCCGCTGCAGCC
This sequence comes from Acheta domesticus, assembly GCA_031308135.1. Classification (NCBI taxonomy): domain Eukaryota; kingdom Metazoa; phylum Arthropoda; class Insecta; order Orthoptera; family Gryllidae; genus Acheta; species Acheta domesticus. The sequence goes on along the minus strand of JAHLJT010003656.1, from coordinate 2,266,552 downwards.
GTCGCCCGACGAGCCCGCGCGCTGCCACACGCGCAACCGCGTGCTCATCTACTCAGGGAAGCCCGCGAGGTGAGTCGTCGCTCGTCACTTGCTCCTCTGCACTAAGGGGGGCAGCGAATGGAGTTGATGATTTTGTTTGTGAAGGAGTCATTTTTGTATAGATGAAGTAGAATCAAGTGATTATAATATAAGTAGATAATTGATATACAAGTGGTAAGTGATATAATATTTATAATTATAGTTTTGGTGAGTAGTCGAAATATTTCATTTGATGCTAATCTTGTAATGTAAATAAATAGAACTAATATTCCTCCTAGGAAGATTATGAAAAGAATATAGGAGAATCAATATGAATATGAAATTGATCCTGTAGTTAGGCAGATTATAAGTGTTTGTATAATAATTCGGTCGGCGAGGTGAGTCGTTCGCCATCGGCTCCTCGCACTGCGGTGGTCGTCTACTCTGGGAACCTCGCCGGGTGAGTCGCTCTCCACTGGCTCAACTCTCTGGCCTTGTGGTGCTCATCTACTCAGGGAAGCCCGCGAGGTCAGTCGGCTCGCGCCACTGCGGTGGGCGGCTAATAAAGGACGCACGCGAGGTGAGTCGTTCGCCATCGGCTCCTCACACTGCGGTGGCCGTCTGGGAACCTCGCCAGGTGAGTCATCCCTCCAGGTGAGTCATCTCTCAACACTGGCACCACTATATTGAAGTGTTGGTCTACTCAAGGAAGCCCGTGAGGTCAGTCGCTCGACACCGGCTCCTCACACTGCGGTAGTCAGCTAATGAAATAAGCCGCAAGCTAATGGAATAAGGAGGCCGGCGAGGTGAGTCGCTCGCTACAGGCTCCTCGCAATGTGATGGTCATTTGCTCTGGGGACCTCGCCAGGTGAGTCATCTTTCTCCACTGGCACTTCTATACAGAGGTGTTCGTCTACTCAAGGAAGCTCATGAGGTGAGTCATCGCTCACTACTGGCTCCTCAATAGAATCCTGCTCGACTACGCAGGGAAGCCCGCGAGATGAGTCATCGCACGCCGCTGGCACTTCTACACTGCGGTGGTCAGCCAATGAAGGAAGCCCGAGAGGTGAGTCATCGCTCACTACTGGCTCCTCAATAGAATCCTGCTCGACTACGCAGGGAAGCCCGCGAGATGAGTCATCGCACGCCGCTGGCACTTCTACACTGCGGTGGTCAGCCAATGAAGGAAGCCCGAGAGGTGAGTCGCTCAACACTGGCTCCTCACACTGCGGTGGTCAGCTAATGAAGGAAGCTCCAGAGATGAATCGCTCACCACTGTCACCTCTGTGTTGAGGTGTTCGTCTACTCAAGGAAACCCATGAGGTGAGTCGCTCGCTATCTGTTCCTTAAAACTCCGGCGGTCGTCAACTCTGGAAACCTCGCCAGGTGAGTCGCCCATCATTTGTTCAAATTTATGGCCTCGTGACGCAATCTACATATTCTGTATTGTGTTACATGTTTTGGGTCTTTGGTTATATTTTATAATTCCACCAATTTTTCTAAACTTGATTGCCAAAAAGTACTTAATGGATTTTCAATAATAGTTTCACTTAAAAAATCGGCACTTTTCACACATCATGATGACTTACTAAAGACGGGAGGTGCCCCATATGATGATACAATCAGATGCACACGGTCTGTGCGATCCATCTCCCCTCCGCATTGTAATATACCAAAGAACTGTAAATCAAAGAACATGCAAAGTTTAACCAGGCAAAGCCATTTATACACTACATTAAAATTCAGGTAGCATCGACCGGATGGAAGAAGAAAAATAGGAACAAAAAAAGGAAAACGGGACTTTCCAATCGGGTGAATAAACAGAAGAAAAACTCGAGCTCCAAAGAAGTGAGAGGCGCGCTAAGTCATGGAAGCCATTGAAACATTTATAATAGCAAATTATGAAACGATGATTTAATGATGGGTATTAATACACGAGTGTGATATCACGATATGAGCGAGGAACGAACGAGTATTGTAAACTTCACACGAGTGTATTAATACCTATTACATCGAGTTTCATACGGTAGTTTTCTACGACTTTTATAAGTTAAACTTTTACAATGAATAGTTTCGTGGCAGGTCATTAAGCCAAGGCCGCCTAGCGGACAGCTACGTAAATCTACTCTTGCATGCTGCCGCAGGTGTTGTTACGTGTCCGCCTGCTAGAGGTACTGGTCTAGTTAAAAAGGATCAAAGTGAAATTACTAACTACTTTATTTTAAATAATATACCGCAAAAAAATACTAAAAAAAGAAATTGAAACTATTGAGCATAATACAATATCAAATACAATTTTATTGTACAAAATCAAACGAAACATTTATTAGAACGATCCTCAATGATTAATGAAGTGTCAATACTTGGTTTGTAAACTTCTCTGTGATTTGTCAAGAACCTATATGATAATGAAATCTGTATGGAAATGACTATCATTATGCAACTGTTTGCAGCCATCAAATGACAGCATTATACAATGGGTATATAAAATAAACATATATTGTTATAAGTATATATTGAGCATTTAGAAGACTTTTCGCATTTATCAGATACCAGCCAATTTTTGTGTGCGGAAGTTAGCGAGCCTAACCGACAGCTGTACCCGACGACACTAGCGCCTCCTATACCAGCACCCTCCAGCTTTGTCCCCAGTTTTGATGGAGAATTGCAAGCAGAGTTGTGCCGTATACTACAAATTTTCGACTACGCGTGATTCGTACGCGTCATCAACGTGTAGTCTACGTGAATTCCTTCGTGTAAACTACGTAGACAATGCATTCTGTGTAGATTATTTATTTCTCCACATCAAATAACCCAAAAAAGTTTGTAATAAGTAGTAATAGTAGAAGCATGTTTTAATGTAATATTAAAAAAAAATATTTATGATGCAGAAAGTCAATCAAAATATACCATTCCTGATGAAAAAATGACAACCTCCGTATCCATCTCAAGAAACCAGTAGGAACTTCTTCCAACTTGCACGCCTTTAGTCTCCTTCAGATGTGATTCAATTACTTCCCAATTATTTTGATCCAATAATTATAAATAAATTTTGGCATTGGGGGCGGAGCCTGGCCCTCTTAGATTCGCCCCTGCCCCACAAGGTATATTACCGTTGTCTACATACATTACCTTTGTCTTCGCATTGTCCGTTGTCTACGCGTTGTTTACGTGTAGGCGTAGACTATGGTTCTTTACGCGTAGATGCGCATCGCTGCCCTGGTCTCCACCGCGAAGTGCCAGCGCGAGCGCAGGCGCCGGAAGAAATCGGAGGCGCAGAACCGCGTCGCGTGCTCGTTACCGGCGCAGCTCGTCTGTACTAATCACGCGTTCGTTAACGCGCCGCCCCCACCGCGATGGCGCTCGGCACGGCACGGCCCGGCGGCGGCGGCGGCGGCGCTGGGCACCGTGCGGGCGAGGCCGCTGCCGGACCAACGACCTCGCCATGCACCGCCCCGCCCCGCCCCGCCCCGCCCCGCCCCGTCCCGCCCCGCCCCGCCCCGTCCCGCCCCGCCCCGCCCCGCCCCGCCCCGCCCCGCCCCGCCCCGCCCCGCCCCGCCCCGCCCCGCCCCGCCCCGCCCCGCCCCGCCCCGCCCCGCCCCGCCCCGCCGCGGGCCGCAGTGGGCCGACTTAACGCCGCGCGAAGCCCTTCATCATTCCTTGGTCCTCCTCTGAATTCGTCTGTTCCAGTGGTGTCAACTGGTTACAGTGGCACGGGTCGTGGCACCGTAGCATGCCACGAGCGTCTCTGCATAACTAGCGTCGGGAAAGGAAACTATTAGTAAACCCGCCGTTTTACAATAGGGATGGCGTTGTCTCTGGTGGCGGGGTAATGAACTGCGTGGAGGGACGATTTCGTCGTGGCACTCGTGCCACGGACTCCCGCTCGTGGCATTCTCGTGGCAGTGGCCCGATACTTTGGCCAAAGAGTAGGGACTTGCTCCAGCGCAGTGAGTGGCGCATTGATTCAACTCCGTTACCTGGGAATCTAGTAGCTCTGAGTTGGCAGGGCGGCCCCAACCCAGGCATTGCATGGGGAGGTTGCCGTGAGGGCAAACTGCACTCCGGAGGGTTCCGAAATACCAGCCTGTCGGCCTATTTGTGCGTCGGCGGGGGGTGCGGATAAAGGCGAGAGCCTAGGTGCCCGCCAAGGCGTCTTGTGCCCGCTGGTAGAAGGTGAGCAATGTGTGGAGTGGTCGCCCACGCAGGGAATCCACGCTGCGTTCGCAGCCGATCCGCCCAAACCGCTCCGTCCGGTGGAGCGCGTGCTAATGAACGGCGACCCGCGCACAAATCCGCCCGGATCAAACACGCCGCGTCGAACATCCGCTCTGTGGGGCCCGAATTCCCTAACAAGCCAGTTTGCCCAAGTGACGGACGAAATCGGACATCCGAAGGCTCATCGGAGCACTGATGTGCAACGAATCGCTCGAGAATATTATGTCAGTCGTATTTATTTATTTACTAGCTGGTACTAATATTCATCTTCCCATATTTCTTTCTTTCCCCACTCTGTTTTCCCCTCTCTCATTTTTTCCCGTCTCTCTTTCTTCCTCTGTCTTCTTCTCCCCCTCTCTCGACCCTCTGTCTTTCCCCCATCAATCATTTTCCCACTCTTTCTCTCTCTCTCTCTCTCCTTATTTTCCATCCTTTAATTCCTTCAACCAAAGAAAGACGAAAATCTGAAAAAGGCGGAAGGATGGAAAGCAGAGTTCAGAAAAAAACTGCAATGGTTTTGTGAATATTTCGAATACTATGTTTCGTATTTTCAAATAAGATCCCTCCCTTTCCCTTTCCTTTCCTTTCCCTTCCCTTCCCTTCCCTTCCCTTCCCTTCCCTTCCCTTCCCCGAGCGCACGTGTGCTGGTGGAGCGCTGCGTGACCCTGTGTGGTGGACTTTTCAAAATGTCCGTTAAACCCCAGTCGCAAAAATCAAAATTAATCAAAAAATATTTATCTAACATATGGCAATGTGTACATCATTGGATTCGTCTTTTTACGCTCGTCATGGTGGACTGCAAAAATATGTATAGTACCATTTGAAAAAACTAAGTTACCTAAAAAATCTCGTAAAATACAAGCGATAAAATAGAAATTAATGCACGTATCAATTAGCCCCTTTTCCTCATGTACTTCCGTGAAAACTGCATTGCAATAACTTCAACCGTTCAAAAGTTACAGGAGGTGCTAAAGTTACGTGACTCATCCTGTATATTATATTAAGGAGTAATTTAACATACGTTAATCTTTCGTGCGTAATATAGCATACGTTTACTGTATTAAAAGTTTTTAGAACAATATTCCTACTCCATCTCACGCTTCAAGAAATAGATTACTAAAAAATTATCATTTTTCCTGGATCCCAATAGTATATTTCGACCATAAACTACGATATCTTTAACCACGATTTCATAAATCGCGATGTCGATTAAAAATCAACACGTGTTTTAAAAACGACTTAAAAATGAAGAAAAATGATATCCTCTTCAGAAATCTCTGAGAGGTTCTCTCCTGCCGACGACGTGCCTTCCGTGGCTTGGGTTCTGGGTAGTCACCCCCTCTCTTCACTCCCTTGCCACTGCCTCTCTTCACCCCCTCTCTTGCCACTGACCACATTTTTTTTTTATTAAAATGTTCTTGTTGGGTATTACATAGTTCAGTGGAACTTACACTATACATATGTTTTTGTTGCTTATAACTAACTTACATACTAAACTTAATCTAATACATAGGTGAGGAAACCATCATTGGTACCTCTTAACTGTCAATTTCGGCGAATTTTTGTAGGAAAATGTGGAATGGGTATTAATTTTTAATTCGGGTTGGTTGGGTTGGGTTACGGCCGAGGTTGAGAGCTTTTAGGGTGGGGATTTGTGGGATGGTGTAGAAGAAATTAGTGGAGAGGTAGTTAATATGGTTGGCTATGGGTTCTATGGATAATTCTTTATGTAGTTGATCGTTGGTGACAAACCAAGGGGCGTTAGTGATTATTCTGAGGAACTGGTTTTGGAAGATTTGAATTTTGTGGATATTGGTTTTTGCGGCGTTGATCCAGATGGGACATGCGTATAAAAGGAGGGGTCTTAAGATGCTTTTATATATTATAATAGCTGTGTTATATGGCAGTGAGGAATTTCTATTGATGATAGGTTTTAATTGTAGTAGTTTTACTTTTGCTTGATTAACTTTATTTTGTATGTGTTTTTTCCAGTTGAGATTCGTGTCTATGTGCAATCCAAGATATTTAATTGTGCTATTCTGTGGATGCCAGATTATTGGTTCATTATTTAATGTCAAGGAGTGGGTGGAGAGTACGGTCTGAGGGTGAATATTTTAGCAGCGGTTTTTGATGGGTTCAGTTGGATTTTCAGTTTAGTGGCCCAGCTATCGATTAGATTAAGATATAATTGCATTTTGTTGCGTATTTCGTGTAAGTCACGTCCTGAAGAAAATAGTGCCGTGTCGTCGGCAAATTGAGCGATTTTTATTGAATTTAGTGTTGGTAAGTCTGCTACATAGATATTGAAGAGTAGACTGACCACATGCTCATCCACCGCAGCACTTGATATCCTCTTACCGGCTCTTGTTGGCCATCACCACTTCCGCCCTTCTTCTCACTCCCGCCCCTCCAGGCTGGCCCTGATACTGCCGCTAGATAAGGGCCACTTCACAACCCAAAGTCCGCTCTATTGTTCTCCAGCCACGTTGCCTTATAGACCAATTGCCTCTCACCACCAAAGGTACTGGTGATGATCCTATCTCTGTCCTTCAATTTCAAACAAAATGTTTATCATCTGTTTGTGTGGATATCATTCCTTTTGTACGAGTGATCAAAAAGTTGTCCTGAAATTAAAAAATAAGTTTTTCAGACATAGTTTTATCTCGCTCTCATATATTTGACATTTGAAATTCAACTTACTCACACGATTGTATTGTTGATCCAGTAATTCCGTACTTCCAAGAAGATTAAAAATAAATAGTTGAAAGAAAATGAAAACAAAGCAACGGATATATTCTGACGCCGATTGGGAGAGATTAAAAGAACTCAAAAAAGTATAATAAGGAATATCACTGATTTATTCGTGAAAAAACCTCCAGGCCGGAAATATTAAGTCTAAATATGAATAAATATGCATTGTATCAACAATGATATTGTAATGATTTCATCTATTGCATAAAAAAACCGAAATCCCCCATAAACATTTTTCGGAATACATGTAAACATTGAATAGACTATAGCAGGAAGCTATTCATAAACCATGGCTAAGCGGCCGGCCTGTACTTGAATCAGTAGTGACAAAACAAAAAAATGGCGCCCCGCGGAAAAATCATATTTTATAATTTTTGAAAACGCGTACAGAAATAAATAGCGCTGACAAAATAGCGAATTAGAGATGGAATAAATAAACATTTTGGTGTTTGTTTGGACGCATTCGGACAACGGGTTCGCTTAAATTTTGAATATGTAGCAATGGAGAAAACTTCACGTGAGACGTTCAAATAAAATAGCATAAATGTCAAGATTTTATAAAGAACCCGTGATGTGGGCGATGAAAGGCGTTGCAAATCAGCTTAATTTAAAATTAGAGAAATTATGGAATGCTTAAAAGACTTATAAAACGTCGGAATTATTTATTTTGAAGAAATCTTGTGTGTTTAATAATGTCGAAGAACAATTGCCGAAGCAGTGCATAATTTCGACATAGGAATTCATCATTTTCGGCATATTAAGCGTTAGAAACGTTTATTTTGGCAATAAAACTCGGACGTTGAGCACAAATAGTAATAAATAAATGTAATGGCATAAATAAATGTCATGAAACGACAATAGAGGATGCAAGAATGGAATTCGCCGGTATTTGTAAAAACAGTAGACAACACGAACTTAGGTGGTGAATCGACACTGATTTTTATCACTTTTGAGTCAGAGATCGTGGAGACAAGCCACCGAATTTATGTTAGGTTCTGTTAAAATTGTTTTTGCGCAAACCGGACTTAGAATATTTTCATCGAACAGTGCAGTGCTAATGGACATAGAATTTTTTTGGAGAAACGTGAATGGTTTTGGACTTAGTGCATTCGCAGCTAGTCGACGCGGCAAATATGTTTTAACCTGAACATGGAAAAAATAAACTACAATTATTTCTGTGAGACACGGTCGAAAGTTTTATAATAATAATAATAATAATAATAATAATAATAAAATTGTCTTTATTAGTGGCGAGGCTCAGGCTATTTGGCCTGCTCTTCCGCCTAACCACATTAAATATGTACATTATTTCATAAACTATGAAGAAGATCTAGGGGGCAGGCTACTTTTACTTCTGGGAGAGAAAACTAGGGACCATCCCGGCATACGCCTTAAGCGATGGAGTAAACCCAGAAAACCTCAATCAGGATGGCGACTAAAGGCCGAGGAATTGACAAAAATAGTAAATCTAAATTTATTTAATACATTAATTAGAAAAATAAGAAATTACAATATAAATTAATTAGAACAAAAATAATCAATGGTAATACAAAAATGGCAAAAATAAGTAACAAAACTTATACAATAAGAATAAATATTGTGAAATGTTATGTAGTGACACAGTAGCTGCAACAATATGGTAACATATTGATAATTATAAGAACAAAGATTAGAATATGTTCAATTTCTATATCAGTTACAATAAAATAAATGTTATTTTATAAGATGTCCAGCAAAAAGAAAATTTAAAGTTTACAGATATCACAGACAAAAGAAATTTAATTTTAAGACAAATAAATAGTAGCAGATAAGCATTACACACTTTATGATTAAAAATAAAAATGAATGATCTCTTGCAGACCCCAAAAAACTGAATTTCAAAATTGAGTTAGCTTTTGCAAATATTTTTCTTTTAAAGTTTTACAGATAACTATTAAGATAATTGTACATGTACAGTTTCAGAGGGCAACAATGTGTCATAAAATTAAAAATTACTGCAAATACGACCTGCCATTTCAAACGTTACTGTTCTCTGTAAATAAATTGGGAGGTTGAAAATAATTATAAATGTACTGACATAAATCAGTTTTATGTCATGAATATTTTTCTTATTTGGTCTTCTCGTGAGTGTTCCGAAAGCTTGTCTGATAATAGAGTACGTCCTCCTCGCCGTGAAGTTTTAAGTCTACCGCCAATGTCGCAGCAATATTCCCGCTCCACCGCGCCACCGTCGCCTTCTCTTCGCCTCAGTCCCCAGGCGGTTAACCATGACTGGCCACGAAGTATGGGAAGAGGAACAACGTCACGCCGCCACCGCTGCCCGCCTCCCCCGCGTCTACAACCCTCACCCACCACAAACCCCACCCTTGCCATTGCTATCGCTTCTGCCACCGCTCTATCACATCCTCACCGCCTCCTCCGCCCCACAACGGCCGCACTGCCGCCTCCGTCCCGCCCCCTCTGTCCCGCCCCCTCCGTCCCACCCCCTCCGACCCGCCCCCTCCGTCCCGCCCCCTCCGTCCCGCCCCCTCCGTCCCGCCCCCTCCGTCCCGCCCCCTCCGTCCCGCCCCCTCCGTCCCGCCCCCTCCGTCCCGCCCCCTCCGTCCCCCCTCCGTCCCGCCCCCTCTGTCCCGCCCCCTCCGTCCCGCCCCCTCCGTCCCGCCCCCTCCGTCCCGCCCCCTCCGTCCCGCCCCCTCCGTCCCGCCCCCTCCGTCCCGCCCCCTCCGTCCCGCCCCCTCCGTCCCGCCCCTCCGTCCCGCCCCCTCTGTCCCGCCCCCTCCGTCCCGCCCACTCCGTCCCACCCCCTCCGTCCCCCCTCCGTCCCGCCACCTCCGACCCGCCCCCTCCGTCCCGCCCCCTCCGTCCCGCCCCCTCCGTCCCGCCCCCTCCGTCCCCCCCTCCGTCCCACCCCCTCCGTACCCCCCTCCGTCCCGCCCCCTCCGTCCCGCCCCCTCCGTCCCGCCCCCTCCGTCCCGCCCCCTCCGTCCCGCCCCCTCCGTCCCGCCCCTTCCGTCCCGCCCCCTCCGTCCCGCCCCCTCCGTCCCGCCCCCTCCGTCCCGCCCCCTCCGTCCCGCCCCCTCCGTCCCGCCCCCTCCGTCCCGCCCCCTCCGTCCCGCCCCCTCCGTCCCGCCCCCTCCGTCCCGCCCCTCCGTCCCGCCCCCTCCGTCCCGCCCCTCCGTCCCGCCCCCTCCGTCCCGCCCCCTCCGTCCCGCCCCCTCCGTCCCCCCTCCGTCCCGCCCCCTCTGTCCCGCCCCCTCCGTCCCGTCCCCTGCCGTTCCGCCCCCTCCGTCCCGCCCCCTCCGTCCCGCCCCCTCCGTCCCGCCCCCTCCATTCCGCCCCCTCCGTCCCGCCCCCTCCGTCCCGCCCCCTCCGTCCCGCCCCCTCCGTCCCGCCCCCTCCGTCCCGCCCCCTCCGTCCCGCCCCCTCCGTCCCCCCTCCGTCCCGCCCCCTCTGTCCCGCCCCCTCCGTCCCGCCCCCTCCGTCCCGCCCCCTCCGTCCCCCCCTCCGTCCCGCCCCTCCGTCCCGCCCCCTCCGTCCCGCCCCCTCCGTCCCGCCCCCTCCGTCCCCCCTCCGTCCCGCCCCCTCTGTCCCGCCCCCCTCCGTCCCGTCCCCTCCGTCCCGCCCCCTCCGTCCCGCCCCCTCCGTCCCGCCCCCTCCATTCCGCCCCCTCCGTCCCGCCCCCTCCGTCCCGCCCCCTCCGTCCCGCCCCCTCCGTCCCGCCCCCTCCGTCCCCCCTCCGTCCCGCCCCCTCTGTCCCGCCCCCTCCGTCCCGCCCCCCTCCGTCCCGCCCCCTCCGTCCCCCCTCCGTCCCGCCCCCTCCGTCCCGCCCCCTCCGTCCCGCCCCCTCCGTCCCGCCCCCTCCGTCCCCCCTCCGTCCCGCCCCCTCCGTCCCGCCCCCTCCGTCCCGCCCCCTCCGTCCCGCCCCCTCCGTCCCGCCCCCTCCGTCCCGCCCCCTCCGTCCCGCCCCCTCCGTCCCGCCCCCTCCGTCCCGCCCCCTCCGTCCCGCCCCCTCCGTCCCGCCCCCTCCGTCCCGCCCCCTCCGTCCCGCCCCCTCCGTCCCGCCCCCTCCGTCACGCCCCCTCCGTTCCGCCCCCTCCGTCCCGCCCCCTCCGTCCCGCCCCCTCCGTCCCGCCCCCTCCGTCCCCCCTCTGTCCCGCCCCCTCCGTCCCGCCCCCTCCGTCCCGCCCCCTCCGTCCCGCCCCCTCCGTCCCGCCCCCTCCGTCCCGCCCCCTCCGTCCCGCCCCCTCCGTCCCGCCCCCTCCGTCCCGCCCCCTCCGTCCCGCCCCCTCCGTCCCGCCGCCTCCACTCCCCTTCATTCCCAAGCTCCTCCCTTCCACCGACCGGTGTGGACCCCGCCTCCACCTCTGCGATAGACGAGTCTCCTCTTCCACTTCCTGCTCACCCTCCGCCAGCGGACGCCAGCGCGGCCGGGCCAGGCAGCTGCGGCGACGTCGTGGGCGGAGGGCGGCGATAATGCATTACGACGAGCCACTCGAGTGGCGCGAGGAGTGGCCGCGTACGACACGCCCACGCCCATAACGTGGATTAGTGGCACTCGCCTCACGGCGGCCAAGTGGCTGCGCGCGCGCCGCCGCCGTCGCACTTCGCCGGCGGGGCGGATGAGCGTCCGAAGGGGAAATGGGCGGAAAGTACCAACTGGCCGTCACGAAGTCACAGCGACGCCGTTGCAACGACGCAAGGAGGCGTCAGATACTGCTTGCGCTGTTGACCGTCCATGACCTCAATGCGCGAACTGATAATGGCGGCATAGCCTGCCCGAAATGTTATGTGACTCGTAATATTTAGCTCATCTACGGATTCGAATGACGCTTGTGGGTTAACATCGATAGTTCACCCCATTTTCTTGAAAGGCTTGTCGAAAGAAACTTGAAAGAGCATCCGCATACTGCTTGTTTATTTGCTCAAAATATCGGAGATCAATGGAATTGTAAATCTTCCCTCTTCTCGGCCCCTACATATTTGGAGCTCGTTATACAAATAGTTGTTCTCTACCGATCAAAACTGGACATCACCAACAATCAAGATTTGAAAGAAATAATTGCGTCATTAAACATGTGTACAACTGATACCCCAGTACTCATTGTAGAATAAATCAAGTGAAACTTCAGGTTCTACAAGAAAATTTTCTTCGGGGGTAGATTTAACAGTCAATCATTCTGTTTTAGAATCCACATATTTCGATGTAGAGGCACGAGATGCTTCGATCTGCAAAGTCATAGTGTTGTTACTCACGTCTATCAGGTGATAAAAATAATATCAAGTCTATCAAGTGTAGCAGAATAATAAGACTGCTTTTGTGGCTTTCCTAGCGCACATCATTTACACAACAGAAATAAGAATTTTGTGCGAATGTGTACTTTAGTTTATAATAATACGGACTTTCTAAATTAATAATTCAAGCGACTGAAACAAAATCATAATAAACATTTCAAATCCAGGAAAGATCTAATTTAGATTTACCATGTGATCAGACGTCCGAAACCGTTCCCTTATGCTGCAACCACCTTGGAGTAACACACTTGCGTACAGCGGATTGCCTACCCACTGACCTCGCAGGCGTCCAGCAGCCTTAGGCCATTCCCATTGCGTATTCACCCACGGCCCCTCGCGGATCTGTCGACGCTTCTCGGAGCCGCCGCGGAGTGTGTACAGTGGCGACGGCGTGCGCTCTAGGGGCGTCTGGCGGCGGAGTGGCCCAGGGACTCAAGGGGACGCACGGCTGTTGTGTGGGGACGGGCAAAGGCTCCCTTCTGACCAATGAGCGACCCCCCCCCCCGCCGCGCATCGTCCCTGGAGGGCACGTGGGATACACAGACCGATGCACGGACTGGAACATACCGGCTGACTGCGTCTCCGATTCAGCATCGCCACTGCGTTCGCAACGAGCCCGAACGGGAGTTCCTAGTGGCGGATTTTCGACCCTACCTTTATAGCTAGGCCGAATTCAGCCTTGGAAGAGGTGGCTCAGGCCATCAAATGATGTCCCTGTAGTGTCTTTGACTGGGACGTCCTAGGTACTAGTCCGCACGGCTGTAGGATTTTCGACACTGGCTTGTCAGCTAGGTCGAATTCTATCCTACCTGAAGGAGAATTCAAGCTACTCTGATGGTTAGTTTTTCGTGTTTTATCCGTGATACCAAGCGAATGGTGGAACAGTACTCCAACAAACGGGCCACGGACCACGAACAATCTTTCCTTCATCTTCCTTATCCTATCGTCACCTGTTACTTACATACACATATACTAGCACGCTGGGAGACCAGTCGGGAGCTTAGAACTTGTCTCGGCTGGGGCGGTGACCCGCTGGTGGGAGATAGTTCGTTGGGGAAAACCCCGCTGACCGACGGTTGGTCGGCGCCGGATCTCGCCATGCAGCGGGGCAAAATCACCGCCACTTCTCGAGAGAAAAACATGGATTACACTTACGGGACTAAAAATATTAGCAATTGACGTGACCAGTATCGCAAACAATCAATTAATCGTCAATCGAATTCATCCGCTGACAGGAGAAATCTAGCAGCCGGCTGCTTTGATTGACCATAGATCGACCAATATGACCATTCCGAAAAAATAAAGGAAATTACTACAGCAAACAATTCCGTTGTTCTGACCTAAAGGTTTTGGCCTTAGACCGATATGTTTCGTGGTTTCTCTGATCAAATAATGGCGAATGCCGGAGCAATTCCTAACAAATGGTCACAGACCGTACACAATCCTTCTTTCTTCTAACTTGTCCTCTCCTCATACGTATAGGTAACTACAGTCGCATACACCACATTATCCCACATGACGGGAGACCAGTCGATAGCTTAAAGCTTATCCACTGTTCTCGCCGGAGAAGATACCTGGAGAAGGAAACTCCCTCAAGCGAATTAGGTCTCACCCTCCCCGGGAGACGGAACACCGCCACCTCCCGAGATAAAACGCTTGCTGCACAAACTGCCACAGCAGGTGGCGCGCGCGCTGTGAAAGGCAATCAAATCTGGAATACACCAATATTTAAAATGAATTTTTCTGTACCTCAAACTCTTGTAAAATTGAACCTTTAAGTTCATGTGCTAGATAGAATGCGTTAAGACATTCTTTCTAAAATATTTTTCAAGCGTTAATTATATTAGAACTTTAGTGCTCATAGGATATTCCTTTTATTTCATATTTATTATATGAATTACCTGAATTTTTTCATTACGTTGAAGCCTCTTTCAAAAATAATGGGCAAATATACGTTACAAATGACGTCTGATTTTGCCTGATTTCGTGGTTCAACAACACTCACGCAGTTCATCTTGTGGTAGAGTACGTGAACATTACAATCCGAATGTAATATCTCAACTAACCAACCTACACAAATATAAAAAGCGTGAATGGGACAACACTATGTTAGACATCTTTACAAAAAAAGGTTTCATTTTATAAAATTAATCTTTTTTTTAATCTACCGTAACTGGCTGCTTTACTTCAGTGACTCGAAGACAAACTTTTTCAAATTGCCTAGAAAAATATCTACATGAAAATTTTACAGTAGGTTACAAATAAAATTAAAGAAAAAACAATAAAGCTAATTTCCCTACACCAAAATTATCAAGTGCTTCACAATCCCTTCATCATGCGACAGTCATTACCTACTACGGCACAAATTTCACAGTCGAACTGAAGGCAAATTTCATAAAATATTATTTACCTAAAATTATCATATTTTTGTTCTAAAATGTGCATTATTTCCAAAAAACTGTTATTTGGAATATTCTCTCATTAATTTGTGATGCGTACGAGTATCAACCCAAAGCATAAACTGATTATTGGACTGTTTTACGTTGCTGAGAAAGAACCGCAGACTATGAAATGTAATAACAATTAGCGTAAAGTTCATAAAATACAAAATCATAGAAATTCAATCATCGAAATGAAGCAAATTTCGAAAATAGACCCAACCTACTGAAATCAATCAAACCTGTCGGGCAATTTTCGAGGCCATCACAGGCCGGTCCGCACAATCACGGTGAATCCTGATTAATGGAAAATCGGGTTTTATTCGATTACCGCCGATAATCCATTAATATATGAAAGCGCGCTCGCGTCGATTGTGTTGGTGGCGCTGCTCGCCAGGGCGCGCTGCACTCGCCCGGCGCCGCCGGGGTAGTACGCGGAACGGCCGCTGTACGCGCCCCCGGCTATTCCGGCTCGCACTTTCGCGGGATTGCGTTGTTGGGAATGCAAACAAACTACAACCTCCGGGTGAAATAATGTTGTATGTTCACCTATAAGTGCATTGCTTAAAATCAATTACCTTAATTTATATCTATATATGTGAACGTCGATTTTGTTACTTGTAGTGAATTTTATGTGTCAATGTTTATATTGTGTTATGTAGGGCTTGTTTAGTGCAAAAAATCACTCCCTTAAATAATTGTTTATTATAAAAGAAACCTCTACTATGATACAGATTGGGACGTACTAGAAACGCTCCTCTAAAAACCCTCTTGCGTAGGTTAGAACTGAACATGTTTCTTGAAAAGAATTCCTATGAAACATATAATCAAGCCTCTTCTAGTCTACCCTTTCCTTGTTGATGTCTCCCACTCTCTGCCCGCCATAAAGATTGTAAGAGATTTTAAAATATATAGTCAATGCACAAGAAAAGTTACTCTTCTACAAAATTCTGACTTTGCAAACACGTTTTAATCTAAGCAGAACCGTATAATTTGCGTGGAGAGGCAGATATTCCATCTGCCTTGTGAACTATCTCTATGAAATTTTTCCTAGAAAAACAATACTTTTTTTCTCAACACGCTTCTTCTCTTAACTAAAAAATTATGGTTTTTCAGGTGGATAATTTTCCTATCCATTTTACATTTCATGTGTTGTCAAGTGTATGCATTAAATTTTTAAAACAGATATAAAGTATTACTATTTTTCAACTCACTTCTCTTAACACAAAACATTGCTTTTCAGAAATTTCACTTTCCTATGCACCAACGACGTAGTTATTATAAGCCATATTTAAGGAGACAGCTCGCAAAAAAATAGTATACGTTTACGAAATTAATTCACTGAAATTGCAAAATTCATGATTTTTAGTTGGCGTTGCGATTAGTCAAGGAATTTCCTCTTTTTGCCAGACATTAGTAACCCATAATTGAGACTGTTATTGATAACCTGAATAAATACGTTATTAATAGCCAAAAAAGCTGATGTACTTGACTCAAACTGAGGACAGAAATTCACAAACCACGCATTTAATTGCAGCTGTATTACCGTGTATACAAATTGGACGTCGTTATTGCTCTCACCATTGCTTCCATTCAATCGTAATCGTTTAGATTCCTTCCAGAAAACTTCTTCTCTTTAATTTCCGTTAAATATTGATTCACTCATTTACAACAAAACACTGTATGAAACTCTTGAAGAAAATTTGCATTGTTTTTTACATAACAACTTCTTCACTCAAAATAAAATGTATTTTTATAAGATGTTTTACGCAAATTGAGAAGAACAGAATCAAACTACATTATCTTCTAATAAAATCATAATTATTAAGACATTAGATGAAATATTGTGCTTTTCATCTTTCATTACATATGAAAATGCCTTTAATAATCTGGTGTTTAATAAGACAGGCACACAAAATAAAACTAGTGGTTCTACAGAATCTCAGACTTCGTGTATTAGTTTGCTATTTCTTTTCGTCTCGGCTAGCTATTCGGACTTGCCCCATACTCTTGCCAGCTGCCATCTATATCCGATCAATGTAAGTCGTTTTTTCGAAATTTTCTTAATTTTTCGGTTTCCTATTTGTAAACATTATTGTATTTCTGAATTAAAGTGCTTCAAATTACTTCAAATTAAGTTTTTCGAAAACTCAAAAACTTCCTCTGAAAAAAAGCTCCAAATTTCGAATTTACAGTAGCGGTTAACGCCATTTTCTTAAAAACGGTTCTAAATTTTTCAAAGAAAATTTTCATTTAGAACGAGATGTTACTGTTCTTTAATATTCTTAAAATAATATTTCCGTTCTACTATTATAAAACCGAAAAATTAAGAAAATGTCAAAAAATATACTTTGGGCGGAGATAGATGGCAGCTGACAAGAGTATTTGACAAGTCTTAATAGCCGAGACCCAAAGGAATAGAAAACTAATACGAGAAAGTCTGTGCAATTCTGTAGCACCACTAGTTTTTTTTCGGGGTTTGTTGTCAGACCCCAAAGACCTGACACATGTTCGTCTAGGTATGTCGAGGCACTAAATCCGAATGTGAAGCCACAATTGCGCCATTACCCTGCAATTTTTTAAACTTGCCAAAAACTACCATGAAATTGTAAATTGTAAATTTCACGATGGTTTGTTGCGATTTTTAAAAAAATTGAAGGGCTATGATGCAATTCTGGCTTCACATTCAGATTCAGCGTGTCGACATACATAGAGAAACGTGTATCAAGGTTTGGGTCTGGCAACTTTTGGCTTCTGTAGAGTATAATGCTACAAGACACCAAAATCTAGTATTCCTATGTGTTTTTCGCAATTTAAAAGAAACTGGAGGGTGGTAGCGCGATTCTGGCATCGGATTTGGGTTCGGCCCGTCGATGTACATAGATAAACCTGTTTCAAGTCTTTGGGTTGTGACAACAACCTGCGAAAACAAATAATCACAATGTCACGATGGTTTTTCGCGATTTTATAAAAACTGGAGGTGGGTGGGCAATTCTAGCTTAGATTCGGATTCAGCGCGTCGACATTCATAGAAAAACATGTGTCAATTCTTTGAGTCTAACACATTATTTTTATTTTGTGTGCCAGTGTTTTTAATCAGTTTTACAGAAAAATATCTGATAGCATATTCTGAAGATTGCATGAATGTATGGAAGAACGATTCCTCTCCTTTCATGTGTAACACATTATAAGCAATGAGTTTGTGACCGAAGAAATTCCACACGTTCCCAACAGCTTGAAACAACAAATCGCATTGTGCCACAGAAATAGTGTTGGCGGCGCTGGCGTGTTTGCTCAAGAGGCGGAGACATCGAGGCGGCGCTCAAGCCTGGTTGACAGATAAACAGAGGAGCCGAAAAAAACTGACTTGTAACTCAGAACAGGAAACAAACTCGCCCAGAAGGAAAAGGCACCTGTCAGCACTACTCACTCATCAATCATTCAATCCCAAAAGGTTTTAAAAAATAAACAGGCGGTTTTCAGAAATGAAACGCCGCACGAAAATTGTGTTGTGGTTCCTTCTGGGAATTCGTATTCCGGCTACTTTCTCTTTGAGAATATCACAGGACGTGAAACGATGTCCTATGTGAGTGGCACTGTCTCTATATGTTGGCACTGACATATCTGATGGCGCTGCGTATTTGATGTTTGCATGACGTCTATTTGACAATCGAAGATGAATATGTGTTGAGACGGATCGTAAATTGATAGTCGCGTTTTCGTTTGGGACGAACAAATCAATTTCATTAATGATGTACCATGCTCCAACACGTTTTCTGCGTATCACGCAACGCGTATAAAATGTTGGTAAACACATATATGAAAAGATCAACATTCTGCTGCTAAAATTGACAGGACAAATTATTATATTTAATGTGTAGTCTACTTTTCTCTTCATTCTTACAAAGCATTTAATGTTAATTGATCGTGTTGGAAAAAGTTTCAACTGAAATAATTGCTACTACCCTACGTTTTAACTTGATTCAAAAATCAATATCCGGATACTGATATCAATATAATTTTATTTTCTCTTCTTTTCCATCCTTCTTATCATTACCTTTTCCTAATTTTAAATTTTTCCTTCGCAAATCCTCTTAAAGGTTACAGTTAGTGTCTACAAGGACTGTCCATAAATTGTAAATTTTGAGAACAATGGAAAATCGCTCCGAAAGATATATTATGGAACAGAAAGTAATATTCTTTTTTAAAAATATTCTGACAGCTTCAAGTGCGGGTTTGAGTAGAAAATCGTATTCCTTTCCTTTCTTCCCCTGTGAATAAACAATAATCATACTCGTACACATACAATAGAAAACAATCATATTTTTCTGGACAAGAGCAAATAATATCTGAATACAGAACATCTAAATAACTCATAAAAAACCCACGCCTTTCACTACGTCGTTTCTTTCGTGGTATGTGCGATGCAAAATTACGTGCTGTTAGGTGCAGCTCGCCGAGCCGGGGCGCCAGCGAGCAGCCTTTCAGAGGAGGCATCGGCGCGGAGCCGTGCAGGGGTGGTGGCGGCGCGGAGCGGGGTGGGGCGGTGAGCGGGGGAGGGGAGGGGAGGGGTGGGGGATGACAGACGCGTCATATTGCCACGCGCGCAGCGACTTTTCCGCCGCCCCGGAGGTCTCTCCCGGAAACGAGCCGGAAATCTGAAGCACTCGTCCCTTTCCTTCTGCCTGTCAGCCCCGTCCCCCGTACCTCTCACGGCACATCGTCTTGTCATCCCTTCCCACCAATCTGTATGCTTCTCTTTATCCTCTTTTTCCCTACTTCTACCTCACATATTTCCCAATTTGTTTTCCTTAGTCGTCTGGCATTCTCATTCCTAGCTTTTCCCCCTCTTAAGTACAATCTTCGTTCTGTTTTACTGCGTCTCCCTCATCTCCCATTTAATAACTCTGCCTTATCTCCTTTATTCTCATTTCAATTTTACCCCTTTTCTCTCCTCTCCTACATTTTCATCCCTCTATTTTTTTAGCTCTTTTACCTGCCACCATCATTCTCCTTATTTTATTTCCTCTGTCTCATTCCCTTCTCTTTTCTTGTTTCCTATTTTAATTCCCTCTAATTTTCTCATTCTCCCTGACTACTTTCCTTTTGCTGCTTATTCCTTCTTTCTCAGAACATCCTTTCCCGCCCTCCTTCAACCTTTCTCTTCATTTTTCTCTCTCTACTTCTCTCCTCCTCCCTATTTCTTCTTACTGTCTAACATCCGCTACCTTATTCTTTTTCTTCCTATTTCTCTCTATCTTTTTCTCTATCTTCCCCTTCACCATTCCTCCATTTCTTTTCCTTTTTCTCCATTCATCTTTACTTTTCCCCTCCATACACCATTCTCTATATTCCTATTTCTGTCTATTCATCTATCTATTCCTCTAACTCCCTCTATCTCTTTCGCTCTATGTCCCTTCCTCTCTTTATCACTATTCCTCTTTCTCCCTCTTCCTCATTTACTCGTTCTTTTTCCTTCTTCCTAAGAACAGCTTGTGCAGAGGTCGCGTGAGGGGGAGTAGCGTCGCCCAGCGGGCATCTCCTTCCCCACCCGCGCACAGCGAGCGGGAAACCACGCCACGCCGCGTCCTGGAAGACGTCTGCGTTGAAGCTGAGAATGCAATTATGTGAAATATATCACGATATCACTTCCTCGTACGTGAAAATTAATCTCATAGTAAATTTATTTTAATGAAATAAAAAAATAGTAACATTCGTATCACAATTTTAACGAAATACTTCAACGAATTACCAAGAGAGAGGGGGTCAACAATAAATCCTAACGTCATTTTTACCTCTATTTTGTTTAGGTAAATATTTCCTATTTCATCGTTCTGGACTTTTTTATTAGAAACTTTCCGAGCTCTTAGTGATAGTTTCGTCTTTCTGCGCTAATCCGATGTGCTCAAAAAGTTCGTCTGAGGTTCGCCGTTGACATCATCACCCCCGTTGGTGTTCTTCAGATATAATAAAGCATTGGGATACCACTGTTTAATTTATCGTTATACTCGGTCAAATTCAATTTTCAAGCTCTCTTTTTTAAATTTATTTATTTTAGGTCGCTTTAAAATAACAAGGTCGTTAGCGACCACAGCAGATTTACATTTCTTACTATAATAAAAGCTCTCTTTATTTTGTCAGACTATATTTTAAAAATTAGCTGGTATGTTTCTTATGATTAGGTTACCCACGTCATATCTAAATGCTTTTTTAAGATGTTATGAAATAGTCATTATACTACAAATAGAATTAAAAGCATGTACCATCTGCAACCAAACCAATAAATAGAAATGTACGTTCCAGTTTCAGTTAAGAATTTCAAAATTCTGTATTCATTCATGAAGTCTGAATGCTTTTCCTTTTTTTAAATGTACGATATTTTCTTCTCTAGTAGTCAAATACCTGCAATTCAAAAGGACAGTGTCCTTTTAGACACTGGGTCATTTTACGCAATGACCCTTTCTCCACAGCACTCGTTTTGGAGAGCAGTTTCTAGGGCCGAGCCCGTTGAATTTGCAACTCCGCATTAATACAATCATTACACATTTTCGTTGCCTCCTTGTTCCTCTTTTCTGCCCACAGCAATATTTTGTCTGCTGTTCCGTCACAGGCATCCGTACGTTATATTTTGTTGTTGACGCCCACCGCCAACGTATCATCGGTACGAAATAAAATGTTTACTTAAAAATAAAATAAATGTTTATTTCCCGTTGCTACTTCACATAAGTATTGTAATCTCTCTTCCGTAATAAAACTAGTTTGCATTTAATTCAACTATACATCCACTTTATACTGATTTAAAAACAACTTATATCCATCCGATTTCTAAACGATTCTTAATCGTTCTGACCGTTTGTTTTAAAACAATTGCCTACATCGCCTTGTTGCTAGGCGTCAAAATATAAATGGCATTTGACAACCTCATAATTCCGACACTTCGTTGTTTTCTTTTGTTTTTTGTTGCATTCTTGCTTCTTTCCCAACACCTTCCGCAAGTCAGATATATATTTTCCTAATCACATTCTCCATAACACTCATAAACCTCATTCTACGTACGCATCTAATCACTACTCAACTCACCCTGTCCTGGTATTGTATTCACAACCCTTCCTTGTCGATCATCACCGCTCCCCCTAATTTCGGCTGCAGTCTCCGCTCTTGCCTGCATTTTTCGCTACGGCTTTGCGCAACTCAGCCTCCAAGAGAGCTTTTCCGGTTAATATTCATTATATCCCGCAGAAGAAGCGGCGGATGTTTGCTTTTAATTAGATTACGCGTCGCGTTTTCCGGCAAACAACCGAAAACCTGCCATTACGACGTAATTACCTCCAAAAGGCTCAAACACCCACACCACCGCGACTGAGGACACACAGCAGCTGGGGAAAGGGAGGGGAGAACCAAAGGTACTAGGTCTTTCACGCATCTCCTTTACACTCTCCACTTTCCTTTACACTCCTACCCACGACGTCGTCATTTTAGAATTAAATTTCGTTAATATTGACCTTTATATAAGAGCAGTGAAAGCACTGTATGTTAATTGTACTAGTAGGGTAAAGATAGGTCGAAAAAATATGAAGAATTCCCTGTCAGAAAAGGTCGGCGAAAGGATGTGTAATCGCTCTCACATTCTTCAAAATATATTTAACATCTTGGAAAGATGGAAGCGAACTTGCGCGAATATGGAATTTTCAACCAGATTTCAATAACCTCTTTACTTTGCTTTTCGCTGACAACTAATTGCAATTGTCAGAATTGAAGATTAAATTCATTGGAGCTGAAGCTATTTGAAGAATACAAGAAATGAGGTTTAGCAATAAACATCTCTAAAACTGAAAATATTGTAGCTGAAAATGTAAACTGAAATTTGGTGCTACTAGGTGGTATTATCAAAGGAGTTGATAGCTTTAAGTACCTCAGAGTAATGTTTACCAAAAATGATAAGGTAGAGCTGAAATTATTGTAAGAAAAAGAAAAGGGAAACAAGTTACAAACCGCTGTACAATACTTTATGGAGCACACAAATAAGATCCTGCACAAAGAAGAAGATAAACAAATCTATTGTAGAGAGCATTGTTGCCTACAGAGCAGAAGTGTAGACAACAACAGAACAACTATAGAAAAGATTAGAGCAACCGAAATGGGTTATTGGTAACGTTGTCCGCTCACGATTCAGGATAGAATAAGAAATGAAGATGTGTTAGCAAGACTAAACATAGGGACCACAATTTTAGACACTGTAGAGTCAAAATGCTTGCAATGGTATGGGAACGTGCGACGAATAGATGAAGGAAGGTGGCCAAAAAATTATTTACTGGACCTCTGCTGAAAGCAGAAGAAGAAGAGGCAGACCTAGGACACACTGGAAGGGTGCAGTAACTAAAGCAATGGACGGAAGAACCTGCAAGACGACTGGAAAATAATATTGGTTCTAAGTATGGTTGGGACAGTTTTGTCCCAATGCGACTGTGTACATACGATCCTCCTTGATTACAATCCAATACAATCCTCCCCAATTAACAAATCAGTAAAACTACCAAAAAAAACTTGTCGACCTTGTTTTCGTCATGTTACAAGTCGTGGTATCCTGAACGTCTTTCTTCGCAAACCTATACAATATGCGGGTTTTTTTATTTCTAACGTTTTTTTGTTCGAAATCTGTATTGAAAGAAATGTCGAACGTATAAAGTTGGACAATGTGAACAGTATCAGTATACGAATAATCACGAGACGCTCAAAATAGGTCTGGTAATATTGTGAACTGTTCCAAACGCGCATGGAATTCTTTGTGACTTGTCTCTTGTCAGCCAACAACACATATTTAGGGACACTGTTTTTATCAGAATCCTGACATTCTTTTGCAATGCAAAAAACACATATATTCTGAGCCTGCAATAAAGTTATATTATTGTGACTATAAATTTTGACTCTGATTTAAATAGAAATATGGTTTATTTTCCCCAACATTATTTAAATGTAACCATTCTTTATACGCACGATTTTAAACCAAAAAGTCACACATAGTAAATTTCATTATCTGTACAATATTAAATTCACTGACTTAACGATTATTCAAATTAGTTTCAGGAAAAAAACGTTTTAAGATTACTTTATAAAATCACCTGTCTAAACTAGTGATACCACAACAGTGCACATTTTATCGCATCACTGTCAATGTCTATGAAATATTGTATTGTTGCATGAACTTGCAAAAGTGTTTCCAACCAGTAATATTTTCCCCGTTACGAGATTCCAAATCAGGTCCTTGGAGATAACTGACCCTGCGCTTTACATCTACACCATTCAGTCGGCCCGGCAGTCGCTACTCACTTTTGCACTAAGCGTCCTTTACCCTATTCGAAGACAAAGTTTTAAAAAAAATAGAGAATTCTTTTAGAAAAGTTTCGAAAATGTCGAAGCTTCATGTTAAGTACCCCAAAAATCAAAATATCCTATTGAAACTTGTAAGGCCTTGAGTGCGATTAAGTCGACAAGAGTAGGTCAATTTTGCACCAAAGTATCCAATGAATTATCTTGGCTCTAGCGCTGACCACAGGCAGACGGACAGAGAGAGGTGGATTGACAAGACGTTTTGGCGTCAACCATTTTTCGGTACATCAAGGATCCCAAAAAATGGAGTCTAAGTACACAACGTGTTAGAGGAATTAATTTACTACAATTAGGAACAAGATTTATCAACTTTTTGTGACCAGAGGCTGGTAATAAGAGTTTTACTATCGAAAAATTGTTTATTTCCTCCACCCCACTGATTACAATATTTTTTTCTTTACAATTTACGTAGAAAGCCGGGAAACTAAAATGTACTCTCTTATCTACAATTCAATTCTTCAAAGTATTTGGAGTATGAAAATGGGAAAATAGACTTCATTTCAACAAAGCGTATGTTCGTACTCATGGAATATAACATATGTTAGAGAAAGTGGGTTCATTCAGGAACCTCTTCATCCACAAAAATCCAGATGACCAGGAAATGAAACAGAGCGTCACGGGCAACGGATGTGTGGAAGTCACCGTTTCCCGACGACGTTCATTTCATCCGAGCGTATAATGCGCTTATCTCCCTCTCTCTCTTTAACTCTTCAATTACAGGATTTGGGGTGCAAAGAATAGGGCATTATATAAATCGCGCTTTGCTGAACAAAGGGCCGCGGATATTTCAGAGAGAGGTCGCCACGGCCGGCGCGTGCGTGACAATTGGTGGCCACCATTGGCTGGTTAACGCCGCCCGGCCAGCGTACGAAGGACTGAATTTTCACGCGCTCGCCAGAAAAGCGGGGTCAATTGGGAAAGGAACTTCCGTTTGCTTGCTTGATTAATTTGTGTTTTTAGGACAGTGTTGTCAAGGTTGATGCCACGAGCGGGAATCCGTGGCACGAGTGCCAACACGAAATCGCCCCTTCCACGCAGTTCATTTCCCCGCCACCAGAGACAACGCCATCCCTATTGTAAAACGGTGGATTTACTAATAGTTCCCTTGTCCAACGCTAGTTGCGCAGAGAAGCTCGTGGCATGCTACGGCGCCACGACGCGTGCAACTGCCACCAGTAGAAGATCTTGACATGACTGGTCTAGGACCATCAAATGCTATGGTATTTGATTGATTAGCAATTCTGAGCGCGTCAACTGCGCAGGTAATTAACCCCGTAAGTGTAGTGCGTGCTTTTTACGGGAGGTGGTGGTCATCTTCCTCCACTGGATGGCGAGATCCGACGCCGACCTACCGTCGGCTAGCAGAAGTTTCCCCCAACCAGGAATCTACCACCACCACCCACCCGAGACGTGCTGTAAGCTCCTGATCGTCTCCCGGCATGTGTGGCAGTGTAGTCCATGTGGTGAGGATACAAGGAGGAGGAAGGAAAGATCGCGCGCAGTCCCTGGTCCTTTGTTAGGGTACAGTGTCGACATTCGCCCGGTGTCGATCGGGGAAACCGTGAAAAACTCCCGGCCGCTAGAATTCTCCTCCAGACAGCGGTTTAACTCGGCCTAGCTATACAGCTAATGTCGAAACTCCTTCCATGTCGGGACTCGGACCCTAGAACTTCCCGGTTAACGGCATTGCAGTGACATCAGTTGATGATCTGAGCCACCTTTCCCCGTAATATATTTACTTCCGTGTGTGAAGTACCGTGCATTTTATATTCCAAGTGGTGGCGATGTTCCTTTCTCGCTGAAACGGGAGATTTGGCGCCGAATTAGATGTCCAACTTTGTCACTTCCGGGTATAGGGTACAGTCCCCTAATATGGAATACGTTCGTAATGTGAAATACCGAATTACGAGAGCTGTATTGAGAACATATCTGGCGACTAATTTTGGGAACTACTTCGAAGAGGCCGTGATCGAGTGTAGATAACGTCTTTTGAGTTGAACCTGTGAGTGAAGTGGCAGAGTATGTTTTCGTAGGGGTGTCAACAAAAATATTGGAGCAGCAAACTGAAGAATTCTTCTTACTTGTGTGCCGGATTAGAATAATTATCGATTTAGTTTATCAGGATTTTTGATAGAGGTTTGTCAGCTAGATCGAATTCATTCGCTGTCTGGAGGAAAATTGTAGCGTCCGGCTGCTCCGATCGGTAGCTTTCCATGACTTTTCCGATCAACTCCAGGCGAATGTTATATAGCTAAAGAAATATCATAGATTTTATAAAGACTGTTAATGTAGATTTTGAACTCGAAATACCTTGAAAGCAATACGGTCGCGATGTGCCTAATGTGGATGTGTCTAATAGGTGTATACTCCGGCGGGGCTCCGACCCAGTCGAGACAAGGATAATGCTCCTGGTTGCTTGTCCCACAGATACGGCATTATAGTACGTAGAAGTGTGAGTGCATGTAAGGTGAGAGTAAGCGATAAGAATGATAAAGGAAAGATTGCACGCGGACCGTGGCCCTTTTATTAAGGTACTGCTCCGGTGTTAGATTGGTATTGAGAGGACAAATAACGAAAAAGACCTATCATATGGGTCTGTCACTAGAATTCTCATGCAAACGCGATTGAATCCGTACTAAGTACTTGTGTGTAGCTTATGCCAAAAAGTTTGCTACCATGGAAACTATAGAACCTCCCAGTCAGAGACGCTGCAGTGCCATCAGTTTCCCTGAGATCTCAGCGTTTTTCTGCTTGTTAATGCGCGAGAAGTAGCATGTCATAGCTAAGGCTGACGTTCAAAAGGCAATGAAGAGGGAAAGGATAACTTTGTAATGTAGTCGATTCGTTTTCTATATGGATTGAAAATGTTTGCTGCACAATAAAATTTCGACACCTGTTAGTGCAGTTAAATTATTTACCCACCTTATCTGAAGTGAAACTTCCAAAATTGTGATTTGTTTCAAACAAACGAGAGAGAATACAAGTGTAGGAATTATGAATGGCGTACTATTTATACTCTTACGGGATTATTGGGTTGTTAATGCCCTCGAGGTTCTTGCTACCATTACATCTGTTTGGCTACCAACAAAACAAATAACATATTTTTTATTAAAGTTATGTAACAGGAAAATACAAAAGTACATTATTTTTGAATTTATATGAAAATTGAAATTTTTGAATTTTCTCGTGAATTTATAATTCTCATTAATCTCTCTTATTTTATTGTCAAAGGGGGATTGAACACTACGGCACCAGAAGTCGGAAAACAGCGACAACGGCTTGATAGCAGTCGGCCAAGGTCAAATATTCATCTGTTCAATGGTTGCTAATCCTACACAATTACTTACTCTTAGTCCTCTTCTTCTCTTGGTTCCTTCTCATAGCGTCACGCGGCGTTGAAAACTGCCACTTAAATGTCCAAAACTTTGCCACAATTCTGCTACACATCATCTTGTCTTCATCGCGTTCCTAACGTTCTGCCCCATAAATTCCTGTAGTATTGTCGGCATGCATCTAACTCACATATTTTTCTCTTCCCTACTTGCGCGTATTGGAAGCGCTGACGGTCCATTCGTGGATTCCTCCTGCCAACTCCAGGATGCAGCACCAGCCGATTAAACAATGCGTCATGAACCTCGCGCGATATGTCCTCTCCAACAAGCCACTACTGCGAGCGATGGTCTGATCCCAAGTCCATATGCCTCATCCTCCATTATGTAGAAGAGCCTCCGGCAATGCTGCGAGTACACGGAAGTCAGAGGAGAACTCAATTAAGCTTCACCTCTATTTGGGAGAGGGAAACAGGCGTGAGAGAGGCACACAGTCGCCGCCCCCTCATCCATCTTTTCGCCCGCTCCCTCACCCACCCGCCCTCCCTTTCGCCCACCACTCGTCTCCCCCTCACTCAGCACCTCGCTCATCCCCACCCGCCCTCTTCCACACCCTCCCCCTTTCCCTCACCCGCCCCTCACCCGCCAACTCACCCGCCCCTCACCCGCCAACTCACCCGCCCACTTACCCGCCCCTCACCCGCCCACTCCACCGCCCCCTCCACCGCCCCCTCCCTCTCCCTTCCCCCTCCCCTCCCCCTTCCCTCGCCACCCCACGCCCTCCCCTCCCCCTCCCTGCAAGCCGATCCCATACCTTCAACCCCACTCGCCTTTCACCCGCTCCTTCATCCGCCCTCCAACCGCCTTTCACCATCCCCTCGACATTCTCCGTCATCCGTCCACCAGCTCGTGTACACCCCATCCGCTACACCGCCTCGTACCCCGCTGCATCTGCCCTCCCCCTCCCCATGATTCTAAGCACTCCCTAACTCACCTCTCATGCTATTCCCACCACCCCAAACGTCACCGCGTCCACTCCCCCTTCAGCGCCAACAGGCGCTCGGGGCATACGAATATGAGAGGCCTTCATCACCGGCGCATCATCCAATCAGCGGCAGTCGGCTCTGGCGGCGCTCGGGAGCCTTCGGGCGAGCCACAAAGCGCGTTCGCCCCGCCAGCGCAGCGGAGAGCAGGCTCCACGGCCGACGCTCAGAAAATAGCCGGTTTATTCCGCGGTGGAAGCGCAGGTGATGACACATAGGTCTCGGGCAAAGATGGCGGCGGCGGCGGGAGACGGGGGTGGAGGCGTCGGCGGAGGCGGGTGACTGGGGGTGGTGAGGGTGGAGGCGGCGGCGGTGGAGGCGGAAGACAAAGATAGAGGGAGGAGTGAGAGTGGAGGCAGCGGCGGCGGCGGAGAAGGTGGAGGCAGTGGAGACAGCGGAGACAGCGGCGGCGGCGGCGGCGGGAGACGAGGGTGGAGGTAAGAGAGGAGGCGGCGGAGACGGGAGACAGGGATGGAGGGAGCCTGGAGGCAGCGGTGGAGTCAGCGGCGGCGGCGGGAGACGGGGGTGGACGTGACGGTGGAGGCGGCGGCGGCGGTGGCAGCGGAGGTGGGAGACAGGAATGGAGGGAGGCTGGAGGCAGCGGTGGAGTCAGCGGCGGCGGCGGGAGACGGGGGTGGACGTGACGGTGGAGGCGGCGGCGGTGGCAGCGGAGGTGGGAGACAGGAATGGAGGGAGAATGGAGGCGGTGGAGGTGGCGGAAGACGAGGGGGAGATGCGAATGGAGTCCTAGCAACTTGTCAAAATAATTGTCCGTTGGCCTGAACAAAGTATACACGAAGGAACCGAATGTTTTCAGGCTGACGAACGATTCACTGTGACTCGCTCGAGTCTCGGCGCCAAGTCAGAGGCAGAAATGAGTCGTCGTACTTAAAGCCGCACGTGACTAGCCCCTAGTCTCGAAATTCAACTCCAGTTACATCCACGCAGAATGTTTTGTGTACAAAACGGTTTTAGGGCAGATTTTCTCAGAGTTCTTTTCGATTTCTCCTACCTCACAGATCGCCTTTGCTCCATTAGAATGAAAAGAGATCGATGTTGTAGCCATACAGTCCAAATTTTAATATCTCGTCCTTCATATAACTAATGGAACACAGATTTCATATCTTATGTTCACCATTATTCGGTATAATCCATGTCATATAGACAATAATAACTCTTAGAGTCTGTCCCTCAGAACTTAATTGCCTTGTTTGGCTAACGGCATTGATTTATTTTGTGATTTTGATCATCTGAAGTTTGGAGATGTCATATATAGAATCGATATTTTTTAGTTATTTAGAATAAACTAAACCTTTTTTCACTTTAATGAGGTTTCAATATATGTTTAAAGAAACGATATTTAAATCTCTTTCGTTCATTTCATGATTTACCTAAATTAAAAATGGGAAGAACAAAGAGCTTCGGAAAGAATATTAAAAAAATTGAATTTTATTTTTCTAAATAGTTTTAATTGGTTCTAATTTAAATTTTCTATGTAATTGAGCGTTACTAATAAACCATTGGACTTAGTTAATTTTTCTTAAAAATTTACTTTTTACTATTTGTAACTTTGTTAAATGAGTGGCGGCGACATTACACCAAACTGGTCTAGCATATGAAATTGCAGGTTTTAATAATGGATTAATAAATTGGTAATCCACCTTGAATATTGAGAGTGGAATTAGAATTTACAATTGGATACAATATGAATATTTTATTGTGATGTCTTTTGTATTTTTGTTGTGATCTTTCAAATTTAGTTTCGCATCGAAAATAATGCCCAAATATTTTACAGAAGTATGTTTTGAGAGCCAAGAAGTACTACAAAACTGCTGGATCGACCCCGTGGCCGAGATCGCTAAGGCAGTGGTGCAGTAGCGACTTGATTTTGGGCCGTGGGGCCGCGGGTTCGAGTCCCACTTCGGGCATGGTTGTATTAGGTTTCGTCCTTTCATTCCCTATCATCACCATATCGTTGCATCCTCATAGATACCATAACGTTAAAATCAAATAGTGGTCGCTAAGGACTAGTAGTTGATGCGGTCTTAAATAACAAAAAAAGAAGAAAAAGCTCTGCGGGATAAGTGTTTCCGAGGGGAACTGACAAGAAGAAACGGCGCGCTCCCGCACAGAGGAACGATTCACTGCGAGTGGAGGAGCCGCGCCACGCCGGCGGCAGAAATGAGTCGTCTTGCTTAAGCCGCACGTGACTCGACTGCCGATCGCCGGCCACTTTCTCGGGGAACCCCCGCCGCCTTTAAGAGCATTCGCTTCATTCCGCCACCGGCGCAACTTCGCTTCTCGCCCGACTTTCCGCGCCGTTCATTACGAGCATCCACCCTTTCATATCGTTCGCCACCTAAACGCTTTTACGTCTAAAAGAATAATTAAAAGTTCGCAGTACCTGTAAGTACTCATATAATAGTACTTTTGATGCAATTAAATGCCGAGAAATGTTTTTAAGGAGTACTAAAAAATTTAGTACGTATTACGCGAGGAGAGCGAATCTACATTTAACAGCTTCGCATCGTATTAGCGTGCCCAGCACTTGAAAAGAGCTGTGAGGAAATAATTTGATAAACCCAAGATGCTTCATGGTTCATATAATTAACAACACATGGCCTATAATGAAAATTCCTTCATAAGATAATATTGTATAGCTCTCTACATCTAGGAGAATAATGGAGCTATATTTCACGCGTGAAATCTTACTTACGCAGGATGTACCGATGTTTTAGTTCTATCATCTATTCACTGATATTCTGTCTCTATCGATACTGAAAGTTGGTAACGTCCATCTATAAACTACTTAGATACAAAGATCTTAATCTAATATTACAAATTATTAATATTCATAGGTGATTTATCTTTTAATATGTATTTGTAATAAACGTATCGAAGTCAAGATACGTATTTCTGATTTTCTGGTATTTTTCCAAAAGTATCGTAATTGTTTGTATCTTTGTTACATAGGCACTTGTTCAATTTATTGGCTCACTCCAAACATGAGCAGAAATGATGGTAATTTTTGTCTTCACACCGAAAGATCCCCTCATTATCAGAGTTTGGCTCTTGTATTAACCACCGGGTTCTACTACTTTTTCCATATTAATCTAATTTAGACGTATTACCTTTAAACGTTTTTCCCTTTTGTGAACGCTTCACATCCTCGAGCAAAGAGTTTTAGCAAAGCACTCATATTTTCCTCGCCCGTCCTTCGCATAACTTCGGCACCATGAACTCGCGGTAATACCTCATCAGAAATTACTCGCCTCCCATCTCGCCCTCCGCCCTTATTCATATTCCGTCTCTGTGGGAAAGTTCGCGTCCGCGAGCCAAGAAGACGCTATGCCGATCCGTTCCCGCCACTTGCCAACTCTTTCCAAACTCGCCCCCCCCCCGTCGCTCCACCTTCCAGCGAAGGTCCATTTCGTAAAAGAGCCGAGGCCGCCAACGCTTCCGCGAACGGGTCCGACGACGCCGAGTCGGCTCACCTGCTGGTTCTTCGGCGGCGGCGGCGGCGGCGGCGGCGGCGGTGGTGGTGGTGGCGGAGCTCGCCGCAACTTTTCAATTACTTTTAATCAGCCAACAGAAAGTGGCGCGCGGCCGCGCCCAGGACGAGGAGAGGCGGGGGGAGGCGGGGATCGAGGAGGTAGAGAAGGCGGTGGCACGCGGATACACTTGTTGAATACCGATATGACGCTGGTTCCACCGCCCCCTGCGAAAGGCGGCGCGGCGGGTTCCAGGGGGCCCCGTTAATATTCATTATCCGCGCAGACAGAGGCCCCTGGCGTGTTTACTTTTAATTAGATTCGCATCCGCCCCCCCCCGCCCCGCGCCGCCCGCGGCTGCAGCCCTGCACGCGTGCCCGTGCGCCCGTCCCCGCACGCGTGCACAGCGCCGAGGCTTACACGGCGAGGAAGTGACGGCAGGGTAGAGGGGATGTGGATTGGTTGATGATGTGGTGGCAGCGAAATGAGGAAGAATCGAGTGAAACTATTTAATTTGCTAAAGTTAGCTGGACAAGAAGTGGTATACGAGAAGATACATAGGCACTAGAGGTATGCTAAAAAAGGGAAATCGGAAGTTATGAACGTGAAAATCAGCAGAGAACACTCGTAATGAAAGTATAATAGTTTGTTTGAATAGAAATGAAAGACTTGAGGTAGGATAAATCATTGCTATATTTTAGAAAATAATTGCGATACTTTATTAAAATCTACATGACGTCTGACCTCGTTTAATATCTTTTTAATAAAACTAGACTTGGATGTCAAATGGCGACTATATTTTGACAAATTTACGACAAAATCTACATAACGCCGACCTCCTTTATGTCTTTGTAATAAAACTAGATTTTGGCAGAGTAATATAGTAAACTTTTCTAAACTCCCTGTGTGATGTAGAAAAGCTGTAAACAAACATTTTCTCAAAACGCAATTGCAGTCTCAAATGCCATCTGAATAATTGCTCCCGAGCCTTTCAGTTATACGTTGCATTTAAATTGCTTTGCTATCAAGCACTGCAGACTGTCCTACAAACCATATTGTACCCTAATTCGATTAAAACGTCATGATTGATATTTTAAAAAGATGTTTTCGTCGCTTCTACGGTGTGCAAACGACGACGTAATTGTGGCGACCTTTGCTGATGATACAGCCGTGATGGGTACGCACTCAGACGTGCAGGAGGCCACAGGCATATTACAAAATGCTTGTAATCAAATACACTCTCGGAAAAAAAATTGGAAGATCAAATTAAACGAGTCAAAATCTGTACACGTAAACTTTACAAACAAGAGAATTGTAAGCACCCCTTCTCTCATTTAAAATGGCCTTAAATTTCCTTACTCAAACACCGCTAAATACTTAGGCATGATATTAGATACTAAACTGCGGGGGAAGGAACACGTGAAAAAGAAAAAGAATGAATTAAATCTTAAATATAGGCAATTTTACTGGCTTTTGGGACGTGCTTTTCAACTGTCTATACACACACAAAATCTTAATCTACAACCAAATCTTGAAACCGATTTGGCCCTATAGTGTTCAACTCTGGGGATGCACCAAGGAAAGCAATATAAAATCAATACAGACCTTTCAAAACAAAGTACTGGGAAACATTGTAAATGCCCCGTGGTACATTAGAAATAGGGATCTACATCGTGATCTTGGAGTTCCCTATGTGCCAAGTGAAATTAGAAGATTCGAGATGAAATGAGACTGCATGACAAACATGAAATGAGACTACATGAACATATTAACTTAGAAGCCATTCAACTATTAGATAAACAGAACCAGCGCAGGAGACTAAAGAGGACCAATCCCTTTGAACTAGTTTAATGTTGACGATAAATTTATTTTGATACTGTGAATTAAATACATACTACACTATTGAGTGAACATGTAAATAATATTTTAACTTAGATTTAAGAATATATGTAAATTGATGGTTGGTCATTTGTGACCAGTTTCAATCTTTGACGCTCTGGCGTATTAAAAAATATCTACGGTGTGCATTTCAATGGAACTTTACAAAACCCTTACAGCTGTTAATATACCTGAGTTGAGAAACATTAATAGGTAATGTTACAAAAATGTTGGTAGTGAATAAAGAGTGAAAGTATGTAATGCAAACAAGAGGGGATTGAGGTGAGCAGTGGGAAGTGAGATAAAGTCGATGATACATGGGCGAAAAAAAAGATCATGAAAGCAACAGCTTGAACGTACTCGTTTAACGAATGTGCGATTTAGTACGCTGAGGACAAGAACAGCGTAGCAAATATAGATGACATATGTCTGCAGAAGATGTATTTGGTGGGAAATACGTTGAGCACGTAATCCCATAATGTAATGAAAGCAAGAGAGACGGTGCGTGAAAGAAGAGGCAATTCCAAACATGGATAGAGATCAGAGTTTTCAGTAAACCAGAACGGGAAGCTTTTAGAGACAAGGCGCGAAGTGAAAAGCGAGTGATGAGTGGAGAAGGAAAGGAGGAAAGACAGGTGGCGGAAGTAAACAGCAAGACGAAGGGGTAGCGGGAAGGAGAAGTCGAAGGTAGGGCAGAGGGCGGAGGTAGTATGTTAGAGGCATGTGGGTAGAATGAAAGGAGGAATGTAGTGCACGTTATCTTCAGGGAGATGAGAGTCTTTCTCTTCCACTAAAACGTGATACCCGGCGCAGACCTAGATGTCGACTTGCGGAGTTTTCCCTGTAGTGAGAGATACCTGGTTGAATTAACCCCACAAGTATTCGTGTAGATCGGCGGCGGATGTCGCCAAGGGGTTGACCATCGCCCATCCCGCGTTAAAATAATGTACAGTTACGGTACTAATGACTATAGCAGTTGACGCGCCCGGAAACACAAATCAATCAGAGTGGGAAGATTTTGAGACTAGACAGTTGCTGTGCGGGACGTAAGGTGTAAATGAGCAGTTTAGTTTAGTTTAATGCCTTATTTTACGTGGCGAGACTCGGGCCATGAGACCTGCTCTTCCGCCTGACCACGCAAATTTCTACTACGGTCCTTTCACCACCTAGCGGAGAAAGAAGGTATTATCTCGGGCGACGAAACAGGCGATTTGAATTTAGCTCAGAGGCGTCATTTAGGCTTGAGGATCTTTTACATGCAAGTAAATCTACTTCCCCTCCGAAGGAAGGCGTACGAAGGATTTTTTCGCCCTTAAAAATCGGCTTCGATCGGGTTTGAACCCGCGAACTTGGGTATGACAGTCCGGCACTCTAACCGTTACACCATCCGTTACACTCCGCAACGCGGAGAGCGGCGGAACACGATCAAGAAGGAACGAATCATTGGCCAGGCAGGGACCGGGCGGAGCGGGGGCCAATAGGAGGCTGGGCGGGGCAGGGGCGGGCGGAGCCGGGTAGGGCGGGGCAGGGCAGGGCGGGGCCTGGCAGGGCGGGGCGAGGCAGGGCGGGGCCAGGCAGAGCGCGCCAAGTAGGGTGGGGGCCGGGCAAGGCGGGGACCGGGCCGGGTGGGAACCGGCAGGGCGGGACAGTGCGGGGCGGGGCAGGGTGGGATCCGGCAGGGCGGGATCGAGCAAGACGGGGCAGGGCAGGGCGAGACCAGGCAGGGCAGTGGGGCAGGGCAGGCAGGGCAGAGGGGGCCGGGCAGGACGGGCGGGGGCCGGATAGGACGGGCCCGAGCAGGGCGGGGCCGGGCAGGGCAGGACAGGGCGGGGCAGGACAGGGCGGGGCAGGACAGGGCGGGGCAGGACAGGGCGGGGCAGGACAGGGCGGGGCAGGACAGGGCGGGGCCGGGCGGGGCAGTAGAAGGCGAGCAGCTCGGGGCGATGGGGAGGTCGCCGGCGGCAAGCGGCGGCGGATTACAGGCTGCTCCGTGTTGCGCATTCGATGCTCATCTGCGCGGAGGCGAGCGCGCGGGCTTTCGCAGTGATTTACGCGCGCCGGGAATTATGGCAATCCTTGCGGCCGCCGCCGCCTCCGAGTGAAATTTTAAACCGCGCGCGGCGCATCGCGAACGTTGGCGCCGGAGGGAGGGGGAAGGGGGCGGGGCGGGGCGGTCCCCGGCGCGCGCGCTAATCCGTCCTTCAATCCGGCGCCCATTGCCGCCGCGCGTGTTTTGTTTTTTTTCTCGCTCGTTTGTCGCTGGTGATTTACGCGCATGCGTCGGAAGTACGCGCCTCTGTTGTTTCGGGGCAGCCCCTCCCTCCCCGTTCCCTTCTGGCTGCTCGATGTCCTTCTGCCGCTCCTTTCTCGCACCCGTAAGCTTCATCTGGGCGTGATACATTGCGTCAGATGTTGCGTTTGTTTGATGACACTCTACTGTATTCGTGAGAGCAATACACGGTTCTAAAAATTATACATGTCGAATTTATTTCCGAAGGTACCTACATTCAACTGTTTACTACAAATGGATCTTATATACTCGGTTTTTATATCATATCGACACAAAGAGAACAAAAATATTAAAATTGAATATTGAAAAATATGGAATATCTCATTATCAATTGGGTTTATAAACATACTAAAATTAGATATCATAGTCATTCATTTACTATCTTTTTAATCAATTCCAGAGCTATATTCAATCGAAATTCACGTTCTTGTTTTCACCCAATTCTGCAAAAATGAAATTTTGTATCAGTTCCTTGATAAAAATGTTTTCTGTGCTTAAGAA
Organism: Acheta domesticus; assembly: GCA_031308135.1. NCBI lineage: Eukaryota > Metazoa > Arthropoda > Insecta > Orthoptera > Gryllidae > Acheta > Acheta domesticus. Next base: position 2,229,916 of record JAHLJT010003656.1, on the reverse strand, counting down.
GCTCTTATTTTGTATTAAAATTAAGGATGCATGGTAAATCCTATGCACTAGCAATTTTTCAAGAAGTTTGGTAAAGAAGACTAAATGAAAAAAATATTCAAGAGTTCTTATAATCAAACTTCTCTCTCGTGAATGTGAACGGCCTTGAATAGAAGGCCTTACAACTCGAGGTTGAACACCGTATTTTGTACTCTGAGTAACGTGTTCCGGGGTTAACTGATAACTACTGAGAAAACACGCAAATGCCCAATTTCGCACTCTATCAGATGAAAGGTTGTCTAATTAGTTAAGATATCAGCGGGAAGTGTGCGACGCTTTTGATTTAAGCTACACAGTCACGCGGAGCTAATGGTTTCGAGCAAGGGAAGCTTAAAAGGTTGGGAACACCAGCACAAAAGCTACTAAATGAATTCGGAGTTTCGCAATTGGTCACGATATTTTTCCTTTTAATTTCAAGACTTTCAAATATAGAAATATATAAAGAAACCGATATTAAATATGTTGTACAATAAAAAGCTTTTGAGAACTTCATAGCTACGTATTTATTTTGTAAAGAAGGAATATAAAACGAGATAACTGATTCTGTAAAATTCTATCTCAGTTTTCTCCTGGCAGTAACAAAATGACCAGTATCATTATTCCTTCTATTAATATTACTATTATTTCTCGATTAATATTGTGAATATATTTTTGTCGCTCCTTTCCTATCGTTGTACTTCTGAATACACTATATTCTTAGTAGAATATTTTATTTAAAAAATTTCTTCTCTGCAAATACACTTCAAAACCGTTTCAATATCTCATTTATCCGCACTTCGGTTGCTTCCCAGAATGCTTGTTTTCTCATCCCATAATGCATAGCTCCTCCCCTCTCCCCACGTTGATGACCACAGGACACGCATTACTATCCTGCGCAGTCATTCTCTATCTTTGGCATTTCAAAGTAGCTACTCGAGCGTTTGATTACCATCCCATTCCCGGCACAACTGCTAACTGCCGTGTAATCTTCGACTTTTGATTTTACCGTGAAGAAAAGTTTTTTTATATGCTCTTCCACTGACATACGAGTTGGTTCAAAATACTGTAGGATTTGCTTCTATCAATGAGAGAAATCTGTTTTTCACATGGCGGCCATATAATCAAATTATTTGTTGACTTACTTTTTAAAACATTTCTTCAACCGACCATCAATATTTCAAATATTGTAGTCATTGACTCTAATGTAGTCAGTCACTTTAATATAATTGTTTGAAAAGCGTGAAGTGCAATTATAATATTTTCATTCAATTTGAATTTTTAGCTAAATACATTTAAATTTAATTTTAAATATACAGTAAACCGATTATTAAATATACTTTACCAAGCATATTTAAATTGTTTATATAAATCTGATTTAAAGATTTGAGCCAATATCGTCCGTAGGTGTTTGAAGTTTTATATTTGAAGTCAGTCTCAGCCGTAGCAGACTAGCGTAGAGAATTGCAGACTCTAACGTAGCGTAGCAGATATCTTGAATTGAGTGTATTTTGTTGTGAATTACTCAAGCAGTTGGAATTTTAAAAAGCAATAGTATGGAGGACTACAAACTTTATTTGGTACTCGAAAAAGAAGTTTTATAACCTTCTTCGACGCTCGCGAGCTAGCAACTTCCTCTCGTAAGTGAAGAATCTTGGAGTCTTTGTCGGTCCTTTTGCTATTTCGGAAGTTGAACTAGGAAACAACTGTTTTCATTTACTGTTTATTGATTGTAAATATTTTATGAGACCCATGCCGCAAGGAAGTTATATGCATAAAACGCTAGGATGACGTGAAACCTACTTCTTCGCAAATGGTGAATGATTCCAAGAATTCTGTACTTTTGAATAACGCTCGTAAAACTGCACTATAGACCCAATCTAACACAGGGGCAATAGCACTTTTTAACGCTTGTCGCCCGTTAAGAATTGTATCAGCCCCCCCCCACCGTTAAGAGCAAGGGAAACAAATGAACTGCAGCAAATAGTACCTGGTGAGTACTCCTAGTCTTAGAAGATGAATTTCTTGTTTATTGTTTCTTATAAGTAGGTGGTATCACGAAAAGCAATGAACGACTTTTTTAACATCCGTGTTTTGTGATCAATATTGTTTTTTTGTCGTTTTCGATGTTTTGTTTGTAGATGAAAAATCCCCGTGACACAGTCGTGTAAAAGTTAAAATACGAAATATTAACTGATGAGACCACTGTCTTATGTGTTCTTACGAACGTGCTTTGAATTACCTTCATCGACCAAACTATTCCCCGTCCGAGATGATGTTGATGCCCTGGTGTTTACTACCTACGTATTTTGAATACATTTTGTACTTGAAGAACTGTATTTTTAAGTTTTTTTGGACATATATTTTAGAGTTGTTTTTAAATATATAAAATAAGTGAATTTTAAAAAAATTGTCAAATACTTTAGATACAGATGAAGCTTCTTTTTGTTTGTTTCTACTAGTGAAGGAACTTCATTGAAACAAAAATAAAAGCTTCTTTTATATATTGAAGTACAATTTCGACATTTTTAGATGATAAAACTAAATAATTAAAATGCTGGGCAACTACCCGGCAATAAAAAAAAGCGTTTATTCCTTATAACACTAATTTAGTTCATGAGCGCCAGTTAAACAACTGTTTTCCTTTGTGGATTTTATACAACCGTCAACTAGGGGTTTATTGTCTGACACGTTTGAAAAAGTAGTCGTTTTAAAATGAAATTCCATTTATTTAAGTTAGACATATTTCTTATATCATTTTATATTAAAAAGTGTTTTTGTGAAAGTATAAGTGAAAATGTTTTATATTCGAAATTTTTTAGTTATTGTTCAGGAATTTATGACTGTCAATTAGTAATTTATTATAATAAAATTACAATACATTTTGAGTATTTGAAGTATTTTAAATACGTATGTATTTAGCGTTTCAAAACCTAATGTATTTTGAGTATGTATTTAAATACTTATTTACAAAGTATTTTGGAAAAATATTTAAATACTAAATTAGAAGTATTTTGCCCAATATTGTATTGCTTTTATGGTGACATGTCGTTTGCATTTAAAATTAAATTATCACAGGTGTTGTCCTTGCCAACAATGTTATTTATTTCAACAAGAGCAGCTTTCGATGGCTTAGCCATCATCATCAGTTTCTGCTGTCTGGAAGCCACAAAACGAGTACCGTTTAGATTACCGACTGGTCGTTTTGTGGCTTTGAGACAGCAGAAACTGATGATGATGATGATGGCTCAGCCATTGAAAGCTGCTCTTGTTGAAATAAATAACATTGTTGGCAAGGACAACACCTGTGATAATTTATTTTGCGCAATCCTGAACGAGTGCGCAGTGTTGTGTGCGCAGGCTGCTGCGGGTGGTTCGATGTTGGAGCGCAGGCTGCTGATGGAAGTTTTGTTGTGGATGTGGCATTAGGAATCCCTAATGTGGACGAGTGCGCTGTGTTGTGTGCGCAGGCTGCTGCGGGTGGTTCGATGTTGGAGCGCAGGCTGCTCATGAAAGTTTTGTTGTGGATGTGGCATTAGGAATCCCTAATGTGAACGAGGGCTGTGTTGTGTGAGCAGGCTGCTGCGGGTGGTTCGATGTTGGAGCGCAGGCTGCTGATGGAAGTTTTGTTGTGGATGTGGCATTAGGAATCCCTAATGTGGACGAGTGCGCTGTGTTGTGTGCGCAGGCTGCTGCGGGTGGTGTGCCCGGCCTCTCAGAACGCGCGCCAGTTCGCGGTGCACGTCTTCTCGGAGGAGTGGTTCGCGTCGTCTGGCGGCGCGGGCGGGGGCGGCGGCGGCGGCGCGGGCGGCGGCGCGGGCGGCGGCGGCGGGGCGGGCGGCGCCAGCGGCAGCCTGAGCGACGCGGCGGGGGCGGCGGCGAGCGTGGGCGTGGGCGGCGGCGGCGCGGGCGGCGGCGGCGCGGGCGGCGGCGCGGGAGGAGCCGGGGGCGGCACGGTGCTGCTGCAGCCGCCCCGCCCGCCCTCCTTCCTGGTGGAGTGGGTGGGGCGCGAGGCCGGCGTGGCGTCCTTCAACTGGCTGGAGATCTCGCGGTCGCGCTCGTCGCTGCTGCAGCAGCTGCAGCTGGACGTGGTGGTGGAGGCGGCGGGCGCGGCGGGCGCCGGCAACGCCAGCGGCGTGGGGCTGGGCCTGGGCCTGCCCGCCGACTGGGAGTGCCCGCACCGCTGCCCCGAGCTCAACGCCTGCATCAGCTCCGAGCTGTGGTGCGACGGACACGCCAACTGCCCCTCCGGTGAGTGCCTTCAGCTCTAAAGGACCAGTCACAATGCGAACAGAATCACAAAGCCGATCCCCGGTGGCCGAGATTGCTATGGCAGGAGTGTCGTAGCGATCTCGGACCGAAGGGTCGTGGGTTCCAGTCCCACCTCGGGCAGGGTTGTATTGGTGTTCGACCTTTCACCATCTATCATCACCATATCATGTCATCTTAACAGTTACTATAAAGTTAAATTCGATAGTGGTCACTAATGACTTAGATGTTCATGCGACCTTAAATAACCAAACAAATAAGCATAAGGATAACGCACAGACGTAAACAATAACATAAGATACACTGATGTATTCACAATGTGTAACATAAACGATAGCAAAATATATTGGCTGTGAGACATTCTAGTTTACTATTACTTGGATGTGAGAATCGATTCCGAGATATCCACTGTGTCCACGGCCCATGAGTGTCATTTAAACTAGGAGCAGAGAGAGACAAATAAGACTGTGACTAGTGCGAATCCATACAGTACGCTTCTGTGAAACTCTCTGGTCTTTTGTTCGTTCAACCCCAACATTTGTAGATGGGTTTAGTTCGTCTATCGACTTTGATCCTATTTCGATACGCGATTTTGAGTTAACATACTGTGATTGGTTCATTTCTTATGTCTTACTTGAGCATAAGCACAGAAGCTTACAAGCGTTTAAGTTAACGTCTTACGTGTTATACTTAAACGAGCACATTGTGAATGAGTCCGCTTACGGACGTAGTCCTAACTTTAATGTTCACGCTATGCTTATGTTTATGTTTGCATTCTGAATGGGCCTTAAGATCAACTCAAAATGCTACGATTTCTTAAAGTTACATTAGCAAAAAAAGCCTTCTCTTTTCCCAACAATAACGTTTTTCAAATAGGTAATGCAGTTAGACTTTATGGCTTTCTGAGAAATCACAATTTTTTTTCCTCAAAGTCTGTATAAAACTGGATACCTCTTGTTTGAACACGGCCTCTAAGATTTCGAAATGCTCACACTTCTTGCATTTGAAAATATTAGTTTAAATAAGGATTTCAACAGAAATTGTCGCTTCTTCGCATTTCCAAATAAAACCATTGCAGTTAATTGATCTACAAAATTTTGAATAACAAATGAACCTAAGGACTTCGTAAAATTGTAAATGTCTGCTTTCCGTTTAAGCTCTCCTGTAATTACTCATTAAAACTCAGGTAAGGAAGAACACATCTTGAGAGAAGTGTGTATTTAATACGTACTTGGCTGTCCGGGAGACGCCGCGTCCTAGGCACAGGTCCCGGCGTTTCGGCCGTCATTAATAATTAATACCACTGTGAAGTAATGAATGAACTACAATGGCAAAAGACACTACAAAACTACACTTGCAAAAGAAGGTGTTTTGTTTCTCAGAACTTTTACCTTTAATTCCCTCATTACTATGTCTTATGTACCCTATAAAGCAGGCACTTTTTTTGGAACACTTATAGTTTTAATATTTATCTATCCAGTAACATTTGTCTTACCATATACCCTCAACGTTAAATGCCTTTCATCTGCACTGAATAGAAATAGCTCTTTCCGCTCATTTCCATTCAGAATCGAGATAACCACAATTCAATTAATCAAGTTTACATGTCAGAATTGTAAGCCGCTCGTGACGATAGATCATATCGAACTTGTCACGTACAGAACCTGCGTCAAAATGATATCTACACGTCACATAAAATGCACAGTAAATCATCGATACTTGAATGATTCTGCATCTCTATTAGCACTGTTAATAGACTTGCAATTCGAAGTTGAGTTGCATCACTAGAGGCATGACCGTGACAGGTCACAAATCAAAATGTCATAATTCAATAGTAAGAGCCAACTCTCATATCCTCTGTTATTTTCCAAGTGTGGAATTCTCCATGTCAATTCTCTCGTCCTTGCGTTAACAAATATAAAAATTAAATTTACGTTTAGCTCAGAGAGGCTTTTTATACAATTTCCAAGAGGAAAATTTGAGTTTTGAATGTAAATGTTCGTTCGATTTTAAGATATTCTGTTCTTAAATAACACAAATAGGATTTATAAATAAAGGAAGGAAATCTGACGTGTGTCTTGCCATTCAAATTCACTATATTAAACTATTTTAGATATTATTAGATATGGGTTGGATTTTATTAAGTTTCAATAAGGTATACGGAATTCATTCAGTAAAAAATGTTAATGAAATAATTTTGCTGGAATAAAACAAACAAATCCGTATTTGCAAACAGTATACGAACATAGGTGATATTTATTAAATATAAAATTTTACTGATCCACTTTTTGTCAGGTGAACTATCATTCGTTACTGTTACGGTTACATCACTTTCAGTCCTGAGCTTGCATTTTTGTTTGTTTGTTTGTTTTGGTCGTGAATTGGCCATCTTAGGACTAGGCGAACGCGCCTCTTGTACCCACCGATCTTCTGTAGACAAAAATAATAAAAGTCTTACTTACTAGATTTGCTGATTGTGCGTAAGAAATAGGTCTCGTTACAGAACACAAATTCAAAATATAGTGCAATCATGTCCAGTGTACGCTTCCACAGTAGTGTAGACTGTACATGACAATGGTATACCTGAGTAAGGACAATGGTATACCTGAGTAAGGACAATGGTATACCTGAGTAAGGACAATGGTATACCTGAGTAAGGACAATGGTATACCTGAGTAAGGACAATGGTATACCTGAGTAAGGACAATGGTATACCTGAGTAAGGACAATGGTATACCTGAGTAAGGACAATGGTATACCTGAGTAAGGACAATGGTATACCTGAGTAACGACAATGGAATACCTAATTACTGACATTGGTAAACCTAAGAGATGCCAGCGGCGTCCCTGCCAACGGTGTGCCTGACGAGCGTGTGCGTGTGCGTGCGCGGGCGCGCGTGCGCAGGCTTCGACGAGGACGAGGCGCAGTGCGGCGCGGGGCGGCGGCTGCTGGCCTTCCTGCCGGGCGGGCTGTTCACGGTGCTGGGCGCCGGCGCGGCGCTGGCGGCCGCGTGCTGCCTGCTGCTGTGCGTGGCGCTGGGCCGCGCGGTGCGGCGTCGCCGGCGCCGCCGCCGCCTGGGCAAGAAGAAGCGCGGGGGCGCGGGCGCGGGCGAGCCGCGCCGCGTGCCCACCGAGGAGCTGCTGCTCGACCCGTCGGGCTCCACCACGTCGTCCTGACACCCCGCCCAGTCTGTGGAGTACATCCACGTGGACCGCGAGACCACGGTTTAGTGGCGGCCGGCGGCGGCGGCCGCGGTGGCAGCGGCGGCGGCGGCTGCGGAGGCGGCGGCGGCCGCGAAGGCGAAGGCGGCGGCGACGGCGGCGGCGGCGCGGCGCAGACCGTCGCCCGTCGCCGGCCCGCCGCCGCCCGCCGCCGCCGCCGCCGCGCTGCCGCCGCCGCCGCCGTCGCCGCCCCTGCCGGCTCGCCCGCGCCGCCCCGCGCGCCCGCGCCCCGCCTAGACCCGCCCCCGCCCCCCGCCCCGCACCCCTCGCGACGCGCTGCTTCTCGCTAGGGATGGGAAGCGACCGCGGGAAGTCTCGAGAATCTCCAGAAGCCCGGAGCTTATGGCGTCTCCACGCGCCCCACGCGCGTTCGAGGGGAATCACTTGAGCCCGCATCAGATCTCACCTCGTTGTGTGTCTACTGTGAGTACTTCAAGTATTACGCGTTAATATTTTCTCATAAATACTCTGGTGCTATGAAAAGATCTCCCCAAGCCGCGAAAGAATTTATAAACCTCAACATTTGTACAAAACCATCCAGCTGTGTCATGGATAGTCTCGTGAAAACATGCAACTCGTTTCTCGTGATGTACCCTGATCCAGGATTGTCACGCTTGTGTAACTGCCATTTAGCAATAAACACGGGATGCATTTTTCTACAGTATCGGTGACGACGTAAGTCAGTCAAGAGTTACTTAGTGACAATCTCGAAATATGAACCTCTCATCTCGAGATTCTCGAGCCCATCTCTACTTCTCACTACCCCCGCACCTCTGCACTCGACCCTCGCGTTTCTCCCCACCCCCTCTCCCCTCTCCCTTGAACCGTTCGTGCGCCTGCACGGACACTACAAAAAACTTAGACAACAGAACAGAACACATCGCATAAACAGTTTTTTGTACAAAACTTTATGAAGACTCCGTGATCCGTGGTGGTATTTTACTCAGCGACACGTGTGCTTCGCCTCCTCCGCCGCGAGGAGCGCTAACGGCGAGCGACGAAGGAGGGACGGGGTTCGACTCTCCGCGCAAGGCGTCGCCCCCCCCTCCGACCTCGCGCGACCAGCTCGACTGTGGGACACTGCCCTGCCACTGCCCTCCCCCAGCGACGGGCGCTCCAACTGGCCGCACTAAGCATGGGACTGCCCATCACGAGACGGGAGGGGCGGTTCATGTGTTCATTGAATTTACTGACTTTACATTGAAGAACTGATGTGTTCATTGAATTTACCCAACCATTCTCTGATCAGAGATCTGCTCGTTCGTCTTTCATCCTACAACTGTAAGAATCTTTTAAAATAAAATGAGACAAGCAAACAATTATTTCATTATTGCAAAATATCAATTAAATAAATTTGGATTCATTCACGATCAACATTGAACATCAACGTGTTCTATAACCTTCGCGAAATCGCCAAAGAATTAAATGCATTTTACAAAATGAAATCTTTACTTTGTTACTTCCCCTTAATGTAAGGATTATTTATCTCGACCGGATTAAACTACGTTAAAACATACATTATTTTATTACGAAGCTATTCGCATTTATTGCATCTTCGCTGTATTTGATAGTATTTGACCAATACGAACACTCCTTCAGTAGACTCACTCGGCAGGCTAAGAAGCCAATCCGATCGCCGGACAGTTCGAGAACCCTCGCTGGCGAACCCTCCAAGCCCTGAGCCACTTTGCACGCCGATTCAAACTCACAAGCAGCCGTCCACTGTGCGTTACTTGACACCTCCCCCCTCCCCCCGTCTCCCGGTTTCCTCTTCCTCCGCGCCGTCGCTCCACGGGGCCCGCCTGGAATTTCCAATTCCGCTCCGTTCGCGGGCCGCGATTTTATAACCGCTCTCCCTCTCGCGCCCCGCCCCTCCCCCCCGCCGCCGTTTCCGCCGCCTCCGCCGCCGCCGCCGTCTTCGCCTTTGCGCGCAAGCAGAGGCGTCGTCGCCTTCAAAGCGCCGCGACGCGCGCCCCGAGGCGACGCCGCCGACGCCTCCACGCGAGCGGAGCGGGGCGGGCGGGCGGGGCGGGGCGGGGCGGGGCGGTCGGAAACATGCGAAGAGAGAGAGGCGAAGAGCGCAAAGCACGCACGCACGCGGAGACTAGAGCGTGGCGCCCCCCAAAAGGACGCGGCCGGGAAATGCTGCCACTTAGCAGTTGATCTCTAACCGGAACTACCCGCCGGATTGACTGGAACAATGGGTTCTCCCAAGTTGCCCAGGAAAGGGGGAGATTGGTAATTACCGGTCTTATGAAGTGCCAGTGACGACCAGGATTATTGGAGATGGGATAACGTTAAAGGAGTTACTGTGGAAATATAAGTAGGAAAGTTTTCTCACAAGGAGTTATTTTCGAATTCTCGACCTAAATCTATGATTTATTTCTCGTTTTCGATGCTTCGTGTGTTTCAGTTCAAATGCTTGACACAACGGATTCACTTTTTTCTATTGCCTTGTAACATTGTTAAAGTACAGTTTGGGAAAGGATTCTTGAGCACAATTGTGCGCAAGTTACTGAAAAATTGATATGGTATTTTATATTCTCCAGTTATTTTTGTATATTTTTTTAATATTCAGGATAACGATGTTTTTAATACAATTATTTACGGTCATGAAAATAGAAATTACCTTTAAGTTAAATGACTCGTTTCATTGGTCACAAAGGAAAACCGTATACCAATATCCTATATCTAATATTTCGGCAGGCACTAGACGCCTCCCCCTCGTTCTATAGTTAATTGTGGTGTTGTCAAGGTCGATGCCACGAGCGGGAGTCCGCAACACGAGTGCCACAATGAAATCACCCTTCCAAGCAGTTCATTACCCCGCCACCAGACACAACGCCATCCCTATTGTAAAACGGCGGGGATACTACTACTCGTATTAGTCCCTCTGTCGACACTAGTTGCTCGTGGTATTCTATGGTGCCACGAGTGAAATACCTTGACACCACTGGTTTAATGAGCCCCGTAAGCATGTCTTGTGAACCAAGTTTCATTTCAAAATTACTGTTAACTTGAGATATTTCCACTAGTATCCGTTCGATGTAGACGAGTATCTACCCCACAAAGCTAAGTGTAACGACTGCCAGTCAATTGCGTGTTTTCGTCAAGACGTTTTCCAGCAGGCGGTGGCGCTTCGGGCTGGGCTCACGCCCTCCGCTTCGTGCCACGGCCGCACAGAGCGCCCTGGGCGGCCCCCGTGCGATCGGCGACCGGTCCCCGCCCTTCCCCTCCCTCCCCGCCCCTGCCGGGCGGGGGCGGTCGCGCGGGCGACGGCCGCGGGGCGGCGGCCGCGCGCGCACTCCACAGGCTACGACCCCCCACCCCTCCACCCCCCGCCCCCTCACCCCCCGACGCCCCCGCTGCGGCAGCAGCCGCCGCCGCAGCTACTCAGATCGTTTGTTTGTATATACTCTCACAAGAAAACAAACTGAATTCAGTGCTGTAAAAAAAACAATACTCCGTAGTTGAAACTTCAAGAGTTTATCTTCTTTGATTTCATCGTGTAAAGAAGTGTTCTAACTTAATTTGTTGAACGCGCTGGCTTTACCAGACATACGTAATAGTCAAGGTCTCAGTGTGTGAGTTACTTCAGTAAACCCATGTAGTCCACTGTTCCGATGCACAAGTTCCGTTTAAAAAGAGGGCACGATATTTCTGTCAAGAGAATCAAATCAGTTATGTTGATCATACTGACCAGTATCAGGGTCGAAACCTGTTTTCATCTCATAACACCAATTATATTTAAGTAGGCGAATGTTTAACCAGGTGTCAGTGAAGTGTTGTTAGTCTGAAGCTGTGGAAGAAACATGTGAAGTGGTATGGAGTTTTTGAAGAAATCTTGTTAATCCGTGTGATGTGAGTAGACTGCATAAAGAGAGTGAAAGTCCACACGAACGAAGAAGTAGTCATAATAGAACCTTAGCAACGTTAGTGTAGATTTGCGATCGTCAGTGGGTCGTCTTGGAAGTGTTCATGGAATAAACACCAGACCACGAGCACTGGCCAAACAATGAGAATCAAAGGTCAAAATTTATTAAAAAGCTTTCGTGACTCAGAAGGCTCCACCAGCAATAAACGACAGATATTCCATTTTCGCGTCAGTCAATCCATTTTCGCGTTTTGAATTGAGTCAAAATAGTAGAGTCGACAGTGATTAGAAAGCAGTAAGTAATCTGAAAAGATGATAGGTACTCAATGCATATGGCTGTCGTCGAGAACTAAATTTGAATATTCGATATTAGACATCAATAAATTCAACGCACAAACTTAAGTGCAGCATATTGATCATTCAGAATATTTACCAGTGGCAGAAAGAAATCGTGCTGGTTGAGCACGGTCTACTATTTTTGCATGGGATATTTTCAACATCCGACATCGTAATCTCAACATGCAGTTATTGTTAATACTTCTTGAGATGAATGTAGCCGTGCCACTTCTTCGGCTTTTGACTCTTGTCAGCTGCCATTTTGCCTTAAAATGGTGTTGCTTGATTCCAGTAGCTCGTGGGATGGTGCGATAAACTAGACGGCCCATTTGGAGTGATTGAAAGTCGCCAGTCGTACTCTAACAGAATGACGGGTACCTGCAATTAAATCGGGTACTATTACATTGCACAACATTGCACTTTCGTACAGCTGATTTTTCAGATGCTGATAGACTGAATTTATTTCATGTTTTGGCCAATGTTAGATTGTTTGTTTCACTAAGTGCACTGTTCCTGTGAATTCATTAAAACAATCATTTCTTCGAAAGTGTTTTCTTTTTAGACTAGAGACTTATATCACAAAAGTATTTACCCTCATCATGATTGTAATTATGCAATAAATCATGGTCAGTGTTCCCCAGTGATAGTGCATGAATACTCCCAATGCAGTATAGGAAGTGCATCAATGAAGCCTGACCTCTACCACACGTGAGTACAATTCGCTACGCTGTGATGATTTCTCCTGCCAACTCCCACAACAAATCTTGAAGTTCTCAACAATTTCTCTCCTCCAATTTCTCTCCTCCAAATTGCTCCTTATAAGTGTAATTAAAACACTACTTCCAAAATTTTGTCTACACTAACGATATTTAATTTATACATTCCTAATAATTTATTTTCGATTATTGTATGTTCTTGGGCTAACAAAATGATAAAAAAATAACTATGGAAAATTTTACAATTGTATTTTTACTTAAACGCATTTATAACAAATGCATAAATGATTTTTTCGAATCAGTAACTACAAATTAATATTTGCTTATTTGCATGTTTTCATTATATTTTATTCAGCTCCTCGCTAAAAGGTTTCTTATGAATGTCGTATCTAGTAATAACTAGAAATAGTGAATAAAGCATTAGGTATTAGAAATGTTACATACAACACTGAAGTGATACCTGCTGACAGATTCAGTGTTAGAGAAAAGTATCACATCAGAAACTAAACAGCAGTAACAATAATAATTATGGAATTAACTATAATTAACAATTAATACAGGTAATAATAGATGTTTAGCTAAATCAGATCAGAAATGTGCCATTGTTGCGTTCACTGGATTTCACTGCAGTTTCACATTGCGTTAAGCTGCCATTCGGGAAAAGAGTTCCTTTTTCATATTCCTGAATAATAATTGGAAGCGATGTAAACTAACATTGTCGTACCTAATTAATTTTACAGACAAATGTATTGCAAACATGCGATTGTTCTGATATGATGGTAGTTAAAAAGCATGTGCACTTTCTTCCAATTGTCTGTAGGTTGACTGTACAGATTTCTGCACTAATCGGCCTCAAGATGACTTCATTCACTTCGCTTGTGATAAGTTTCTGCAGCTTGAGTTGTTGCCACGTAAACATGGCTGCACCACTCTCCTCCTGCACCCAAAAACAAGATTCTGATTTTTTCGTGAGCTGAAAGCAGAATCCTTAGCATACTTTCAGCACAAAACTCTTCTGCACCAAAAATAAAAGGTTCTATTGTTTTGTTTTTGGTTTGGTTTTTTGGTTGTGATCTGAATGTGTGCTAAAGATGAAATCTGTTAAAGAATTTCAATAGAATTCGGGTACAATGTTTTACCTTGGCGAAGAGTTTACTTGGATAGAACCATTCAAAAGCTGTCAAATGAGCATGCAGGATGATTAAAGTATGATGTCTAGTCTCACGATTGATTCTAATATTGAGTAATTTCGAGACTTTATTCAGAATAAGTGATGAGTAACTATTAATGAAGTGGAAAGTTGTACGCAGATTATCCAGATTCTGCGTGTGAGAACGCTAAGATGGATTATCGAAAGGCATTCTTTTGTCGTAAGACAACGCGCATTCACCTATCGCTGTGCAAACTCTTCAAAATCTCTAATTCGAGGTGTCAGAGCATTCCGGATACAGTTCTAATCTTGCCACGACTAATCACCATACGTATGGTTCACTTAAAATGACTTAAGAGGACTAAGATATGCCTCTGACAAATAGATGAAGAAGCAGTCCATGCATGGCCTGCTACCCATCGATTTCTTTTCTCGAGAGTATGGGAGAGCTGGTGCTACGATGGATCAAGTGCATTGAAATGTGTGGTGCCTATGTTGTAAAATGCCTCATTGTAAATTTTGTACTAACGTAATCAATTATAAGCATTCAATGCAGATACTTTCTGACTTACCCTCGTACACAAATCAAAATCACGTTTTCACAGATACCGTAGATGGACCAATGATGCATTGTAAACCATTAAGTTTCTGAAATGGCTGATACGAGTCATCGAATACATACTTACTGTATGCTAGTTATCCTTTATTTACTGCTCACTATTTACTTGCTATGGTTATATTAATTGCTGACCCATTTTAAGTAATATTTCGCTAAACATTAAACGATGTCAATTGGTATTATTTATGTACTTCATATGTACTAAACATGAGATAATTTTATATTTTTTACACCCAACAAAAAATTCAAATATGATTCCTCGCAATTTGAAAAATTGTCTGTACAGGCAATTCCTTGAAGCTTGTCACAAATCTAAACATTTTTTTTAATAATTCAAAATCTTTGGATCTCAATTATTTCGTGATTCACCTCGTAGTTTATTTGCTTCACCTCGAACCACCTTCCATTGAGAAGGCGTACCGGACACCCAATTAACCGAACACTCATTTTCACAAAACGTACTCATTTTCGAACATGAGGCCACCGAGTAACACTTAATCAGATAAAATCAGGAGACAAATCTTTACAGAAAACGTGTCCTTCTCGCTAACTTTTAACTTGATTTGTATTAAAAGCGTTACCTCTGTAACGGGTTTTACGTAGTCCTGCGAAATAATCAGGTTAGAAACGCGATCTAATTTGACGCGACGGGAGCGGAGGAGGCAGCGAGGGAGGGGGGAGGGGCTGCAGGGGGAGGGGGAGAGAGCTGGCGGCGGAGGCGCGAGGCCGCTCCGCGAGGCAAATAAAATTACGCCCTCATTCGGCCCGCGGCTTCGAGTTGGACACGGCAGCGTGTAGGTGGGGTGGCTGCAGTCCTGGGAGTGGGAGAGGTGCAGGGCACATGGCCAGGGATAATGCTCTCTTAAAGCGGTAGATCCTGCGGAAAAATGGTCTCTGTAGAAATAGGTTATTTCTGGTTTTTAATTTTACTACTTTTTTCGAAATATTTCTCATGTAATAAATTTTTGACCCCAGTGAATATGCTGATAAGTCATGACAACTTAGTTTTACAAGACAGCAAAAACTTAACTTTCAACTGATGCTGTAAATTAGGAATTAATGATATTCAAAATCAACCTGTTCTCAAATAGTTTCATTAATATATCACCTTCGTTTGAATATCATTCATCCCTGATTTACTTCAGTTGAAAGTTGTTTTTTGCCCTCCTGTAAATTAAGGTTTTCAGCTTATTCACCGGGACTAAAGAAATATGAATTTCATGTATTTAACGTATTAAAATTGATTTAGTACTTAATAAATTTATTGATATGACAATAAAAAATGTAGGGGGTAATACATTACATTAATTATTAGAAGGTATCTACCTCACCAGCATTCATATTAATACATTAATATAATTTTAAAGCCTTGTTATATTCCAGGAAATAAGAGCTAAAACTCACAGCCCTTTGGGAGTAAAGTTTCATTATCAAACTTTTACATTTTTCATATAAAATGTAAATTGTTAATCAAATCCTGTTCACCATTGTACTCTGTAACTTGTGTTAGCTCTTCATAACTGTTCGGACGTTTGGAAAATTGCGTTCTCGCTACTTCATCTCATTACAGAGTGATCTGGACTCTGATACCTTGTGAAGTAGAGTACAGGAAACGTGATTACCGAATGCGAAGTTGTGTCCTTTTTTTTAAAATAAGGACGTAGTTGGTAATATGAATGCAGTGAATATTGAGAAATTATTACAGTTCTGATCAAATAGCATTTCTTTTGAGATATCATAAGACGATGGTGGCTAAATCTGAATAATCTATTTCTACCGATCCAGAATAACTTTGTGATACTGTGTGGGCAAATCAGAGAATTAGTAACGTAAATTGTTTGAAAATATTGATATTTCTCTATGAAATCTAGCAAAGATTGTAGAGGGAAGAATATTATGAGTTGTCTCTCCAACTCCTAAATTAACATTGCAAATTCATAAGCTTACTAAATTGGCATTACGTCTAATATTTTATGGTAAGTATTTGGCAGTAACATACAAACACATTCAGTACAGGTGAATACATTTACCCCACACATATCACATGCTAAACACGGATGTATCTAAAAACACAGTGCTGCTAAGGAATAACTGAAAATATTGCATTACACAATCTAGATAAGAGGCGCAAGTATCGGCTGCTATTCCCCATTACCAGAGCGAAATACAAAGAATAAATTTTTGAAAACTTGCACCCTTAATTAGGTTGTACCAATATGCATATTGGTATATTATTTCATAGTTTCTATGAAAATATTGAACTGTAGAAACACAAAACCGATTGTGTCTATTGCAATAAGCGCAGAATATTCTTAAGCTCGTAAAAGTGAAAAATATTATTTTCAAACTATTTAAAGAAGATTGGAATATTCGGTTCGTTTTTCGACTGACTTGATTGAAATCAGTCAGACACTCCTCCAAAATGCACTAAATCAAATTATTATAACTATTATCACTAATGAATTTGGAATGGCTATTTAGCACGGTTAACAAACTCGAAGTTATTTTTACATTTCACAGATTTTGATTCCAGCGTCCATAGTTTCTACCCATTACAGGTTTGTGGAATGCAGATCTTGGAAGGCATAAGAGAACATATACCTGAAAGGGATGCAATGGAAGTAATTGAAAGGACAAAACATAATAAAAAGGTACGATTTGTAATATTTAATTTGATAGGAAGCAGAGTAAATGGAGCTGAGTTTACATGATTATTAAAACTACCATGTAAACACTAGAGTTTAAATGGTGAATATTGTATCAGAGTGCTGTATATCACAATTAATAGATATCGTGATACACACAATTTTCTTACGTACTTTAACAAATGTAATTATAATACTAAAAATTCTGGTTCTAGATAAAAGGAGAAAAATGCAATTTATTTACGAAAAGAAGTACCAAATCTTGTGCTTGGGGTCCAATTCCTTTTATGTTCTTACATTTAAATTGAGCAATTTGCTCATGCGAAGGTCAATGTTAGGAATTTCCTTCACAGAGATTTTAAAATTTTGCAAACGACAAAGATATAAAGGTCAATTTTAAAACGAGTTTTAGTGCTTTAGAAATTAACATAGGTATACTTCTTTAAAAATTAATTTACGAACAAAACTTTTACTCCTTTGTAAATAAAGGAGGGCGTTTTTAAACGTTAATATCAAAACGCAGCATATTCTCTTAGTTACGTTCTTTGCATAGTCATATCATCAACATTGTTTTTAGAAAAGAACAACTAAAGTTTTCACTATTTTTATTCTCCCTCTTTTCAATCTCTAGGGTGGAGAAGATGTAAACGTTTATACAAATAAGTGCACGTCAATTTTGGAAGTAAGCTACTTGAATTATTTGTCAGAAAATTGTCTTAGGCAAGCATTTTTGTAAATTTCTTATTCTTTTTCTATTTATTTCATTTTAAAATTTGCAAACATTTATTTGTCCAATATAAATTCTCATCAAGAATATATAAAAAACGAGCAGGTTTTGGAAAAATGTGGATGTATGTCTCTCATTTTCTTTTTTGACACAATGCCTTAGAATAATAATATTTTTCTTCAAATTCTGGCTTACATCTCAACAAAACATCAAGACGTCCTATTTGCTTTTCGTTCATCATGCGAACTTGTTTCTTAAATATATTCATTTGAATAAGCAGTGGCGTAGTATTAGGGGACGCTAAGATGCTGAGCATCCTCACGTAAAATATTAATCAAAGAACCCTAAATATTGTATTGATCATCTTCCAAGTGATTGAAACACTTTGAGCGAAACACGTTTTGTATTAATTTTAAAGTGATTTCCTGTGATTGAATTCGGTGCGTTCTTACAAGCTGGGCTCTGATTGCTTGGAAGGTAAAATGTTTCTAGCGTCTCCCACAAGATTGCGACGAGCAATGACGCATGCGCAGACGGCGAGTTTCCCCCCTCCCCTCTTCACTTCTGCCCCCAATATTCAAGTCCGGAGAAGCTAGCTTACGGCTGAAAAAATACTTATGAGCAAGTTGCTCGTTTGTGCACGAGGGCGCAGCACACTTAAGGTTGTCAGAGAAATATTTTCCTTTCTCACT
The DNA here is from genome assembly GCA_031308135.1 of Acheta domesticus. NCBI lineage: Eukaryota > Metazoa > Arthropoda > Insecta > Orthoptera > Gryllidae > Acheta > Acheta domesticus. The sequence continues at coordinate 2,211,651 of JAHLJT010003656.1, read as the reverse complement.
CCTGATTCTGTGCTTAGTCATGGGTACAAACAGTAGAAATAGTGGTCACCTACTAATTCTTAATTAATATCTAAGAAGTTGAATTCTTACTTAAATATATGACATTTTATTTTGGTTTGAAATACTCTTACATAAATTCACAAGTGATCTCATTACCCATTGCGCATGAGAAGCTGAGCCATTTCATAATTTGCTTTCAAGACGTCTCCTGACATAAATCTGTTGAAGTATTGCATCATTTGTTTCAATAACATAGATTCTAGAGAATATTAAAAGTAATGATGTCTTCAGTTCGCGTTATTGTTGAGCATCCCCACACACGCGAGTCACGCTACGCCACTGTGAATAAGGGCGCGGCGAGAAACCGTCGTAGAATCGCTACATACGGGGAAGGATATTTCCCCGCTTTCGTTAGTGGGTCGCCTCAGCATCTCCACGAGAAACCATCGTTCATTATCCGCCAGGAAGCGATACTTCATTTTCCGCTCGCGAAGACGTTCCCCTTTCACCGGAAGGCGCCGCCATCTTCTGATAAAAATGCGCTGAGCGCGCGCGCTCTGGCGGCGTCGCGCTCTTTTGTCAGTTCCGGGGCTTCCCCGTCTCCCCGCGCGCGTCACTTCCGCGGCTCCCCCTCTCCCCCCCACTCTCCGCTCTCCACGAACACCACTCGAACCGCCGCTACACGGCAAGTAGCCACTCGTGTCGGCGACGCGACAATCGCAGGCCTTTCACGTAAATCCGATGCCGAAAGCGTGCTCTGGTAGCGCACGCTGTAGATATTTTCGCGCGAACGACTGACCTGAGCGGAGCCGAGCTCATGAATAATTGAAGGCTTAAAGCTTGTTACTTCCAGACACATGTTTGAACCGATCGTCCCTATCGATACATATTACCTTGGAGCGTGAACGCGGCGGCGCGGCGGGGGATAGTGGCGAGTTGGCAACACTGCGTCCGCTTCTGGGTGCGTTCCAAATCCCCTCCGCGCTTCGTCATAACTCAGAACCGCTTTGTACAGAGTTCCCTCCCTCCGGACCTTCAGGGTGCTGGAAGGCGCGATACTGTAGAGAATTTTTGTCTGCACGCTTCTGCCCGAGCTTAAGAATCATTGGAAAGAAAGCGAGAAGTGAAACACTCTCAGCATAACCCAGAAAGATCTTCAAAGCTGTAGTAATGCACATCAATTGACTCATCTAGTGATATCTCGCTACATCGTGCATATTTTTAATTAAAATGTCATTATATTTAAAAAATATCCATTCGAAAATTACCTGTTAGCAAAATTTGAAAGAGACAGTTTTGTAGATTACTGAAAAGAAACCGTCACTTTTCAATACAAGTTTACCGAAAAACCGAAATATGAATAATGCAATGAATGAATGAATAAAAGCACGGAATAATACTAGAATTAAAACAACGAGTAAGTTAAAGCATGCTCGCCAAGTATTAAAAGTAGGATAAGTTATTGAAGTACAAGGACGTGATTCCAAGTTGTATTTTATTTTAAGATAGAATTATTTTCTTTCAGATAACTCTATATTAAATAAACTACTACAAAGTACCACAGAATTCGTAATAAATATTGTACCACCTTCTAAATACCGTTCTCACTTAAACGAATTAACATACATGCGCAGTTGTGCATAGTTTTCAGGAAGCTGTGAGTTGCATTGTTCTTAACGCCAACGCCGTCTCGCCAGTTCAGATGCGCCACCCTCGCGCCTCTGTTAATTTATTTATTGAGTGTTTACGGAGTCCGGGTGCGTCATCTGCTAAAGTCATTAGTTCCGTATGTGTAGTGGTTTTAATTGGGAGGTGGCAATGGCTTTTTTTTAATCAGGAGGTGGCGATAGCTTCTTGTTTCTTTTAAATCAGGCGGCGTGGTTTTTTGATCTGGCGCCGACCTTCCTGTCGACTAGCGGGGTATATCCCACCGGCGAGGCACCGCCTTAGCCGGGACAAAATCTAAGCTCCCGATCGGTATCCCGGCATGTGCGTTAGTGCAATGCATATTAGTGTGAGTGTGTGTGTGTCAGGGGTGAAGGTAGAACAAGGAAAAGGAAGGAAACATCGCTCGCGGTCTGGGGCCCGTTTGTTAGGGTAGATAGATAGATAGATATTTATTATTTCCGCAGGTAGGTTTATACAACCTGGTGGCGGAACACTAAAATTTACATATTATATCTACATATTATAATTATGAATTAAATACAATGTAACTTAAAATTATTTTAAGACAATAATAATAATCATAATAATAATAAGATAACAATGTTAACAATAAATGCATTAATAACAATAACCGCATTAATTCTACATTTATGGTGGTCCTGTACAGATACTTTATACTAACATATACTTTTTATACACTGCACTCCACTTCACTTCACTTCTCTTTCTACTTCTATATAGCACCACACTTGACAACACGTCACCACACGTCAATACGAATACTATACACCAATGCATCTAATAATTATCACAATACTAATAATGGTAACAATAATTACTACTAACAATAAACAATTCTAATGAACATAACTTACTAACTAATAAAATTTACAATTATCATTAGTTAATTTACTTTTAAATCTCTGAAGACCTAGAGGAAAGGGTTCCAAGGCTGTCACAGGCAACTTATTCCAGTCCGTTATAGTTCTATTACTGCTCCGGTATTCACCGCTCCGGTACTGCTCCGGTATTCACCTCGTACCGATTAGAGAAACCACGGAAAACTACCGATCAGAGCCGGTCTCCAGCTCTGCACCTCGCTCTTATAGCTTGTGTCGAAAATCCTGCCACCGTCGGGACTCGGACACAGAACACAGCAGGCAGAGGCACAGAGGCACAGCAGTGACATCAGTTGATGCCCTGAGCCACCTCTCCCATTCCAAAACACTCTTGGTGAGCGGGGAGGGGGGCGAAGCGTGAACGTGGGTGAGGGGGGGAGCGGAGGGGCCGGCGTCTGATTGATCGCGAGGTGGTGGCCCGCCGCGGCCGAGAGGCAATTTCGCATAGAAGTAACTGGGTTCCGCCCCAACACCTGCGCCCGGTATATCCTTCACCGCTGCCCCGGGTTGCTTACTCTAATCTGCCCCGACCGCAACGCCGTGCCCTGCCCGCCGCCTCGACGCCCGTCGAACTGCTGAGCTCCCTCTCCCCTCCGCCGCTATGCCCCCACCCACCCAGCTGCCAAAATTGCCCCGCCCCGAAGCCCTGCCGTCTCGTCGTTTGGGTTTGGCCTTTAGTTGGCCTAATATAATCAGCCCTATACTGTACGGATACCAAGTTGGTACTTTGCAGTCGTGTGTCAACAAGTATACTGCGATTTTTTCTAACTTTGCCTCACTTACCCTCTTCACGATGGAATGTGCCACGGTATTTCTCGTCTTTCTCAGTCGTGCTGCTAGATGCCGCGTGATCGCGACCGTATCGAGCAGTGCTTGCGACCATACGATTTCTAGCGGCACGACCCAGAAGGACGCGAAATGCCACGTGATAATTCATCGTAGCCATAGGGGCTCGAGAGGCAGAGTTAGAAAAATCGCACTATAGTTTGGTCACTGAAGAGATGATACAAAATCGGGACCTTCTTGAGCACATAGAGGTCAGAGAGATTGATTGATTATTCCGCTTTCGGTATTTCAACTACTAGGTCCCATTAGTTTAGTGCATGTTATAGCTGGGAGGAGGCGTTCGCTGGAGCGTGAGATATGGCACTGACCGACACATCGGTTTGTGGGGTTTCCCCTTCCTAGTATCTCCGCCATTTGTAAAATCCTCTAGTTAGACCGAGCTCTAAACTCCCATCAGGTTTCAGACCACGTGATACAGCGCCTTTATGTATGTATGTGTGTGTGTGTGTGTGTATGTGTGTGTGTGTGTGTGTGTGCAAGAAGGAAAGGAGAGAACAACAATGAAGAAGGAAAGATCGTGCGTGGTCCGTGGTCTTTTTTATTTAAGTACTGTGTCTGTATTCACCTATTTTGGATTGCAGAAAACACGGAAAACTACCGATCAGAGCAGCTCGTTGCTACAATTCCCCTACAGACAGCGTCTGAATTCGACGTAATCGAATTTCCGGTAGAATGCAATGGAGTAGCTGGCAGCAGAGTGGATTGATGTAAACTGGTTAAAAAGGTACATTTTTTTTATAATGTTAGCCGGTTAGAGGTGACAAAGAGCTGTTTAAAGTACCAATCTCTGTCAAATACATTCCAGTACACGTCGGTTTCAATAGGTAACAGGCAGTAACTTAAGTAAACTTAGTAAAGGGATGGTCAAACTTTAACGTTTGCTGAACCTATTGGCGGTACCTGCTTTGAAGTCTGGTAAAAGGGTACAGTTAGGGGTAAACGCTGGTCAAACATTCTGACCTTCCTTGAGCATATCGAGGATAGTCATTGTGGGGTGGTCTGCCGAGTTTCAGGCAGTGTTGTTGCCGAAAGGCTTGTCAAAAATCCAAACGTTTCTTGAACTACTGTGTTTCACTAGGAGTCCCGAAAAATATTTGAAAATAGAGTTTGGAAATACTCTTATTTTTAATTAATAATGAGATTAATTTTCTATTAACTAAATTTAAACTCATCGAAGTTTTTTAGCTATCTCTCGTAATTCTACAAAAACTGTGTAAAGTATAAAAATGTATAATAATTTAATAAACATGAATAAGTGTTTACGAGTATAAGTAAAAAAGTAAAGTCATTTTCTATTTATTCAATCAAAATCACGCAGAATTTTATATCATTATTTGTTTAGTAACTAAACATCTCACGAAGATACACTAGTCAACGTATCCGAGCTTAGTATTTTATAAGCAATGTTTATTCATAATTCAAGAAACTATTAGTAACCCCGCCGTTTTACAATAGGGATGGCGTTGTCTCTGGTGGCAGGGTAATGAACTGCGTCGAGAGGCTATTTCGTCGTGGCACTCGTGCCACGGACTCCCGCTCGTGACATCGACCTTGACAACCCTGATATAATGCAACCGGGGCCACTGTGCAATGCCTGGGAGGCGGACGGGCAGAGGCCGAGCCGATACCTGCCCCGACAGGTCCCCCCACCCCGCTTCCCCGGCCCCCCGCCTCAGTGCGTCTGAATTGGAACAGCTTTAACAAGATGGATGGAGGACGGTAGATCACTACGGGGGGGGGAATCGATTTCAAAAATTAATTTGCATTCTAAGTACGTGCCTCGCTCGCTTCCTCCGACGTCATCGCCTCTCGATATGACTGATCTTACGTGTCTCCCCTGGGAGACGTATTTCGGCGAGGTTGTAATATCATCGATCCACCCCTTCATTACACTTACAATCGTTTTGAAAAGGGATACTAATTTTTAGAGTAACTCAGCCACGTTAACCCACACTAACGAGCACTCCACTTTTTTACACGAAAACTGTTGTTACAGTTTTGATATTTTTGTTTAATTTCCGACATAAAAAACAGTATGAGTAATGTTTATGCAAATATTGAAAAATGTTTATGCAGGATGAATTACATGAATATATGTAAATTAATTATTGCTTTTAGAAATACATTAACTTGACCTTTTTATTAAATAGGTCTTGTCTTGGTGAAAAATGTGTGACTTTATTCCAAGGAAAGTCCTTTTAATATACATATAGACAATTACCTACAGTCATTTCTATGAAAAAATAAACAGGATAAAAAAGTAATCTACGTTAACGTGAGGTGTTGTACGCGATAATATGCTTCGAATATAATATAAATTCGACGAAACTCATTTTTACTTTCTCACTAAGGATTAGAAAGAAAGTTATGTAATGCTGCGCGAAAAAACTGCAAATTTTGGACAGAAAAACCTTTATTACAGGCCCATAGTAAGGAAAAAGTGGATAAATCCAGATGCTAAATTTAGATAAAAAATCCTGGAACATATGAAATAACCATAAATCATGTTTTGTGAGTCCTTGATGCCGAAAAAATCGAATGGCAGCTGTGTTTGTCTGTCCGTCTGTCTTTGTCCGTCTGTGAACAACGCTAGGGGCTAAACACTTCAACCTATTTTCTCCAAAAATGTTATTCTCCAATCGATCTGGCTGATGTCGTAGCCCCTTGAATTTGAAATCGAAATTTTAATTTTGGTGGTTATTCTACATGAAACATCTGGGACATTTTCAAAATTTTTAAAAAAAATGACTCCATCGTTTGTATTCAATTTTGCTCTTGAATACTGTAAAGACGTTTAAGACAATGGTGCAGGTCCCACATACAAACTCTAATTTTTCGGAAATTGCAAAGTTGATTTTTTTTCGGAGAGTTCCTACATCTACGAATAAATATTAAAGATAGTTTTTTTTACTTAATGAAATCCATTTCTTAAAGACAGATTTTGAAATACGATCATTTACAATTTTTCAAAAATTTTAGAAGCTTTCGAGTACTTTCGCGGAGCGTGAAAATACGGACGAGAAGGTGTGTGCTGTTTTAGCATCACTAGTTAAATGTTTCAATACAATGATGGTGTGACCAATCACATGATGCCGTTCACGCGAGGCAGTCATCATGGAATTCAAATGCCCGCGCAATTTCCCCCTAGACGTGGACAACGCCACCTAGGCTAGTGAGTTCTGAACTCACATAGGCTACTGAGTTCAGACAATAAACACTGATCCGACTGTACAGTACCCCTCGCTGTCACGGCCTCCGTAAGTATCGTTCACTGCGCAGTTTGAATACTAGAGGTTTTCTTATAATGTGCTTACTGAAGTGATTCCTAATAAAAGTGAATTGGGAATTATGCGATGGATAGTCTCAGGGTCGTTTATTGTGAACGCGAGGGACGAAGACCAGAGTCTCGTTGTGGCTTGGATCCGGGCGAGCGAAGCGAGAAAACTTACCTTTGCAAGTAATTTGGCATTATAATGCGGCGGGGACAAAGCGTATGAGGGCGTCTCAAAACTTTACGAGCCATAAAAATCGCCTATCGGTATGATACGTACGAACGCATTAAGGAGGCCGTTGACAGTGAGGGCTACCGTACAGTCAGGATCAACCCACTGATCTGTTGGGGGTGACGAATGTGTGCAAAGATACGGTCTCATGTTGTGTAGTGAAATGTGTGGTAAAGGATGAGAGTATGACAAGGAGAGGCGAGGAACTGACACTGGTGGATATGACACGGCCGTACCCGACGAGTCTCTGGATCATAGAGTGAGCTTTTTCGAAAGTCGGACTCGTGAACACAGCTAATGGCTGGTGAGGTTATGTTGCGCAAGCCCTCCGAGGAACTAAAGTAAGTGACAAATTGAATTTTTATAGAAAATACATTAAAAGTGAAACAAATGACTAATAAGAACGTTCGTTGGAACTTGTTAAATGAAGATAGATTATTTTAGATTTCATAGTCATCTTCTTCAGCAAAGAAACATGATAAGATCTTTGTTACCATTGCTCAAAAAGAAGTCAGGTTTTTTTCACTTTCTGTAATAGAAGTTTTTTGTTTTTTTGTTTTTAATTTATAAGTATGAGTTCTATGTCATAAAGGAAATATTATTTGGAGGAATTATTGTGTTTTCTGAGTAAAAGACTGATAAGAGATCTGATCACTTCACATTACTTCCTTACATTACAAAATGTATATTTTATGTAATTTTTTGTGGGGAAGGTTGATAGAAAGTCTTATCACCTCACACAATTATTTACTGGCATGATTAGATTTAATTGGAATTAAGAGTTTAGTTGAAGTTACATTGCTATGTTGGTCATTAAATAGATGAAAACCAGTTTCAGATAATCACAACAAACTCAGGTGAAATTAAATATTACAAATGCCACTGGTAGTGTACACAATGTCTTTGCTTGGTCAACAGACTATTTGGGATCACACTAAATATGTTGTGCATGAATTTTTCAGGAAAGTGTTATGCAATTACTGTGATGTTGATTGGATTTTGGTGTGGGGAAGGCTTACAGGTATAAGTAAATCTGGATACAATCAATGTAATTTGTAACGTGTGCCATTTTTTAATTACATTAAGTATTAAGGGATTGGACATGTGTTTTCATTGTGGTTTTTCTCAAAATTTTATTTGAGAAGCCCCGAACTCACTTAATAATCCTCTTGATGTTCGTCTTCTCAACAAAATTGTTCATACGTTCTAAAACATTTAATCGTAGAAACAGAGTATGTTCTCACTGCAGAGTTAAAAAATGTTAAAAATTCTCCCGTGCTGTAGTTAACGTAATAGAAACAAGTACTTTCACTGCTTTGACTTTGCCGGTGCATTTTGGTTTGAAAGGGAACTTATACATTTTCGTCTATCAATTGAATTATTTCAAATACCAGGTTAATAATCCTCGCAGGAAAAAAGACTGTATTTCCACCCGGAAAAATAAAAAAAACGATTCTTCCCTGATTGTAAAAGATTATTAACTTCAAAATACACATTGGATCTTGAGTAGAAGGCAATATGCAGAGAATAATATAATCACATTTCACTGATTACTTCCAAACAAAACTTATTATTTGGTATTTCGGTCCAGGATCCAATACACACACAAGTTTTAAAAACGTGAGAAGTATTGTTTCAAAAAAGGTTTCGAACTTCGTGAAAATAGATTTATTATCTTACAATAGATCAGATAACAATTTTTCCGTTGTATGTACTATCCATATCATTACTCACGGATACCCATTATACTCTCTTAATTTAATATTGGGCATGTTTAAAATTAATAAACATAGAATTTATATTTATTATTACCTTAGTAGCTTCCATTCAACTTCATATTAACTTCATAAGCACACCTCATTTCGATGATAAGAAAGCAATCTTATAACTAGGTTGCATATGAAAGTAAACATATTTAATGAGCCTAGTTCCTGTTCTTTCTAAACGCAATTTCTTCTATTGAAAATTGATTGATTTAACTTGTAATATTTAATACCATCTACGCAAAAACTCGCATTTCTGAACGTTACGCGTCTTTTACGTTTGAAGAATAATGTTGAATTTGAATGGCAAACATTTAATTGCAAACTTTCGATAAACCTAATGGGTAGGTATTAAGTAAATGTTATTTTGTATCGAGATCCTTGCACTAATGGTAGCTTCGTCAGAAATTTTCGATCGAAAGCGTGGTAAAGAAAAAGAAATAGGTCTATGGCCTGGCTCTAGAGCAAGGAAAGGGCGATGACAGGTTCACCGATCCGAATGATGAATGAAGACGGAGTAAGTGGCCCGGCGAAGCACATGTCTGGCGATATAAAATACCTGCTCTCAACCGATACATTCTCTCGAGGCTCGCAATTCACTGCTTTCATTGGAACTTCCCCACAAACTTCTTTCAGAAGCGTTTCATCAAAACATATTTTTCGATCTAATTAAATTATTCTATCATTTCATTACCTCATTTACACGACAATTGTCAATTTTAGCTACAAGTAGGTCCGGACAAATAATTTCCAGTAAATTATTTAATGGAGTAAATGGGAAAATACTTTACTAATAAACTGCATCTTTTTGAAATTTAAATACATTTTCTTTTAGGCGCTACATATATTTGAAAAATGACTCATTAAGTTCATTGTTTTTTCCAAATATTAAATGCTTGGCTACATGATAAACGATGTATTTAGTTTATATAGGACTCTTTTTCACATTCACGAGTTGTTTCTTGCAAGGAGGGTTTGATCCAACAAGAAAGAGTATTTTTTTTACAAAAGACAGGTCACAAATGATGTAAAAGACGAAAACTTCCTGCCTGTTGAAAATTGGGTCGAAAAAGTTTCAATATAGTGCGCAACATTTTGGAAAAATTGCATTGTCCTTTTAGTTACATTTTATATAGGTACCTTATTGTTTGTAGTAAGTACATTCTTTCAGCTCTGATGATAGTTAAGCCATCGAGCTTCGCCTTTTTTTTTTTCAGTAATAAACTAAAGAACCGAGAGAGAGAAAAACTGGTTTACGTTACATGCAGTAGGTTTTTCCTTTCCGTTATGCCGGGATTTGTACGTGCACACAAAAGGCGCGGAGAGATAGCAGCGCCGAAGATCGCGACGAAAGATGAAATTCGCGAACTCGGAACTTGGAAGCCGACAATTACCGCTCGACGGGAGTGCGAGCGGCTCGCGTCGCCAACGCCAGTTACACAAACGGGGCGGGGGGGGCTGTGGCGATGTTGGGAAGGATGAGGGGGCCGTGGAAGTGGGGGGGGGGAGCGGCGTCGCGCCCAACGACTGTTCAAACTGCGTCATCCGGCTTAGCGACGTCGTTTGTTACTTGCGCGCCGGAACAGAAGCCGCGCGCGGCTACTGTCGCGCGCCCTCGCAGCTGCTTCGCCAACCAACGCCCCTGATCGCGCAATGTATGGACCCTTTATGCTCTGCGCAAGAATGGTCTGGGATGTTACAGAAAACTGAATTTGTTGTTTGTTTATTTGTTTTTTCAAATGCGTGTTGTTAAAAAAAAGAATACTGCACTTATAAAACAATATAATTTTAATATTTTTGTTAGACTTCCAAGACACTTCATTTGATAACACATTACTAGGAAACTCGTTACTATTTTTTCTGTTCCCAAGAGAGAGAATTTCACTCTTATGGGGCAATGAGTGAAAAGCGAACGCTATAATTTTGAATGTTATTTGGAAGGAATTTATATTATGAGTTGTTATTTAGTTAATATTCTATAAATTCTTTGATGGGCAGGTATAAGAGTACAAATCATTTTTTGGCAAAATCGAGATAAGTACATTTTTGTCATCATGAGCTCGATATCTACGTCTGGTAAAATTGTACAACTTCAAATCCCACTCTGATATTGTATTTTTCTGCACATTGCAAATATATTTAATATTCAAACTACGAACTGAAACAGTTTTTCCGCTCTACTGTAATATAAGGTTTCTTGACTTGTACTCTTATTCCCGCCCATTAAAGAATTGTCAGACCTTTTTGTCGTTTTGCTTAAATTTCTCTTCACAGACGTAAACTATAGACGAGACATGGAAGTGTGGTAGGCAAAAAATAATAAGTTTATTCTTCTCCCTCATCTGATAATTTGACTTCTGAGAAGTTTCATTGTCTAGGTGATTAATTGGCTTCTTTTTTCTTCCATTTTCACGATCGAACGTCTCTTCTGTACAGACGAAATTCAAGAACATTCCCTATAAATAGATTCCGTTTCAAGGAAGTTGAATCAACTCAGGGACAGAGTTTTCTCCTTACAGAAAACAGACTGCAAAACATCGACATCTCTGATCGCATCACAAAACCGTGTGTGAGTGGAACCAAGGGGATAGGGGTCCTTTATCAACAATAGCAGCGATTGATTGATGGTTGGTTTGTTTTTATTCCCGGGCGAGTCAACTTCTGTGGACGTTAGTCCCGTAGGTGTACTGCCTGGAGGTCGTATTCCTTCCTCACTCGCACATGAGACCCGACTCCAATTTACATGTCGTATTGCAGGTGTTTCTTCCTCTATCGTGCCCAGTGGATCCAAACTTGCGTCACCTACAAGAGTAGTAATGTACTGCACGTAAGAGTAAGTGTAGAATTGGACAGAAGACAAGGATGAGGAAGGAAAGATCGTCCTGTCCCTGGTTCGTTCGTTTGTTGCTGCTTTCCTATAACCACCCACAAGCTGAGCGAGCCAAAAGAATTCTTCTCCCGACTGTGGCTGCATTTGATAGCTACAAACGGTCTGTGTGTCCCTGTTCCTCAACATCATCACGGGCCCTGCTCACTTCAGACCACGCCCTGCCGCCGCCGTCGCCCACCCGCCCAAGGTGCCTTGTTTACCTGCCAATATTTCCAATCGGTCTAATGTAGCCAAATATACCTATAAGTACGTATGGAAGTGGAGAAACGACACGAATGAGGAATTGTATTGTTTGCTGTCCGGGATGAGCCACCTCTCATCTCGCTGTGGCCTTCTTCAGAGCTGTACTGCTGCCTACGAATCCATAGATGAGTAAGGAAAGATCACCCTGTCTCTGGTCCGTTCGTTAAACCCTACATTCGCATGGTATCGATCGAATCAATCACAGAATAACCACCTACAAGCACAGCGCGCCGTAAGAATTCTTCTCCAGACCGCGGCTGGATTTGATAGCTACAATCGGTCTTTGTGTCCCTCTTCCTCCACATCATCACGGAGACTGCTCACCTGAGGCTCCGCCCTGCCGACGCCGTGGCTGGCGCGCACGAGGTGCCTTGTTTACCTGCCAATATTTCCGCTCGCTCTAATGCAGCCTAATACACGTATGAGCCAGCGCCTGCGGCGGCGGTGCCGGCGGATGCACGTGGGAGGGAGCCGAGTGCGGGGAGGGGAGGGGATGCAAACTTAGTCGATGAAACTTAAACCCAATTAGGGGCTTCTGTCCCGAACACGGCCGTAACGAGCGCTTCGTTACGAAATGTTCGGCTGAATAGTTAGTTGTTGGGGCGTGATCCGCCTCTGCAATGGGCCCATTACCGTCCGCGCTGAATGATGGCGAGGTGCCGAGGAGCCTGCCTTGGAGCGTGCGCGTACCGTTTCATGCGTTTAGCGCCGTCTGCTGGGGACTGGCCCACCGCTAAACGGCGGACGGCCCGGCGTGGACACCCCTCGAGGACAGCGCGAAGGATCAGCGGGCGCTTGTGCCGGGTGCGCTTCAGCACGACAGAAGACTGTCGTCTTTTATTACCTTACTTTCTCCTATTTCAATCGTGCTGAGAGATTTACACTCGTAATAGTAAATATAATATTTTAAAATACAATTATTATTATTATTATTGTTGTTGTTATAATAATAATAATAATAATTAAATTTGTTCAAAGAATTGGTGGAGTTAATGTAGCATTATCTACTGCAAATCCTCCTCATACTCATTGTACTAGATCAGTTCCTAAATAAGGGATTGCTGATAAAAGGTTGGTGATGACTGTGGCTTCTCACAAGGTGACGGGATGGTGACAATTATAAATAATAATAATAATAGTAATAATAATAAGTTGAACCCGTGCGGAAAGTCCGGACTTATATATAATTTTTTAAGTGAAAATTGCTTCATAGTATAATCCATCGTCCAACGGCCAGTCCCTGAACTATGCGTTATACCAGCGTTAGTCCATTACTGTGCGAAGGTCAACATTCTAATATTGCTAAGCACTGTGATTAAATTGTGTAGAGAATCAAATAATCTCTTTAATTATAACGTGATAGATTATTTTTTACTTTGAAAACGTAGACTTCCGCGGCCAGTCATGTGAATGATCTTGGCTGTCCAGCTGACGCCGCGTCGAAGGCTTTGTTGCCGACGGTTTTTAGCATTTTATCGTGCTCTTCCTCAGACCAGCCTTGAGGAATACCACGATAAAATGATCGAAACGTTGGCAACACAGCCTTCGACGCGGTTTCACCTGGACAGCCAAGATCATTCGTATTTTTTTTACTATTTCCTTCAATAATTAATTCTAGATGCATTTCTGATCATTTCTTTCGACCAATGCTGAGGAGTACAATTACCCAAAAGAACTAAATCTCCAAAAAAGTAATAGAATGTTCAAAATCGTTTCAATTTTCGTAATTCTGCTGAATATGTACAATTATCGGCCCGTAGTTTTGTCCCCGCTAGTTCTCTGCCTCTTCCTCGACTTTCCGCCTTCATTTCCTCACAAGTCACTCACCTATGCCTCACTTCCCCAACTTCCTCACTTGCCCCATATCTTTTGCCCCAAAACTCGTCTCTCCACATAACTCATCTACTCCCCCACAAAACAAGTGGCCTTCTAGAGACAAGAAATTCTGGTTCTAAGTGTCTGGGAAGCATCCTTTCCGAGTTACGTGCGCTTATAATGTTTGTTGCAGTTACTGAATGGGGTTGCACAGGGTTTGTTGCAGTTCCTGAGTCTGGAGAATATTGGTTCATAAAGTCTGTTCTTCCGTTCAAACATTTCAATAATTTTACTTTTATATAACAATCACATTTACATAATGATAAATTGACATATCATGTTCAGAAGGGCACCTTGCCGTTAAAATTCTCCTTCAACCTGCTCCAAAAAAAATGTAATACATTGTTCGTGCATTCTCAATTCGTGTACTTTTCGTGCGCGAAATGCTTTTTACTTCTTTTTCTTACTTACGTAGTGTGTAACGTAAAGCAGGATGGAGGAAGTTATGTAAAGCTGCTGCGAAAATAGATTTTATACCAGAAAAAACCCGTACCATGAGGTTCTAATATCGAATAAGTGGTTAATTCTGATTAATATATGTAGTAAATTTACTTGTCTAACACGCTGTGTAGTCTAAATTCTTATTTTGTTTGTTCTTGATACCGAAAGATTGGTTGAAGGCAAAACATCTCTGTTCGTCCATTTGTGTCCAACAGTAGCGTCTAACTCGCTCAGACGATTTTCTCCAAAATTGATTTTCCCCCATGGATCTGACGGGACTAGAGACCCTGAGAATTTGAGATGCATAATTTGAGGTTTCGGCGTTCTTTCATATCCTTCATATTCTTTTTCATAATTATTTTTTCTCCGGTAGATTAAAGAATGCTTTTAGAATGGCACAAATTTGATTTCCGTTTATCTCCAAAGTTTCGAGAATTGCAAAATTTCCTATTTTTTCTCCGTCTTTCTACAACTGTAATATTGAAGATAGAGTATTTTCTGTAATGAAACCTTCTCTTCTTTAAATAAGGTCCTGTACAAATTTTCAAAAATATGAGTGATTTTGGTTCAATTGTGTATGAAATATAGGTTATAATTTTTTCTCAATGACGATTTTAAATATGTAATTTACTTGCTTTCGATTAGAGCAACGTCTGCTTTCAAAATAACGCTGGTTTTATTTCCAATCAATTCTCTGAATTTTCGAAAATTGCAAAAGTTACAAATAACGGCAGAAAAAAATGAAAACTTTTCTGTTGTAGCAACACTGTTTTTTTTCGCATACTGCACACTAACTTTGCCAGCGATAAGTCACCAAGGACAACTTGCCCGTTCTTGCCTGCTTCCAAGAGTCTGGTCGCTAGAAGACAGTCAACCGTAAGCAACGCTAGTGCAGGCCGTTAATGCTGACGCTATACACAACAGCGTAGAAAGCTCTTGCATTTCTGTGGGGTGATATAAAAGATTCTTCAGCACACAGTGAGCCGAATCTGACTGTATTCATGTCATTTTTTTCACTCAATTTGCAAACCAAATTGAATGGAAATTACACTTGTAGTAAATAAATGGATTTATTGTATTGTCTATAAATTAATGGTAGAGTCGATTTCCGAGAACACTCATCAAAAACATTTATTGTTACTGAATATTTAATAGAAACTTAGTTATATCAACAATAAAAATTAACCAAACCAGTGAGTAAATGAAATATAACTATTAAGTAAATGTCAAATCAAATTAATTATAAAACTAAATTCAAATTACTTTCACGTAAGTGAGAGAAAATAAAATTAAAAAATGAAAATAATGTATCTTAATTAAATCAAATATTAATTTTAATTAACCCACCCATTTTATCTATTAAATTTTAATTCCAATACTAGTTTTTTTGCAGTCCTTTGAAGAAGGCTCTCTATGTTCGTAACAATTAACTGAGCGCGACCCAGTCTCAACACACATGCCCTGGCAGCCTCACATCTCTGGGATTTTGGGTGAGCGGGCGCGTAGGCGGGCGCGCAGCGAAAGGGCGGGGAGGACTTCGCCGCATTCCCGCGCGGTTTAGTATTAACCGCCGCCTCTAAATTCAAAGCAGCGGAGGCACTGCGCCCCGCGCGTAAATTTCCGGCGGCGATTTCCCGCGCAGGAAGGAACCCAGCGCCGCGCCGCAGCGGAGCTGAAGGAGGCGCGCGCGAATCATTCATAGACCGCACCGCCTCCGCTAGAGGCCCTAGACACGGAAAGTGGCGCAATCGCCACTATCAGGGCCACTGAATCATAAATATTTTTTTTATTTTCTCGCCATACGAATACTTCGTAAGAAGAGAAAGTTATGGAATCGTGCGCCGGAAAACGGGAAATTTTCGCCAGAAAAACTCTTATAGCAGGGGTGTGGTAACGAAAAAGTGGATAAAACCTGTAGCTAAATTAAGAAAAAAAATTCTCTATCTCGTGGTGTAGTCAAAATCCATGATTTGTTGCTTCTTGATACTGCAAAATCGATTGACGGCAAAACCTCCGTCTGTCGTCTGCCTAAACCGTTCGGCAGATTTTCTTCAAAATTGATATTCCCCAATCGTTTTTACTCGTCTCAAGGCCTCTGGCATTTGAAACCGATATTTTAGTATTTGAGGGTACTTTACATGAAGCCCATTTTGAGATTTTCAAAGTTAAAAGGAAGTGGCTCCAATTTTTTTTATATTACATTCAAACATGCTTCTACTATTATTACTTACTATAACCTTTTTTGGGTTATTTGATGTGGATTGATGTGATTTGTTGTGATTGGATGTGCTGGTGCGAGATAGAGTCCCTAGACACGGAGAGTGGCGCAACCGCCGCCATTTAATATCCACTCACTCGACAACTCCGTCAGGCACCAATCAGAAACTGAACGGAAATCATAACAATTGGTGACATAACGGAGTTTTTGCCACTTCGAACGTTAAGCACTATCGATCTTCTGCGCATGCGCTGATGCACCAAGGTGATGAAAATCTTGAACTGCGCGTGAGCAGAAGATCGGTAGTGCCTACCGTTCGAGGTGGCAAAAACTCTCTAGTATGAATATTTTCAGGAATATTAATATCGGTTTGGGATAGATTCATGGTCCTCAATACACAGAACACCACACAGTTTCAATTCTCCTTACAACTGGATATAAAATCGCGGGATCGGTGGAACAATGGAATTCGCTACTCTATGTGTCTAGCGACTCTAGCCTCCGCCATCCAGGGCGCGACATCTATGCACTCGGACGAACCTCCGCGGCTCCTGCGAATCAGACGCGCAACCACTAAGCTCAGAGTCCGCGTAATCCGCACTTGATTAATATATAAGTGGATGTTGGTGTGTGTGTATATATATAAGCTAAACTCCAACACCGTGAGACCAAACTCTATGACAGTTGGAACTTATACATGTTTTTTTCACCGAGAAGGTTTATGTGCTCTTAAATCTGTTGTAAGTCAACTACATGGCGCTGTAGAACAAAACTAAATATTTACGTCACATGCAACCCGCAACACATTCGGCAGGATTTTGAATCTGTGTCGTTAAATAACTCCTAAACGATACGTTCTACGGCCTTAAAAACTAAAATTTTGAGGCCGAAGCCCCCAAGAAACGTTTCTCACACCGTAATCTACAGAATGAAGCCTTCTTGAACATTCTATTACATTTTTGCTGGTCCGGCGCTTCCCGATATTACCTCACCTGCTCAGAAATGTACTGAATCTGCAAGTAAATGTGAATGAGTAGGACAGAGAGCGGCAGAGACAGATAGGGACAGGGTGAGGGAAGGAGGGAGATACAGTGAGAGGGTTATGGGAGGGGAAAGACCGAGATGAAGGGCGGAATAATGTTTGCCGGTTTTTCCTAGTAGTTATTTATGCACCAAGGGTGTTATGAGGGTTCTAATGATAGAGAGGTGACTAAAATCTCCGTGGCTCATGGTCCGAGGGCATTTTTGTCGCCTGAGATCATTTGCATTTAGCCTTTACACGTTCCGTAAAGGGCAATGGGCCTCGTGCCGTTAGGTCCTAGGGTTCCTAGTCGGTCTCCCAGTCGGGAACCCGCGTTGTCTCGAATTTGCTTAACCCTCGTGACTGCATGTAGCTAACGAATTCGGTTTCGCGGTTGTGGTCTTTCAGTAGAACCATCCCAGCATTCGTCCGAGAGACCTAGGGAAACCCCAAAAAGCCAGGTGAGGATGGCTGGCACGGGGTCTGAACCCGGGCCTCCCAAATGCGAAGTCATTTGCTCTACGCCCTGAGCCTGTTCGCTCGATCTGAGATCATTAGTATCAGTTACGTCCATGAATTTTCATGTTTCCCTTCCATAATGCCCTTTAATATTTCTCTCTATAAAATAACTTGTAGTATCATTCAACTGCCACCGGGCACCTCAAGCTGCCTCCTAATTCTTTCACCGGGCCTTATTGTAGAATAAAACGTATATCTGTTTTCGTAAATCCCTCGTACCACGACCTTCTAGACCACAGTAGGTTATGCATTGTATATAGAGCTCCATATCTAAAGCAATAATAAGCAGTAACGTATCAGTAAAACATAAACAATATCAAGATTCTCTGATATAACATATTTCAGAGACAATCAAGAGAACAAATATTGGAATTAGCGTTGTCTGCAAGGGACGTAATGCAGGCGACATGGTCTTCTGCTGAGGTCTCTTCCTACAATGTGGACCCCACATCATCCGAAAAGGATCTCAGCAGTGAATGAGGTTTTGAACCTTTCAAACGGATTATGAAACTTCAAAATGTAAACAGTTTAATTCACAAAAATGTTTACAAGAAACACTAATATTTGCATAGCAATCTTCTTTAACATGTCTAATAAAATATCTGTGTTTAGCATATTTTAATAGATTTCTAATTTTTAATTGCCTATAAACAAGAACAAGATTTCCAAGTATATAGTTCTTATTAAAGATTTTTCTAGTAACGAAGTGGTATTGCGTTCAAAATTGGACGACACTCGGCCGATATATCAAATAACTTGTTAGATTATTAACCTCGACTCCTACCTTGGTTTAGAGACTTCTATCGCGTCCATTGTTTCATCACAATCGGCCAAATGATATTAAACACCGTATCTGCTACTCGTAGATTCCACGTGCTATTTTCTTCTTTATCAACAACAACCGAAAGCTCTAAATGATAGTCGCGACTCACAAAGGTGATTCAGGGCATCAACTAATATCACTGCAATGGCAGGATTTGCGACACAAGCTAGATCGAATTCAACTGTTTTCTGGAGGAGAATTCTAGCAGCTGGTTGCTAGAATTCTAAAAAGTAGTCTTTTGGGCTTTTGCCGGTCAACACAAGCCCTATGGTTCATACCAAATAATCAATTACATCACGAACTCAATTTAGAAAATATTACAGACTTGATAAAATTACAGAACCAAAAATCTTTCAAATTACTTCAATACTTCCCACATAAAACTACTTTTCATCTTGGCCAATCATACACATTTCCACTCAGAATTAAATCCCAATTCCCCAAAGACCGATTCAGACCTCCATAGATACTCATTTCTCCTACACTTTCAAACTACAACATAAAACCTACACACTAATTCTCTTTTCCACACCTTCACAGTATTAAAATATAAACCCTTTCAATCAATCATAACTTATAATACTCATTCTGCCCTCACAATAAGGGACTATTAACGTGTGAGTGATCAACTCTAATAATCTATTTAATTTTAATTTTTAAACCCCCTGAAAGACTTGTACAGTCGAACAGGCAGAAAATATAATTAAAAAAAAAACACTAGGCGAATGCTGTTGAAGCATCCTCACAAACGATCTGCGGACCGCGGGTGATCTTTCCTTCCCCTCCCTTTCCTTATTCTCCACCATTACTTACTTACAACTTAAACTTACTGCACTGCACTATCACAGTTGACGGAAAACCGCTCGGGAGCATAGAGCTTCTCCCAGCTGGAACGGTGTTCCGTTGCTGGGAGATACCTAGTAGAGGAAAATGTCCGCAAGCTGGGATAGGTCGGCGCCGGATCCCGCCAGCAAGCTGAATATCGCCGCCACCTCCAGCGATGGAAACATACACTACATTTCGGGAATAATGACCTTCGCCGTTGACGCGTCCAGAATCACTAATCAATTATAGACGCGAGATCCGATCTGAAGCTTTGTAGGTCGGGAGTTTCAAGATTCTTTTTCCGGGAGTGGTAATTATTGATATTAGCTAAATAAATGAGTAGACTGAGTCTATCGGTTGCAGTCTATCCATTTGTCTACTATAGACAAAGTCTATCACTGCTTCGATAAATATTTGAAATGTCAGCTGCAGTTATCGGTCGCCTTCGTCGTATTTTAATTTCACGTGGAACTTATCTTAAATAACAGGCCATCTGGTGGTTTCGTGGCCATATACTGCTCTATCGACACAGACACTTAACATTTTTATCAGCTTCTGGAATAAACCGATACATTTGTTCTGGCCGCAAATATTTGCTCGGCGGAATATAAAATTGACCTATCACTCCCCTTCTGGTAATTTAGGAGTTGTTTTGGGATGCGGTAGTTCTTCATTCAATGGAGATATTCCAAACTAAAGACTCAATATTTTATAATTTACAAAAATATTATGCTTATAAGTTTGTCAATCTTGTCAACTATCGAAGCAATTTCTTAAAGTTCTCCGAATATTTTAAACCCTTCACTGTCCACGGTTGTCTTAACTATTCCAACCTGGGTCTGTCTATTCAATTCCATCTTCTTACTACCCTCTCCTTGCAATATTTTGCTGAAATTGTTCATCAACTTAAAGCACATTAGTAACACTTCTTAAGTCGATTATCGTATTAAAAAAGTGATTTAATATTAAAAACTATTATTTGTGAATTATTTTATCATTTTCTTCAAAATTGTGTCCAATATTTTTGCAAAGATCAAGTAACTACGAGCTTTAGGATTGTGGAAAAATAGTATCCATTTCATGTACAAATCGTTCCTAATCATGTTTTCATCTCGTCTTGATCTTTTTTGGAAAAACTGCGAACGTATGTAGACGTGGTTTCATGTTTTACGTGTATTCACATCAGTGGGGAGGCGTGATCCTCGCCAAATCTATCCAATATCAGGGTCTCTCTTTCTGAAGCTACTGGGAGATGGAAGTCTTCGAAATATTTGTCGTACGCTGTTCTACATTTTAAACACTCAATCTAAACATCTCTCTGGCATTAGTTCTCCGTGTTTGTTTAAATAAATCTTCTGACTGCACTAAGCCTACAATGACATTGAATTTGCAATAGAATTCTTCGGGTCTTTGTACAGACGAAAGGTGAAGATTTAAAAGCCCCTTCCCCAAGAATCATGCACTAAAAACACCGCAGAGGTTTACTAATACGTTCACACTGAGAGTTCGAGTGCGTTTCGAGAGGCATACCGGAAATCGCTGAACAGCCGAGGAGCTCCAACAGTAGCGCTGAATAGAAGCGATTATCGCCGTGCGAAAGAATACGAACTACTGCGACTGGTTTTCGTCAACCGCTGGGGCGAGCTGTCAGTTGCAAGATCGCTGAAGAAAGCTTATTTCACGGAGGCGTGTCGAATTTCACTTTGACTTTAAAAATATGAAGGATTTATTGAACAAATGCATCTAAATATTCAAGTCAAATGCAACCCGCAATACTCGGATAGCATTATTAAAATCTTTATAGATAAATAACATCTAAACTAAGCATTTTAAAGCCTTAAAACCTGTTTAATATAAGAGATTCCTTTTTCGTTGTTTTATGACTGTTTCGACTTTTTTGTAACTACAATTGTTTGAGAATGATTATTGAATGAATTATTGAATGATTAATTAATTATCCAACTCTTGTCTAAAAAATTTAAAATGTAATATTTTTTTAATTAGCGTACCCGTGCGAGAGCTCTCGCATATTAACCTGTTAAGCGCTAATGCCGGATATATCCGGCGCAAGACTTTCGTGCCCCCAGCGCTAATGCCGGATATATCCGGCGCGGGTCGGCCGTGCCATGAGCGCTAAAGACGGATATATCCGTCGCGACGCATCATCAGCTTTCTGAATTAATTCCTAGGGAGCACTAGTAGATATTGACATGGCACGACATCTACGACTGTGTGTAGGTACTACCTAGCTGTAGTTTTTTTTTGTGGCCCTTGGAGGTCACTATTGGAGTGTTCCGGCAGATTTCGTCAGCGAGTCCCTGCATCGGGCGCGGCGGAGGCGGCGGCGGCCGGCCTGCCGGCCGCCCGGCCGGCCGGCTGCTACTGGCTAACAAAGGCATGCGACCCGAAGACCGCGCGTACGTCAAAACCAGTTCTTCAAAAGCTTGCGAATTTATTCGGCAAAATTACATTTCTTTTTGCGACTATAAATCGGATGATGTCCTTATTTTGTTGTGTACATTAGAAAGAAGAGTGGCATCGTGGACGAGTTAGGACAGTCTGAGAATGTTGTAGCCACCCTTCTCGAGGGGTATTTAGTGAAGGGCCATACCTGTACAATATATGTTGACAACTGGTACTCACGTACAGCGTTGTTTACGTTGTTGCACGACTGGGACACGAACGCTTGTAGTCAGTGTGAAAAACACTCGTGACGTGCCGCAAATTGGAAAGAGATTGAAAACATGATTCGCGACGTCTTACTTGCGTTGATTGTAAAACCGGCAAGAATATGATAAAACCACAACGTGTTTTATGTTATAATCGAAGAATAGAATAATTAGATTAAGTGGACACGATTCTCACCTCGTGAGGAGAAAACCATCACGTGGGATACATTATTTTCAAATATTATATTTATCTTTGTTGAATGCTCATGATATTCAAAAATTAACAACGGGAAAAGTTATTAATGAAAAAATGTCATCTGGATGTAATCCAAAAATCGTAGAAAAGTTTAGATCGGAAAGACGAAAATCTGGGAGACGCAAAAGGTGAGGAGATACACCGTTTGACCCAGCTACTTTCTTACGATAATCCCATCACATTCACAAAAAAATAACAGCGAAGATGCCTCAAATGTTCTAGTAAAATCTACGTTGTAAATCAAGCTATATGTGTGAGTAATGTGACGTAGCATCATGTGTGTATCCATGATTTATGATTTACCATACTAAAAAAAACATTAAAGCATCTTCTGCATTTCACAAAATAAACTACACCAAAAATTTTAAAAAAGATAAAAATAATAAAAAAAGACATTTCTAACTTTGCCAATGCTTGCCCAAAGGTCGAATCAAGAAAAAGATGCGAAACATACTTAATGCTCTACCCGCGCCGCGCGCTGTGCGAAGGGGGCGCGCCCGAAAAGAAAGCAGGCCACAGGCGACCCAAGCGGGCCGGGTGCCCCAGCGCTGGGGGACGCGCTACCCCTAAAGAAACGTAGCACTTAAAAGGTTAAACCCCTCCCTCTTCCCTATTCTTCCACTTCCTTATTAAGAGGGAAAGTTGTTAACGAAGCGTGTCTATTTGATTAAGAAAATGTATAAAGGTAACTTCCGATGAACTTACAGAATATCAAATAAAAACAATGCAATTAATGTTTGAAACAAATTTTCAGTAAAGGTTGTTTTCAGATGTTCTTGGAACAATTCACAATGCTTCCGTACAAAAACATTTGAAGTAATTGTACCATCGTCCTTGACAATTAGCTTTTCGCTTTCTTTGTTAAGCATAAGTGGGATGGAAAAGCTTTTTACTCTTGAGAAATCTACGTGAAGTTGTCCTTGCGAAAATAAAGAATCGGCAAGTTTTATCTTTATTGTATTACCAAACAGACAAGTACACTCAAGTATTGCAATCGAATATAATATCAAGTTATTTTTTTAATTTCACATACAGTTTCGAATTCTGCACTTCATTGAACAGGTGGAGAAGTACGAGAAGCGCCGGACCAGGCAAAATGGAATAAAATGTTCAAGATCTCATCCTGTAGATTACGATGTGAGGAACGTTTCCTTGAGGTCTTTCGCCCCAAAAATCCAGGTTTTAAGGCCCTTTTACACTTAGTTTAGATGTTATTTAACTAAAAGCTTTTAATAATGCTGCCAGAGTGTTGCGGTGGCATTTGACGTGCATTCGTTGAACAAATGCTTCATATTTTTCAAGTCAAGTGAAATTCGACATGCATCCGTGAAATTAGCTTTCTTCACGGACCTCATTTATAAAGATAGGTTTGCGTGTGAGATACGCAAAGCTCAGTGTTTACTCTTGAAAATGCTGCGTAAAGTACAACTATACTATTTGCAATGTTTGAAATTGGAATTGCAGTGCAATGAAATGCCGAGAAGCGCCGAGCTAGCGCAACTGTAATTGAATGTCCAAGAAGAACTCATCCTCTTTATTACGTTTATTACTGTTTTCGCAATGTTTCTTTGCGACATGCGTCCGCAAAATTCTAGATTTTAAGGTTCTAGAATACTTCGTTTTGGAATTAAATAACTATAAATTTTAATTACTTATCATATATAAGTCTGTTTATTTTTAAATATATTGAATTGTATTCAATTTGGTCAAATTATTATTGAAACAGACTTTATTTTTTAATTAATAATAAACTTTAATGTACATTCATCCAGCAACAGTTTCGAGGTTTCTTTATCTCATCATCAGGATAGAATACAAATTAATGAAAGTTAATTAACTGAAAAGAATTTTTTTAACAATTTTGATTTTCCCCCCAAATAATTATTACTGAATATAAACGTATGGAGCTTATCTTATGTTCTTTGTAAATCACAATCTTAACTTGGCAATAAATTATATACATAACAAATTATTTTGACTTGGAATATAATTTACTCCCAACTCTCCACTCCCAACTCTCCACTCCCAACTCTCCACTCCCAACTCTCCACTCCCAACTCTCCACTCCCAACTCTGCACTCCCAACTCTCCACTCCCAACTCTGCACTCCCAACTCTGCACTCCCAACTCTGCACTCCCAACTCTGCACTCCCAACTCTGCACTCCCAACTCTGCACTCCCAACTCTGCACTCCCAACTCTGCACTCCCAACTCTGCTCTCTCCACTCTGCTCTCATCCACTCCCCTCTCTTCACTCCGTGCCCTCCACCCCCTCTCCTCCCCACGCCCTCCACCTCCCACTCTCCACCCCCCGCCCGCAATCCACCCTCTTCCCCTCGGCCTTGGCCCCCTCCGCCGCGGTCTCCTGCAGGAGTGATGAGGCGGCGGCGCCGCAGCCGCCTGCACGGCGCAGCCGACGCCATCAAACTTTCAGCGCGCGCCGCCAGGAGCGCAGGCAGGCACGCGGGCGGACCGGCATCGCACGGCGCATCAATAATGCCTCGCGATTCACTTCATCGCCGGAGACCGGCGGTTTAATCACGAACAAGAGCTCAATCGCCCACGTACCCGCCCCGTCCCCACCCCGTCCCCGCCCCCGTCCCCGCCCCATCCCCCGCCCCGGCCCCGCTCCCGTCTCCGCCCCACCCCCGCCCCCGTCCCCGCCCCCTCCCTGCCCCCGTTCCCGCCCCCTCCCCGCCCCCGTTTCCCGCCCCCATCTCCGCCCCGCTCCTTCCCACGCGCACCCTGCCCCCTCCCACGCCCCCGCCCCCTCCCACGCCCCCGCCCCCTCCCACGCCTCTTCTCACACCACCGCCACCGTCACAGCCTCCGACCCACCTCCGCCCTCGCCCTCGCCTCCGCCCCCGCAGCCACAGCCATCGTCACCGCCACTGCCACCGTCCACCGTTCACTGCCCGCCGCCCATTGTCCATCCCCCGCCACTCACCGCCATGCACCGCCCACCCCCCCACCACCCACCACCCACCGCCCACCGCCCACCGCCTACTGCCCAACGCCAGAACGCCGTTCGTTCCGCGTGCGGCGCAAGAAAGTTATGCTGTGTGCGGGGCATGCGCCGCCAACTACTGCAGGGTATGTGCGCTTTGCTGATGGAAGTGCGCCCGCGTCAATATTACACGCCGAGCTACTAGAAAGCTCTAGATCAGAATTATAGGAGATACGAGCTATAATGAATATTGTAATTCGTTGTATATCGCACCGACGAAAGCGCTAGAGTTGGGAAAACCAGAAAATGTTGATAGATAAATGTGTGCGCATCGTATAATTAAGTTAACATGCACACAACAAATGAGATAAACATTTCATTAATGAAAACATTTCGTAAAAACGTCTTTACTAAGGCACGTCAGTGTCATGTATCGGTAATAAGGGAAGGCATCATAAGAATTCGGAGAGACCAGATACACAAAAGCCACACAAAAGCTCTAAATGTTTAACATGTTTTATAATGAACAAATCTTTGGTTTAAAACGAATGACACTGATCTTTACATGCTCTACCTTCTCAGTAGCACCCCCTTTTAATTTAAGGAACCTAAAGGGTCTTTTATCAAGGGAGTCCAGCGATTGACCTCAGTGTAGTTTTATTCTTCTTTGTTTGGTAAGGAATTACTCGTTCAACGTTGCTAAGGTCATTGTTCCCGAAAGTGTAGTTCATATTTTGTACCGGTAGATGGCGATACTCTTCCCCTCCTAGAAGGTGAGATCCGATTTGCACGGCGGCTATCAAGGATTTCCCTATCCTGGTTTCCCCCATCAGCGGGGTACCTCCCCCGCCGGAAAAAAACTTTAAGATACCGACTGGTCTCCTGACATACTATATGGCCGCATGGTGCATGTAAATGTAAGAGGTGAAGATAGGACAACGAAGAGGAAGGAAAAATTTCGTAAAGTCCGTAGCCCGTCTGTTAGCATTCTGATTTGGCATTGGCTTGCTGTTGATGCGAGAAACCACGGAAAACTACCGATCAGAGCAGCCTGCCAATAGAATGCTCCTCCAGACAGCTCCAGCTAGCTCCGTACCTAGTGTCGAAATTTCGCCACCGACGAGACTCGTACTCGAGGATCTCCCGGTCAGGGACAATGCAGAGACCTCAATGTCCTAAGCCACCTCAGCTGGTAGCACGTAGGAGCTTCCACAGCAACTGTGGGGTGTAGACTTCTTCTCCTTCTGCTCTCTCCCTCGTCAAACGCCTCGGCGCAACGCAACTGGGTATGTGCGCTGGCTCTGTGGTTGAGTATTGCTCCACAAATATGTTCGTTTGGCCCCACTTTGAATGTACGGCGGAAAATATCACAGAAACAAAACAAGTACCTACATATACGTGACTGTACGGGACTCGCCGCGTCCTGGACATAGAGCCAAATCTTCGGCCGTCATACTCCACCATTCTCAGGGCAAATTGTTTGGAAGGAAGGTCGCAGTATGATGGCGAAAACTTGGCCTTTGTGCATAGGATGCGGCGTCTCTCGGGCAGCTGGAATGTATTGACTCCAGCAGCGCAAGATTAGGCTTTCAACAATCGACATAATCCGAATCTACCATAATGTCAATGCTTCTAGGAGCAGACATTTCTCCATTCTTGAAGAATGTTTATTTTGTTTAAACAAGAACATGGCATTCTTGAGGAAGACGGAATTTTTGTATTTGACTTTGTGGCACGAATAAAGACTAATAGCTCAGATAATAAACATGATTTCATTATTTTCGTGGTGGTTTTACTCCAAAGTAATTTCTCGTGTATTCCGGAAGTGAATCAAATGTTCATGCCTTTCACCCACCAATTTATTTGGAAGTTTCAGTTTCTTTATCTTAGTGATTTTGCCTAATGCTTTCTTACCCCCATCGTATTTTCGCATTTTGAATGAATATACCATTTCTCTAAAAATATTTCCGCTTTTCATTATAATTAATTTTTTTCTCAGAATATGGAAGTTATTCATTTTTGAATAGTGGTTGATTTATATCGCAATTTATTGCCCTGTATTACTACTTCTCATTTCTTCAATTCACAATTTTTCCGATTTAGTTTTCTCTAAGGCAACGAAATCTTTATTATTTCACTGCATGAAAATATATTTTAAGTAATAGATTTTATTAGCGTACAGATGTGAGAACTGTCACATGACAAATCCCCCCTACCCAAACCTCCCATTTCCATGTTAAGGGGAAAATTGTTAACAAAACATGTTTTGTTTAAAAAATATGTAAAGGTAATTTACAATGCACTTACAGATTATCAAATAAAACTAAAGAACCATGCAATTGATATTTGAAACACGTTTTCAATAAAGGTTTATTCGTCATTATAGACAGACGTTCTTGGAACAATTAACAACACTTCCTTAAAATAAAAGTGAAGTTATGGTACAATCTTCCTTGACAGTTTGTTTTTCACTTTCCTGATAAACACAAAAAAATTATAAAAGCTTTTTACTATTAAGAAAGCTACGAAAAGTTTAATGCGAAAATGCAGGTCAGGCAAGTACAACCCTTCACTTTGCAATGTTTAAAATTGAAATTGCATTGCAATGAAGAAGTATCGAGTAATACAGCAGTAGCCAAAACAGTATTAGAATGTCCAAGATCTCATCCGTACGGTATGAGGAACGTTTTTTTATGCGTTCGTCCACAAAATTCCACGTTTTAAGGACCTAGAATTCTTTGTTTTGGAGTTATAAAACTATATAGATTTTAACACCGCTGGCCGAGTGTTGCGGTTTGCATTTGACATTAATATTTAGATGCGTTTTCTTCAACAAATCCTTCATATTTTAAAGTTAATGTTCAATTCCCCATGTCTCCGTGAAATTCTGTTTCTTTCGCGACCTCATAAAGATTGATGGCATGTGATAGCCGCACAACTCATCTATACTATTGAAATAATACAGAAGAGGATCAAAAATTGTTAAATGGGTAGACAAAGACATTGCTTCTCACTAAGAGAAAGCAACAAGTGAAGTGAAAGACATTTATGCATTATCCCTGTATATATTGTTACTAAAAAGTCTGTGAAATGTGTTTCTCCCAGAATATTACACCATATAAAAGGCGAGGATTTTCGCGAAATTTTCTCTCGAGCTGTTGAAGGCTCACTAAATTTACGAGAGTTATAAATGTTTAGCATAGCATATTTAATTTCACCTTTTCACTGAATTTGCGAGATTTTTTAATTGCCATCGTATTTCATAAAGTTTCGGGCTTACTCTTTTGGATTCATAACGAAATACAGCCAGTTTCCAGTACTTGCGTTAGCTAGATTGAAAACAGACTGATTCATTAAAATAAATAAATTTCTTGTTTATTCAGTTAGTAAATAAGTTCTATATTATATTTAAATGAACCCTTCCCTAGATTTTCAAATTACGTAGATATTCTTTGGAACTAACCTAAATCTCTTCTACATCTCCTTCTTACTTAGAATAAACTCACTATTCGCTGTTGGTCACCAACATACTCAACGAATTAATATGAGGCTTCCTTCACGTCTCTCAAAAATCTCTTAAACAAAACGCTTTATTTCCTGATTGTTCGATATGGCTTCGACCAATCCTGTCACTCTACATCAAGTATACAGTTTCTTATTAAAAAGTTTCTCACTAATCCAAATAACCGTTTTTATCATCGTGTCAACTTCATGTGAATGAAAGTAGTCATTGAAGTATGTTATTGTGAAAGTTAATTAAACAAACTAGCTGATAAGGGAAGTAGACAAAATAAGCGGAGTTTCAGAAGCACAAATGCAATCAAAAGCGACGGAACAATTTATCAGTTGGCATATCTGTTTCATACTCTTTGTTACTTTGATTGTATAATTCTAGTCTTAGAAGGCTGCAGCGCGTTTTATATTGATGATCGTAAGTTCAAGCTTCATTATAGTACAAATTAACCAACAATCACAACGATATTTAAAAACCACTGCAAATTTTAATGTTTGCGGCACATTTAAGTGCATATATAGCAGGTTTTTGTGTAGAAGTGGGTCGAAATCAGATATATTAGTACATTCCTCTTTCAAAAGAAAACCGAATTAAGCCATGCCAATATTACAAAACCAACATATTTCCGATAGTCATCTAATAAGATTGTTTTCCCTAGAATCGATTTACCTTCTGTAACTTTATTCGTGCGAATGAACCTAGTGAACAGCTGAATGTTTCGTCATCTTGAAACAATGCTATTGGTTGTCTCGTATAATATTGTTTGTTTATTATAATGTTTGAACATTTATTTTTTTAAGCGTTTTCTAATCCAGTGTAAAATGAAGTTTACATATAAATAAATATTAACTGTTGATATGATTGTTAACTATAGGTTTGTTAAACGCATATTGTTAGTTTTAAGTGCGTACATTGTCAAGTAGTGCCTGAAGCTTCGGGGTCTAGTAATGAGGAATAAGGAAAAGTGACTGTTATGGGCGAGTGGGAAGTTAAACAGCGCGCGAAGAGGCGGAGGGCCGGTTGCTGAGGAAGCGGCGAGCGATGGACCAAAAGCGAGAGCTCCCGGGTAGAGGTTATCGAACCGCCAGCTACAGGAGCGAGTCTTCACCTGGGGGTACAGAACGTCAGGGAACGACGCGGCAAAACTAGTAAAGTAAATGAGTTGAGATAGCGAGTGTCATGATCATAGTTTTCTGCCTAAGATGAACTGTGCCGTGGACTCTGTCGGAATGTTGAGGATCTGTGCTGTGTTCTAGGGACATCTTCTGGTTACTGTGACAAAGATCCGAATATTGTATTTTTTCCTTGGTGGATGGTTGACTTGCGTGTTTTTGGTTTGTTTCGGACTTTGTAAAAACTTATAAAATAAACTCTTGTTATTTGTTATTCCTTTTTATTTCTGAACGTAACAATAAGAGAAGGGTTCAAGACAGGGCACTTTAGGCGTGACACGGTGACGATGAATCCTGAGGGCTGAGAACACCAGATCTTCCATGAAGTACGTTGCAGGAGCGTTTGCGGCTGAGAAGGTGCAGCCGGGAGGGGGCGTGGCGGCCGGGAGGGGGGGGGAGTGGCATCGGACGGCTCGATAAACGGCGCGGGCGGCTGCGGTTTGGCCGCTAACGGCCCGGCGCCGGACGAGGCGAGGCGAGACGGGCCACGTGCATTATGCAGGGGCGCCAAGCCATCCAGCCGGCTTCTCCCGCCCGCGGACGCTCGCCGCCGATCCGTGCCGCTGTCACGGCCCGTCTTCGTCCCGCTCCACCGATCTCACCCCGCCTCCACGCCCTGCCTCGCTCCTCCTCGCCTCACCCCGCCTCGCTCCTCCTCGCCTCACCCCGCCACGCTCCTCCTCGCCTCACCCCGCCTGGCTCCGCCCTGCCTCCGCCCCGCTTCCGACCCGCCTCCGACCCGCCTCCGACCCGCCTCCGACCCGCCTCCGACCCGCCTCCGACCCGCCTCCGACCCGCCTCCGACCCGCCTCCGACCCGCCTCCGACCCGCCTCCGACCGCCTCCGACCCGCCTCCGACCCGCCTCCGACCCGCCTCCGACCCGCCTCCGACCCGCCTCCGACCCGCCTCCGACCCGCCTCCGACCCGCCTCCGACCCGCCTCCGACCCGCCTCCGACCCGCCTCCGACCCGCCTCCGACCCGCCTCCGACCCGCCTCCGACCCGCCTCCGACCCGCCTCCGACCCGCCTCCGACCCGCCTCCGACCCGCCTCCGACCCGCCTCCGACCCGCCTCCGACCCGCCTCCGACCCGCCTCCGACCCGCCTCCGACCCGCCTCCGACCCGCCTCCGACCCGCCTCCGACCCGCCTCCGACCCGCCTCCGACCCGCCTCCGACCCGCCTCCGACCCGCCTCCGACCCGCCTCCGACCCGCCTCCGACCCGCCTCCGACCCGCCTCCGACCCGCCTCCGACCCGCCTCCGACCCGCCTCCGACCCGCCTCCGACCCGCCTCCGACCCGCCTCCGACCCGCCTCCGATTTAAATGCTTCTGCTGTTAATAAATCAAATGTCAACGTAATAATGCAGTTGATCTTTGTGACATGCACAGTTTTAATTTGTCTCAATACAAACAAGATTTGAAATTGGGAGCAAATTGAGTAGTACTATCGCAATTGCAAAAATATACAGGAGTCAGAAGACAGTCTCTGTAATTTGCCAAGAAATTGATGAAAATCCCCTAAACTCTTCACAAAAGCTCAAGGAAGCATGGTAGCACAAAATCATGAAAATTGTTTTCCAAAAACTTTGGGGGGAAATGGCGTGTTTATGTCACGTTGTAGTCAGCTTCAAAAGAGTGTATTTAAATCGCACCCTTCTAATATTTTTTAATTAAATTTTATTGCTAATTATTGCAATACCTTCTTTTCCTCGTTGTCATCGTTTAAAACGCGGGGAACATTTCTTCTGTTCCTTAGTCTCTCCCCACTCTTCTTTTCCTCCGATAATTTCTTTAATCGTACTCTGATCACCCACTTTGTTTATTTTTATTCTTAATTTTTCTCGTTTTTATATTTCTCTTTATCTGTGAAAAGTTACTTTTCCTCGGTAATTTTGATACTGTGCCTCCACTTTTCTGTCTTCTGAATAACTGTTTCCTTGACTCCATATTGTATAGTCGGTTTCAGCTAAGGAGACCTCTTTTTCTTTTATAATTACAAGCATGCTCTTTGTTATTTTTGTCTCATCTACTGTTACGTCCATAAAATGTCAAACGCTTTTCTTCATTCTAATCCAAATCTTCACTAAAGCTTATTTGAACCAAGGTGTAACTTACGGTTTGATCTCTAATGTAATGTGAATGATTTAGCTTTGTTTTTCAGTTCCAACATTTTTATTCGAATTTTCCTTTCATTCTGTATTATTTCCGGTGTGGTTTTGTTGCTATGAATTCTGGCTTGTTTATTCATTCTTGCTTGGATACTTAATAGTGATAATATACTCTGGCGTCTATATAGTAATAGTTATAGACTCCTCCAAACACATCTGCGTAAAATAGTACATAATTCAATCTGTGAAATAAAGACATTGTATAGTTAGTCAAACTTTAGCGAGTCTAACGTGATTCAGTTCGGCATGTTCGTAGCGTGCGCAGCATAAAAACAGAAGGGAAGCTAACTATATTGCCCAAATAGTTAGTAATAATAATAATAATAATAATAATAATAATAATAATAATAATAATACCCAAATTGCTAGGTTAGAAAAGGGAGAACAACAGGGACTAAACATTTTTACATAAATGTGATGTTATATTACGTTAGACTAGGGGGTCCTTTTCAACATCTTCAGCGGGTCACGCCTACCCTGTGAAAATGCTTATAGGCCTGTTGTATGGCGGTAGAGAATCTGATCTGCAGACCGTCTATCACTTCTGTGCCCGACATACGACACTATTCTGGTACGCCATCACTGTGAGCACATGGTATCGCGTTGTCTTTTCATTAAATTTCTAAAAGGCAGCGTTGCCTCGTGTGTACCTTGAAGTTCATTAACTCCCAAATACTTTCTGGACGTGAAAAATATCAACAAGAAGAGATTACATAAGCAGATAATTACGTGTTACTTTTATCCGCTTCATCAAACACAAACTCCTTGCATTTCTTGGGAATGACGCAAACACAGACACGCAATTTACGATGTAGGAACCTTCGTAACCCCATCATCTCCCTTTGCCGTCTCGCATTTTTAGAGAGCACTGGTATCTGGAATCGAGATCCATAAAATCCATTTCTCCAACAATTCCGGAAGATGCTTCTTCTGGAAGATAATGCGGAAGCAGCGATCCGTTCACCAAGTAGGTGAACATCAAGTCAACTTGGGGCATAAAAATAATTAGTTGCTGTTAAATATTTATAAACACGCTTCTCTTTATAGAAGCCTGTAAGAAAGCGACGCGGAGGGACCAGCAGGGGGCGGGGCGAAGCGGAGCGGCGAGGGGCGAGGCGGTTATCTGCGGAGACAGCGATGGAGGCGTTCGCGTCGATGCGGGGTGGGGGAATGGAAGCACGCAGTGGGCGAATGCGAAGTTTTTGGCGCACGCGAATCAAAATCTGGAAGCATGTACTGGGCGAATGCGAAGTTTTTGGCGCATGCGAATCAAAATCTGGAAGCATGTACTGGGCGAATGCGCAGTTTTTGGCGCATGCGAATCAAAATCTGGAAGCATGTACTGGGCGAATGCGAAGTTTTTGGCGCATGCGAATCAAAATCTGGAAGCATGTACTGGGCGAATGCGCAGTTTTTGGCGTATGCGAATCAAAATCTGGAAGCATGTACTGGGCGAATGCGAAGTTTTTGGCGCATGCGAATCAAAATCTGGAAGCACGCACTGGGCAAATGCGAAGTTTTTGGCGCACGCGAATCAAAATCTGGAAGCACGCACTGGGCGAATGCGAAGTTTTTGGCGCACGCGAATCAAAATCTGGAAGCACGCACTGGGCGAATGCGAAGTTTTTGGCGCATGCGAATCAAAATCTGGAAGCACGCACTGGGCGAATGCGAAGTTTTTGGCGCACGCGAATCAAAATCTGGAAGCACGCACTGGGCGAATGCGAAGTTTTTGGCGCACGCGAATCAAAATCTGGAAGCACGCACTGGGCGAATGCGAAGTTTTTGGCGCACGCGAATCAAAATCTGGAAGCACACACTGGGCGAATGCGAAGTTTTTGGCGCATGCGAATCAAAATCTGGAAGCATGTACTGGGCGAATGCGCAGTTTTTGGCGTATGCGAATCAAAATCTGGAAGCATGTACTGGGCGAATGCGAAGTTTTTGGCGCATGCGAATCAAAATCTGGAAGCATGTACTGGGCGAATGCGCAGTTTTTGGCGTATGCGAATCAAAATCTGGAAGCATGTACTGGGCGAATGCGAAGTTTTTGGCGCATGCGAATCAAAATCTGGAAGCACGCACTGGGCGAATGCGAAGTTTTTGGCGCACGCGAATCAAAATCTGGAAGCACGCACTGGGCGAATGCGAAGTTTTTGGCGCACGCGAATCAAAATCTGGAAGCACGCACTGGGCGAATGCGAAGTTTTTGGCGCATGCGAATCAAAATCTGGAAGCACGCACTGGGCGAATGCGAAGTTTTTGGCGCACGCGAATCAAAATCTGGAAGCACGCACTGGGAGAATGCGAAGTTTTTGGCGCATGCGAATCAAAATCTGGAAGCACGCACTGGGCGAATGCGAAGTTTTTGGCGCACGCGAATCAAAATCTGGAAGCACGCACTGGGCGAATGCGAAGTTTTTGGCGCATGCGAATCAAAATCTGGAAGCACGCACTGGGCGAATGCGAA
This sequence comes from Acheta domesticus, assembly GCA_031308135.1. Lineage (NCBI taxonomy): Eukaryota > Metazoa > Arthropoda > Insecta > Orthoptera > Gryllidae > Acheta > Acheta domesticus. The sequence goes on along the minus strand of JAHLJT010003656.1, from coordinate 2,176,919 downwards.
GTTTTTGGCGCACGCGAATCAAATTCTGGAAGCACGCACTGGGCGAATGCGAAGTTTTTGGCGCACGTGAATCAAAATCTGGAAGCACGCACTGGGCGAATGGGAAGTTTTTGGCGCATGCGAATCAAAATCTGGAAGCACGCACTGGGCGAATGCGAAGTTTTTGGCGCACGCGAATCAAATTCTGGAAGCACGCACTGGGCGAATGCGAAGTTTTTGGCGCACGCGAATCAAATTCTGGAAGCACGCACTGGGCGAATGCGAAGTTTTTGGCGCACGTGAATCAAAATCTGGAAGCACGCACTGGGCGAATGCGAAGTTTTTGGCGCATGCGAATCAAAATCTGGAAGCACGCACTGGGCGAATGCGAAGTTTTTGGCGCATGCGAATCAAAATCTGGAAGCACGCACTGGGCGAATGCGAAGTTTTGGCGCACGCGAATCAAAATCTGGAAGCACGCACTGGGCGAATGCGAAGTTTTTGGCGCACGCGAATCAAAATCTGGAAGCACGCACTGGGCGAATGCGAAGTTTTTGGCGCACGCGAATCAAATTCTGGAAGTACGCACTGGGCGAATGCGAAGTTTTTGGCGCACGTGAATCAAAATCTGGAAGTCTGCACTGGGCGAATGCGAAGTTTTCGGCGCACGCGAATCAAAATCTGAAAGCACGCACTGGACGAATGCGAAGTTTTTGTCGCACGCGAATCAAAATCTGGACTGCTTTCTAGGAAACTACCTTAAAATACCAAATAAAGTATGTAAAGGTAATGTGGCCACGTTAAGCGCCTCAATTTTTCCTGTTTGTATATTTCAACATTTTGCCAAATTAACAGCATTATGATGAAATTTAACGCTTTTGTTTCCAGTTGAAATAGCTATATCACAAAAATGTGATTTAAGAATGTTCTATTGTTGATTTACAAAAGCATTGCAATGTGAAGGTAATATGCCCACATGTAGACTTTCTGGCCGTAGACAGATTCACTGGTTTCTTGTAGCATGACCGTGGAATTAGGGCAACCTATACTAATATATATATATATATATATATATATATATATATATATATAATGTGAATTACCCTCTTACAGTCTAATTTTACAAATCACGGCCCGACGTGATTTTAGTGTCGTAAGAATTAACGTAAGATAAAATTACCTGGGAAGAAGGCTTAAGGACAGCGCTGTCAGCACGTTCTTGACAATGTAGGCTCCAGAGAGCAAATGCTTGAGTCAACAAGCCTGGTGGATGGTTTAACGCACTTCTTACGCCCTCCCAGAAAGCATGATAGTACTATCCATGGTAAACATTTTTAGTTAACAATATAGCCGCTACTTGGTCATATTACCTGCATTGGCCATATTTCCATCACTTACATAATATACATATCAAAACTAAAGTCACACCAACTGTTGTTAAGGGAAAAACGTACTTAAAAAGTATCTTTAAATTATTCAATTGATAAATCACTACACGTGTTTACGTTTAATGTATTAATACGTATGCCATATAAACATCTGATTGCGAAAATGATAAATCTAGAAACCTCAATCGTATGGTTAACGTGTGATATGATATAATTACAGTATAAATCACACACAAACGTGTTAGTAGGACACCTGCATACCTCGTGAGTGAATTGGATGGGTGTTCCGTTTACTGCATGTAATAAGTTTTCGAATAGGCCTCAGGGATGAAACGTGAGGTAACATTCTATTATTGTAAGATTGAGGCTATTTGGCTTCTTCTGAATTCTATCCAGCGCATAATACATTCATTGGAAACAACTTGTAAGGATTTAATATGTATATATCATTAACTTATTAATATAAAATGAAATATACATAAATGATCAATTTACGTTTTTGTTGTTGTTTTTTCGTAAAACTTTATATTGAAGACAAAGTGAAATCGCGCTGTAGGTGTTTTAATGCGTCGTTTTTTAGAAGCTTCTTTCTTTTGACACTTCACTCATCAGTTCACCTAGGTGTTTCTTTCTTAGAAATACCCTTACACATGATGAGTCGAGACACTAGCCTTTTCTCGCTGTGTCAGTTTCAAATGTTCGGACCCGAAGTTGCGGTGGCGGAACCTTCGTTCGCTGGCACTGTGCGGCGTCGCGCGACGACAAGGGTGGAGGTGAAGCCCTATCTCTCCGGAGGGCGCCTCGCTTATGTGGGTCCCATAAACAGCATCGTTCACCTTTCTTACGCCCTGCGCCACCCTCCGCCCCCCCCCAACGCCGCTGGCCGCCTTTCAAACCGCGGTTCAGCCCCGCCCCCCTCACACCCTCTTGACACGCACTGGCGGCCTTCGACGCGGCGCACAACAACGGGCTATGGGCGGCGCCAACTTGTCTGCCCCGTCGTCCCTCTCGCCTTATCGACTAACATGTGTGGAGCACTGGTCGAATGTATTGTCTTCATAAACGCTTAGTGCTAACTACGTGTTAACTCAAAATCTTTGCTATGGTCATTCTGCATTTTCGACATCAAACTGAAGGGTTCTACTGAAGTAAATATTAATAACACTGTCGTGCTTTAAGCTCTTATGGGGATAATACTTTTTGATAAGTTGCTCTCCACTGTCAACCGCACGCAAAATTTTCTGCTGACTTAACTTGAATAATTATGTTATTATTGATTGTTATTCATTTGTTTTCTTTTACTTAGTGCTAAACGAAAAATTACTTGTACTATTTGGTCATAATTAAGAAATAAGTCAGAGAGTAATATATATTTTGGATTATTTCATGATAATCATAGGAGCTGGTGTTGTTCACATACGAACAGATCGTCAAGCATTTAGAAGTACAGGGAAAGAAAAGAAAAGAATATATTGACAGATATAGTCTACTATAAAGCAATATATATTCCCTACAAAATTATTTCCATTGTAAATGTGATACAAAAGTTCCATTTTAAACCGTCAGATATGAAGAAAAATTATAATTCAATTTCAGTTGATTTTACGAGTTTAAGGCTAAACTCGAAAATTATCAGTAAGGCAAAATATTTCAAGCATGTCAGATATGGCATCATAGGAGAATGTTTAGAATTCTCTGATCAGCAAAAGTAACAAATGCGGAAGTGCTTCGAAAACAAGAAACATTAATATAGGAAGCTCGATAAAAAGAACATGAGGTGTATGAGTATACACCCGTTACCATGCGAACACGTTATGACTAAAGAGCAAGAGAAAGAAAGTTATCTTCGGAATATACCAAGAAAAGAAGTGGTGTCATCAACATTGTGATTTGAGAATTTGACTGAGAACAGAGGAGAATGAAAAGGAAGCCGAACAATCTGCATATTATCCCCCTACACACACACACACACAAAGAAATAAAATAGAAGAATAATATGTGTAATTGAATTAAAGACTAAAATCAGAAAAGAAGAAACTAAACCCTTTCCTCGTCCCTGCTTTTGGGAAGCGACGTCATCAGTCATGATCTCGATCAACTCCCTTTCTCTGCCCGCGTCTCTGCTTCTCCGTCGGCGAAGGAAAAGGCGCGACAGCGGCCTGAGAAAACGCAGCCGTTTGCAGCCGCGAGCAATGTTGATCGAATGGAGAGCAAACAAATGCGCATCGCTCCGCTAGGCAGCGCTTTCCCAGACCCATTAGCCCGCCGCCGACGCCACGCCACTTCACTCCCCCCCGCCGACCGCTAGAGCTGCCAACTCCGCCTCCCCTATCTCTCTCTCTCTCTCTCTCTCTCTCTCTCTCTCTCTCTCTCTCTCACACACACACACACACACACACACACACACACACACACTCCACGCGCAAGCTGGCGGCCGACAAAACAGGGTCTGGTTTCTAAGGTATGGGCCGAAAAATACAAAAGCAAACTAGTCGGCCCCGTGGCCGAGATCGCTAAGACAGAAGTGCTTGGACAGTGGGATCGCGAGTTCGAGTCCCGCCTCGAGCATGGTTGTATGTCTTCGTCCTTTCATCCCCTATCATCACCATATCGTTTCATCCTTATACCATTACCATTACCTTATACCATTTATCCAATAGTGGTCGGTAATGACCTAGTAGTTGATGCGACCTAAAAAATAAAAGACAGACTCCTTCCTGCAAAGACGGACGACCCGCACATCCACGGCGCACTGCGTGTTGCGTCGTACAGGCGCTAGGATATTGAGTAATTCTTTTTGACCGCAAAGGTGTATTTCAGAGAAATTCAATTTACCAAAAATTTTAATATGTTCAATTATTCTTTCAACCTACTCGGAACCAGCGTGTAATTCATCGTTCATATTGAGTTCAAATGTCCGTATTAATTTCAGGACGGCGAAATGGAGAATAATTGGATTTTAGAGATTCTAATTCAGTGTAACGTACGTTAAAGCTACCATAACGTTACATGCAATAGTGGTCGCTAATGACCTAGTAGTTGATGCAACCTTAAATAACAAAAAAAGCAAACTAGAAAATTAAAGAAAACATTTGCTTCATTTAAAATACATCCGTTTGAAGTTGAAAAGCCAGATCAATCGGAGAGTATTCTTATCCGAGAAAATCCGGCTTTCGCAGCTTCGGTAGTGTAACGGTTAGCGTATCGGATTGTTATACCCAAGTTCGCGGGTTCAAACTCGATATAAGCCGTGGATTTTTATTTGGGTGAAAAAAATCTTTCGTGCGCCTTGTTTGGAGAGGAATTAAACCGATCCCATCCGAATTGATCCCATCTTGTAGATTCACAGCTATGTTAAAGATCCTCAAGCCTAAAAGAAATTACAAGACTACATTCAAATCTGATATTTTTTCACCCAAGTGCTACCTTCTTTCTCCGCTAGATCGCGAAAAGAGCGTAGCAAAATTTGCGTGGTCAGACGGAAGGGCAGGTTCGATAGTCTGTCCTACGCCACGAAAAAAGCATAATTGAATTGATTTGAATTGAATTTGAAATTCTATGTACTATATATAGGCAAGTGTTGCTCACAGACTAGCAAACTATTAAATGTTGCTCAATGACTACCAATAAAATATAATAATTTTGTAAAAAATATAACAAGTGCAAATGCGATTACTTCCCGATTAATTTCAAGAAAATGTTCTCTGCTGCGACGAACAATGAATTGATGAAATGAACATCACTTTTCAAACCTACTCGAGAAATTTTGCTACTAACTATTGGTACTTAAAATTTTCTCCAACTATTAAATGTTAGGAAACAGGTAAATATTATTGAATATTCATTTTTGTATAGAAACGCACGAAAGAAAGAAATCTAAGACCAAATAATGATGAATCATGTATTTTAAGTAAAAACATTGAAGAACGATGTAGTGAGATGAAAACGATCGTGTACGAAGCCCAAGAGCGACTACACTGATAAGTGAGGCAAGTAACCAATATAATTGTAAAAATCTCAAAATAATTTTAATTACATTAAGAAATTTTATTTGAAAATGCCAAAATCGTAAAGACTGTAAACGCAGGTTAAATACATTAATTAAATATTTGGTTGTTTATGTTCCTCAGAAAGACATCATTGATACTAAATTGATGCAAGTAGGAATATTATTTTTGTGTATTTGTATAATGATAAATTAAACTATAAACATTTCCTCAAATCTACAATGTATTTTAATTGAGAATCACGTTTTAAAAAGCTAATGGAAAAACATATCAATCATAGCAAAAGAATAGATAGGAGCTTCTTTGCCAACAAAGGCATATCTGTTGATTCAGGTGACCATCTGGTAATTCCAGAATCTAACGGGCCCGAAGCCCGAATCCCTTCCCCCGAAACCCGAAGAGATAAAAGATAATTACTGACTAGATTTAAACTAGAATTAATCTAAAATGTTCGACGCATGGTTACGATTATTAGAGAACTTTCTTACAAATTGTAACATAAATTTAAATGTCCTGGTCTATAACGACGTCCGAGTTCCAAAAGACAGCACCACATTCGAAATTTCAACTTTTATAGCATAACACTACAACATTAATAATAAATTTCAACTTTGCGAGTTATTCCGCTGTATGTATAATACATCTCTAACGAGCTGTAGCCGCCACCACCATTCCTATTGATTGAGTGCTCTGGCGCAGCAGTAAATTCGCGCCGACCAACAAGAGAACGCACAGGCGGCAGCGGTTGGGCAGGGGGAGGGGGGCAGGACGGTCGTGAGGCCTTAGTCTCCAGGTGGAGGCGGAGAAGTCCACTCGGTACCCGAGTCTGACGGCGGCACTCACGTCGTTAGCTTCGAGGAGGAGACAGTGATCTGGCGGTGCTAAGCTCCGTGCTGTCGGGTTCGCCCGGTCGCTCACCAGTTGCGCATCTAGTCTTTTGGGCGGAATTGGGGCAAGAACTCTCCGGATCCCACGTATAGAAGTTCAGACAGGGAGCATGACCCGTCTGTCAGGTTGCTTAGGCTCCGGCGTTACTCGCGTCGATAGCTGCAACTTGAAAGCAGTGAGGAAACGGGTTGAGGCCCCCGGACTCCCGGGCGTTAGCTCAGGTGCCCCTGTTTGGTTCTTGGCTTCGTCGTGACAGTGGCCCAGGACTCTGGGCAAAGAGAATTTATAACATTCATGAACTGTACTATGGCATGCAATCCAATAAGACTCTAGTAATGACGTGGCTCCCAAATTACAAAGAGATACCTGAAGATGACATAATAAGCGTTGAGGAAGAAATGACAACTCCAGAATTCGGAAGAGTTTTAGCAACTTCCCACATATGGACTGATCTGTGGTCACACTCCATAAAGAAAATGCAGAAGATATGGGACAACTACTGGAGAACATTCAAGTCTAGCAATTTGCACAAAAAAATTCGAAATTTTTACTCCTTGAAAACCTCCAAAGACTTTTCTAAGCAAGAACAGGTGATCTTATCACGAATAAGAACAGGTCATTGTAATTTTAGTCACAAGCATCTTCTAACCAGAGATCCCCCTCCCATCTGTGTGCCCTGCAATACCTCTCTCAACATCCATCATTTGCTATACTACTGTAATCTATTTCAGGACAACAGACGCGAGCAGAATATTGATGAACATGATGAAGAACTAATCCTAACATCCGAGGATTATCAAAAAAAAATACTACATTTCTGTAAATCTTGTAATTTCCTAAATGACATATAATCCTTTTAAATATGATTCAAAACTGTTAAATTTTTCTGTATAATTTTTCTGTTTATTTATTGTTTGTTGTTTCTGTTTCTGTTTATTGTTTCTGTTTATTATTTCCTGTTTATTTATCATTGTCATTGTGAGAGTATTGTGTCATTGTGTTATTATCTTTGTCATTGTGTATCATCAATTATCATTGTTTTTATAACTAAAGAAAATATTATGTATTGTACAAATTGGTAGTCGCTAATAACCATAGCAGTTGATGCGACTTAAAATAAACAAATTAAAAAAAAAAAGAGGAGGGACTTGTCCCGGTGCATTGTTTGGACTCCGGCACTGGTCTGGAAAGCCAGTAGCTCTAAGCTGGCGGGCGGCCCGACCCAGCCTTTGTTTGGGGAGGTGGTGAACTGCGTTGTGGCGGGACCCACACACCAGCCCACCGTATTTGCGTACCAGCGAGGGTGAGGGTAGAGACTCGCCCCAGTGCCCACTCCGGGGAGAAACCCCCTGGTAGAGCATAAGGTGAGGGTGTGGAGGGGTTAGGCAGAAGCGGAAGAACCGCGGGACGCCGATGACTACGATGATGACTAGGGAGAGGATTTTTATGCCCCAAAATCTTGAAATATGCTTTTAAAAATATGCAGTATATTATAAATATGCAAATATTCATTTTAATATGAAATGAAAATTAACTACATTTCATTTCCTGTATAAACCTTTCCTGATAAAATTCAGAAGAAACATGCTTGCAATGAAAGATATGATTTTGCGCAAACATAAATTAATCTACTTTACCGGAAGAAATAATTGAAGTAAATGTTCACTTAGTGAAGTACGTTGAATGTCTTCTTGTATATCTTCCGCCTGGTTTAAAAAAATATGTTATTAAGAATCTACATTTGTACACGTATTTTATCATCTGTAGGAAAGAAGAATAAAAACAAACGCAAACTGTGACAAGCTCTTTCTAATCAATGATCGATCACAAATAAAAGGATTCCATGAAATGATGAAACGTTTTACAGATAAGTCTCAATGTTAACGAAATATGTAAAACATGCGCGCACAATTACACGAACATGCAGTGACAGGAAAAGGAGGCCAAATATGTAGGAACATGCACTAAAGGGTTAATCTACAGAGCATCGAATTCTGACCAAATAGAAAGAAATTTCAGTGAGCTATGTCCTGAAATAACAGACAACAGCGCACAAAATTATAAACGACCGCTCCTACTGATGACGATTCCAGCCGCGCCGCCGCCCTCCAGTCTCTCCGTCTCAACAGACTCCGCAGGGAATTTTCGACACCCGCTGTCTCCGTGGGGCGCGAATTTCAATTTACTTACTCACCCTACGAGGTGACGCAGTAGAGAGAAAGTGTTGTAAGGTTGCAGCGGAAATCGCCTATTTTTCACTGGAAATACTCAAAACGTCGACAAGGGGATACGAAAAAGTGTATAAACCGTGTTGATATATGTAGTAAATTACTTCCTCTAACATGCTAAGAAGTGATAAATAGATTCACGACAAAGTGTGTCTGTCCATCCGTTTGTGGTCGACTCAATATTGCCTTCACTTCCACCATTGTCATACCCTGTACCTCTCACAAGCGAACTGTTTCCTCTTCTACATGCGCCATCTGTCACCTCTTCTACCTCCGCCACCAGGTCATAGACCAGTGATGTCCAGCTTAGGTCTAATGGTCCGCATATCAAATTCTAGTTAAGCCGCGGGCCGCACCGCAATTTAAGAACGTTTTACCCTAATTACTGAGATTATACTGAAACAAATATAAATTAGATACAACTTTAATTCAATATTACTTAATAATGAATATGCATACAACGAAAAAATTATTAAATTATTAAATAAAAAATAATATAAATTATGCAATTGCATTGTATTTGGTTGGTATAATACAATTTTTCAAAGCAGTCGCGGGCCGCACAAATAGATCCGGCAGGCCGCATGGCCAGTTGAACGGCTCTGCCATAGACTACAGAGGAATACATATTTACTCTATGACGAGGCCGTTCCTGTGTTGACCACAAGTCCCGCGTCTCAACTTCCGCCCTCGCGCCCGCGCCCGCGCAAGTTTCCCGCTTTCAGCCACTGTCTTCGCCTGCGCGTCCGCCTCCTCCGTCGCCTCCACCATCACCACCACCACCACCACCACCACCACCACCACCACCACCACCACCACCACCACCACCCTTTCCGCCGCGCTCATCGGAGAGCTACGAAGTCGTGAAATTGCTTCCGCCGCCCACTTCGCAAAGGGCTCTCTCTGATAGGGCGGGTCGGCCTTTGGAGTAGCAGTGCCGCCCGCCCCCTCCCGAGCGCCCACCCTCACACCAATCATTGATAGATAGTGATTCCACGTGCGTTAACAGCAGAATTGCGGATTCGATGGTATAACGGTCAGGTTGTTGTACCCTAGATTGCGGGTTCAAACCCGATCGAAGCCGTGGATTTTTAAGGGCGAAAAAATCCTTTGTACGCCTTCCTTCGGAGGGGAAGTAAAGCTGACTGTCCCGTGTACCAGATTTACTGCATGTAAAATATCCTCAAGACTAAAAGAAGCCTCTGAGCTAAATTCAAATCGCCTGTTTCGTCGCCCGAGATAATACCCCTTCATCCTCTAGGTGAAAGGAGCGTAGCGAAATTTGTGTGGTCAGACGGAAGAGTGGGCTTGATGGCCCAAGTCTCGCTACGTAAAATAAGGCATTAACTTAAACTGATAAGTTCATTAGACCCGTAAGTGTATTGCATTTTTTTGCAACGACCCAATTTTAGTCATATTTTCTCGAGGGTAAGTGCACGTGATTTGGGGAGAGAGGATCAGCGTTTCTTCGCTGAATCCATTTTTGCACACCAACGTTGTTAGTCCTGGGCAGACGAGGGATGAAATGATGATGATGAAGGATGAATGAACAATTATGAACACATAGACACACACAAACTCCTTTTGCCGGGTGGAATTCCAACCGGCTTCCCTTCAGGCACGAGACACCTACGGCCTTCAGCCTTGGCGAACTCGCCTATCCGGGTCGGCGTTCGTGTATAATTATACATACACTAGGAAAACCCGACAGACAATCTGCCCTTCATCTCCCTCTGCCCTCATCCAGTTTTAAATATATATATATATATATATATATATATATATATATATATATATACACACACACCAACATCCACTTTTATATATAGAGAGAAGAAGATTAAATAATTTTCAATTAACCAGGTTTATTATTTGGCCCACGTTGACCCTTGTTTGAGAAAGATAGAATATTTATTCCTTTATTGAAAATTTGATAGTTCTTTCTGTGCCCCGCCTCCCTTCAGTATCCGTCTAGAATTGTTTTGAATTTTCTAATTGTAATCTATCTTTCTTAATGTTATATTGGTAATAATTTAGTCAACGTTTCATTCACTGCTTCAGCGTCATTTCTTTCCTATTGCTTTGTGAATGTTTTGTTTTCCACGTGTTTTCGTATAAAACAAATTGAGCTTACGTTGTTTATCGCAATGCCACGTCCTAAGAAATGCGGTGATAAACCAAGTTCAAAAGAAAGCAATTTGTGGCTTAATGTAAGAAAAGTCGCGTCCTCGATTGTAAAACTCAGAAACGACCGCGGTATATTCACAGTATTCGAGTGCATCAAAGAAGAAATTGTTTTTTTGACAATGTTTCCCTGAGGAAGTGAGATTCTGGTTCAGCAAACAGCTGCAATATAATTTTAATTTTGCATATTTTCAGTGAAACTTTACAACGTGATGTTTGTAGACAATTGGGTGGTGCATTGAACATTGGTGAAAATAGAAGTCTGAGGATTGATTTATTGATTTTATTTGTAGGTTACATAAAAGACGGAAAATTTTAAAAGTGATGAATTATTCACACCCCAATAAATCAGATTTTTTTTAAAATTGTGAATGAATGGATAATTCAGAAGATGTACGGTTATAATGTATAGAAACTATAGTATTTGCACAAAAAGTTCGATGACTTCTGATGTACACTTCCTCTAAAAAGGGTAGCTACTGGAAAATTCATGGTTTTAATACGGATTTAAGTTGGGCTTTAAGGAAACTTCCGCCTCTCCTTAAACCCCCTAATAACTATTTTGTGCTCTCTATCTAGCCTGGTCGCATTCACGTCGATACTCGACTGCACTATTTAATTTCAATTTCAATATGCAAACATAGAACATAGTTAAAATAGGTTCTATCTCAGTTCGTCAATCTATGCAGAATATGAACTCCTTAGAGTCTGGAGAAACTCATTGATTTTTCAAAATAATGATCCAAGTTAACAAATTTTCAAAACATTTTTCTCTTTTATTACTCAATGCTATTTTATAACAACTTTAACAAAGTTTATAATATAAACCGATGAAACTCTGTGTACTATACTCCAAGTTTTTATTAAGAAAATTAAGATAACTATCGTCAGTCAAATCACAAACTGCGTGTCTTTCAGAAAATTGACATTGTGTTTTTCTCCGTAGTATACTGACGCAATATCTTCGCCGATACTTCCAAGAGCATGGGGACAGAGTTCATTAAGAATTCCTGCTCTGCTCTGTTTTTTTTCTTGTCGTGATTGGACTCTCTGTTCGTTCTTCAACCTTTCGCAACAGTCACTTTCAAAAGTGCCCTCTCTTTTCGAAGGGCAAATTGGAATAGACTTGAAGGGATACTTCATGTATCTGCTCTCTGCTCTTTTGCAGTCGAGATTCCAGATCACATACTTTACAAGAATGCATGCGTCCTCGCTAGATGAAAAGCGTTCCTTTATGGATTTTTTTCCTTAAATTTTCTTAAAAAAACTTTAGCGCGTTAAATGTAAACAGATATTAATATGTCTAATTTTTGCACTCACGTATTTCTCTATTTTCCAAATGAGCCAATTTCAAAGTATTTAATAACTTTAAATACTTGTTCGTTAAATATTTACATTACATCAGAAACACACGTACAGATTTTCCATTCCGCCTCTATTGTACTTGAAAACTTAAATTTCAATTTCAAAACAAATCAAATGTTTTATTTCTTGATTATTTCTCTCGCACGTGTATAAATCACGCGAACGGAGCCAAGCACACGGTCGTTTTATGATAGATGCAGCTCCTTCCAGAAGACATAACAAAGACTGAAAGCGACGCGGACAAAATAGCGCAAGAAAGAAGACGCAGCGGCATAACGAAACTTCCAGAAAGAGCCTCCACGCTGCGCCTACAAAAAGAGCTAAACTCTCTCTCAAGGGTTCAACGGCTAAAAATAAATATAAAAAGTTAGTGTCTTCGTCTCCGGATTTCAGGAAGAAGCTTTAAGCTGTCCCCGACGTCACGCAGGCCATACAACAAGCAGCGGAGAGGAAAGAATGCAAAATGCCGAGGTTCGTTCGCCGCATGACCTGGAAAACTCCACGTCCTCCTGCAGGCCCGTTTCTTTCTCGTGATATAGTTGCCCTTTATAATAAGTAATTATGGAAGATTTTATGTTGGATACCATCGGTAATGTTTTCCGCTCATTCCACTTAATGCACTGGATCTAATGGCAGGAAACTCAGGCTGCCCGTCGTAGAACGTGTATTAAGGGGCAGAAACAGGCTGCGTGACGTGTTCGCAAGCCGCAACCTCTGGACTAGTTATTTGCGTTACGTAAGTTGCTTCCGGTAATTAACACGACTATGTGGCAGTGAGAGAAATGGAGAGGCTTCCTTCCGAGAAAATATGCAGCTTATTAGTAAAAAGCCGCCGGATGAGTTGTGTGTGCAGGAGTTCGCCCGTAAATGGCGCGTCAAACATCGGAAGGACGGGATTCAATATTTCTGTCTGGAAAGGGCACGGACTATCGATTCCAGTTAGATATCTGTTTCGGGCGACGTCACTGCCTGGTTTAGATTTGTAGGCACGGTGGGAGCGCGTATCTATCATTTTCGTGGTTTACTCCAACTAGTCCTCAATCCAAACATCCTTCCATCTATCAATTACTTTACCCACCTTCCCAATAATCTTTCTAGTCATTATCTATCCACCCATTCATTAGTAAACCCATCTTTCCTTCCAACTATAAATCGATCCATTCAAACTTCCTTCCACTCAAAAATCCTTATTTCCCTTCATCATTTCAGTCATCCTTCTATTCATCCATCCAACCAATTATTCACCATTCATCCACATGCAAAGCTTAGACATTGACGGATCTCACCCCCTCACTCCGAAATCTACACCATCATCGTTCAAGATCGATTCATAGATGTAAAATGTCACAAGTTAAGGTCTGAATCAGTTTCAAAGAAGAAAATTATTTTATTAATTTAATCACATAAAAATGTGAAGACGCAAGTGCCTTTCTTTCCGTGAACTTGTGCCATCATCCAAAAATCGAACCTCCAGGTTCCTCACAATCCTAATAATATGTTTCCAAGAAATCAATATTAGACTCCCTCCCGCTGTGTCTTGGGGAGGCAACTACTTCGGCTGCGCTCTGTGACAGCAAGGTAGCCGGGCGGTGAGCGCGTTCCCTGCTCTTGCCCCCGAGGCCCACGGAAACACACTCCACGTAATTGCGGCCACGGCGCCTCATTCGCCTCGCCCGCCCCCCCACCCCCCACCCCGCCCCCCCGCCCCCCCGCCCCTTGCCCCTCGTCCCCCGCCCCCCGCCCCCCCACACGGCGGCCCGCCCGCCTGCCCCTCCGCTTGCCCGCCCGCCCGCCCGCCCGCCCGCCCGCCCGCCCGCCCGCCTCCCTGCCGCATTTTTCTGCCCGCCTCCCTGCCCGCCTCTGCCCGCTACCCTGCCCGCCCGCCACCCCGCCCGCCCGCCACCCTGCCCGCCCGCCCGCCCGCCATCCTGCCCGCCCGCCCGCCATCCTGCCCCCATCCTGCCCGCCTCCGCCCGCATCTGCCCGCCGCCACTCACCACTCCCCCGCCACTCCCCCGTCACTCTCCCGTCACTCTCCCGTCACTCCCCCGCCACTCACCGCTTCCCCCCGCCTCCCCCCGCCTGTCCCTCGCCCCTCCTCCGCCTCTCCCACCTTACTATCCCCGTCCACTCATCTGTGTCAGCTTCATCTCGCCTCTTCCCACCCCTGCTCATCGCCCCTGCTCATCATTTCATAATTCGACGCTGTCCTCAGCCACAACCGCGGAGGCGACTGGCCTGGTATTCTATTTCCCGTTGTGACTGCTTCCTCTGCAACGTCAATCTGGGCCGGTTACAATGTTTCTTACCGTCATAAATATGTTGTTGTCTCTGGATCCCCTGAATATGTTGTCAAATGTTGATTGAAAGCTGTACAAATACTCGTAGTTTCGGTTTCTTGAAATTACTCCCCTGTCATTTCCACGGTTTTCTATTTACTTCGCACTGGCCTTCCTACTTGATAGTACATGTATTATTTCTCCAAGGTGAAATCAAGGTGTGGTCGCTTTTTGTCCTATCATGCTAAGCCCTGTAAAAATGCTTTTAATCATTTCAAAATTTACTCGCGGGAACAGAAAAAATATTTTTTTGAAAAATATTTAGTTTTGTAGATTAAACTACTAAAAATCCAGGCAAACACACACGGAACATGCGCCCTACATTTGGGCACTTCAAGAAATGTCCTTCTCGAATAAATCTACTAAATTAAAATTTTATGCTTATTTTTTGTACTCTTTAGGATTCATTTGTTCTGTCCGACTCCACTGATGTGGAATATTGACAGGGTTATGTTAAATTTCGTATTATGAGTAGAAAAATGCTTGGTATTTTATTCACAAGAATTCCATGGACCTGTCAACCTGTTGTTTTGATCGTACGTTTCACACGTAACGTTTACGTGTTAAACACGTAAAATATTCGAAGGTTATGATACTATACTTCTTTGCACGCGTTCACATTTCCCCGCACTCCAAATACCTCCCGCCTCTCTCAAACTAATGAACACCAGCATCTGCGCAGTGAATCCTGATTGATTGGTTGTTAGTGATTCCGGGCGCGTCAACTACTGAGGTCATTGATTCCGTAAGTGCAGTGGATGCTTTTTTCATTGGGAGGTGGCGGTGATCTTTTCCCCGCTGGATGACGAGATCTGGTGCCGACCTACCGTCGACTAGCGGGGTTTTCCCTCAATCAGGCACCTCCTACCATCGGGGCACCGGCCCAGATAGGACAAGCTCTAAACCCCCGGCCGGCCTTCTGCTGATAGTGTTGCCCACGGTAGTGTAGGTGTGTGTGTGTGTGTGTAAGGGATGAGGATAAGATAAGGAAGAGGTAGAAAAGATCGCGCATAGTCCATGGGCCGTTTGTTAGAGAACTACTCCGGCATTCGCCTGGTGTTGATCGGAGAACCCACGGAAAACTACCGATCAGAGCAGCCAGCTGCTAAAACTTTCCTCCAGACAGCGACTAAATTCGACGTAGCTGACAAGCTAGTGTCGAAAATCTTGCCGCTGTGGGGACTCTAGTCTAGGACATCCCGGTCAGATGCAGAGAATCCTCCTCTCTGCCGTCCTCAACCCCTAGTTTAGTCTCCTTCTCAAAATCTGTCCCACGGTTTCTGTCTCTCTGAATTACATATTCTAGCTTTCACTTGCATTCCTTAATTTCCTCAATATGTTAAATATCAATTTTCATAAACATGTAACATCTTTTGCATAATTTTTCTAACAGCTAAACTTTCCCTTTGAAAAAGACTTAGTTCCCCACCAATTTCGTTCTTTACATTTTCGTAACACTGCATTATGTGGCGTTTCTCTGCTACAAACGCAAAACATCCCTTCTGTCTCCCTTGGCCCCCATTTTCTTGGATTTTGTCGCAGCAATCTTAGCGTACCAACTCTGATCTCACCAATGATCTCAGGTGAGGCTTCTTCTCCACTACCTCTACTAATCGTTCTCTCTCTTTCTCCCGACTTCTCTCTTTCCCTCTCTTCTTCCCTTGTTTTCCCCTCTTCTGACATTTTTGCGTTTGGTAATACCTTTCTCTTCATCCATCCATCATCTTTGGTGATACTACTTGTTCATCACATTCCTTTATTTCTATTTAAATAATTTCTTCCTGGGCATTACGTGCTACTGCCATCGTACCTGTGCAACGTCAGCAGTGCCCCCGCCGCCCCCGACAGCGGCCACGCGTCCTCCGCTCGCCTGCCGTGGGCGAAGAGGCGGCGGCGGCGGCGGCCTTTGAGGCGGGCGGAATTGGCTGCGCGTCCCGCATTCAGCGCTCAGCCGAGAGAGCCTAATCAGGGGCGCAGGCGGAGTCTCCGGCGGGCAGGCGCACGGGGCTCGCTCCCCTGCGGCCTCTGGCCCGCTACGCCAGGAGACGGCGGCCACTCAGCAGAACAGGGGTTGGGAAGAATCAAGGCGACTTTTTCTATGTTTATTACTATTACTTATTACTAGACATCGTATGTTTAGGGAAATGCCCATTTTTTTCTAGCAAACTTATTTAAAGGCTAACAATATATGTGCACGAATCTTGACAAATGATGACATATTACGAAGTTTTATAATGCTTATTTTTGCTTATTTTAGCATCAGTGCCTTTTTTACATAAATGTCTTATTGCACATTTTTGCCTTTTATATATTATTTTTATATACAATGCTAAGATATCAGAAAATCGACCATGTTCCAACCTGACCATTCATTACGAAACATTCAATTCACGAATTTGTATTTTGAAATACAAATCCTGAAAGTATACCAACATATTTTTCTCCCTTTCCCTATTTCATAAATACTAGCCATCTTCTGAGAAAATGTTCGATTGACAATACACCGAGGGAACCTTCTGAGTGGAAATAAATGTAAATTCCCACAAGGTTTCAGTGTTACTAATTTTGTACTTCTAAAATATATGCTAGACACATCACTAGACTTTCAGAAATCCTTCTCTGTATTCAAATTGAGTTTGTCTCCCAATCGTTCCAGATTTTTGAAATTGCGATCCTTGAAAAGTTACTGGTAATATATTGAAACGGATACTATTAAGAATAAAATGAAGAAGAGTTGTAAATATGTATGGATTTTTACTAATAATTTTATTGTGAATGTAATTTATGACAGTGTCTTTTTTTCTCCTTATTCTTGATATTTTCAGTGCTTTTTAGGTGCCTAAAAGGCGATTTTTAGTGCCTAAACATGCGATGTCTACTTATTACTATTACTATTTTTTGTTTAATGTGTAATTATTATATAATTGCGAAACTTGAAACTATGTGGCTGGGTCGAAGGCCTTTAAGCCATTACAATACCTTCATCCTAACGCGTTCTAACTTTTGGAATTCTGATACTCACCCCCAGTTGTTCTCTCCACAACGTCAACGCCACAGAATAGAGACCAAATCGTATGGTTAATGGAAAAAAGCTAAAGAGGGGGACCTGACATCTACGTTTATTTAAAGGTTATTGATTAACAGAATCAGTACAGGAAAATATGTGAATGTACGGACATTAGTTGGGCATCTAAGTGTGCATTAATAAGAATTATGTATTCAAAGAGAATACGCTTGGATGATGGAGTGAGCAGTTTTAGAAGTCGATTTCAGCGTTCTTAAGAACTAGAATTCTCGTATTTTAGGAAACGATAAATCTGTTACTATTGATAAATCTAACAAACTTGAAATTTAAATTTTATGTTCTATAGTTAAATTAATGGATCAATTAATATATTTCTACATACTTCGATATTTAAGAAGTACCAAGAATAAGTTGGAAGCATGATATAATAATCTTCTTTAACCCTCCGGCGGGCGCGTCCCATCATTTACCACCAGAAGGCGCGTGCGGCACTCCGTACCGCATTTATCATCTTCGATTTTCGCGTCAATAGTTATTACTTTTGTTATTCAATGTGAAGGAAATATTATTTATTTATGTTTTTATACATTTTATTTCATAATAACCAACTAAATAGCATACGAAATAAAAATATTAATAATAATCTGATACATCCCTCCCTGCCTTCGTGTCTTGGTACGTGTTACATGATGGGGAATGAATACGGTGCAAACAGTCTTCGAACGTTTCTTTGGAAACAACGCATTTAAATTTGAATTAGTAGTTAGTACTCCAAAATCTGTCACAAAGCTCAATAACAAAATATCAGTAAGAATTCTAAAGGATAAAATAAGCAAATATTATAATGTCATTGACAAAGCGCGTGCGGTACGGCTGCAAGTGCCGCAACCGTTGCAGAGTTCGAATTACTAATGACTAACGGTCGATCGGCAGTTTCTAAAATCGTGATTTCAGTGTCATCCGGTTGAAAATAATTATATTTGAATATGAAGAATAACTATGAGCTCAATAGAGCGACACCAATTATTTACTCGAAATCAATAAAAATGTAAGAATTCGGCACTGAGTGCCGCTATGCGCCCGCCGGAGGGTTATGAAAATGTGGTCATTTTTGAAGAAATGAAACCAAACTTTTTGAAAGGCAAGCTAAAGAAGAACGTCAAATTGGAATGAGAGAGATAAAATCACTAACATAACCATGAAAATCAGTGCGCAGTGAAATTACACATTACAAATTCTGTATGATAAATGAAATATTCAAGAATTTTATCACGAGACTAAGGTTTATTTCCTCCCCTTCAGCTTTAAGCTCCGCAAGGCAAGGACCAGGCATTGAGTCGCTACAAGACGAAGAAGTTGTCCTGCTATAAATAGCGACGGGACTTCAAGGGAGCTTGAGACTGACTTATGATTCTCGAAGCTTTAATGAGTTATTCAAAAGTATTTGAAGAATAAATTTAAGTCGTAGATTAAAGAATAAATAACAGATAATAGAATAAAAAATTTGAAATTTGAGATATCGAGAAACGAAATATCTAAAAATAAGTGAAATAATTAAAGTGCTAAATCAGTTATTCAATATAGCTGTGGCGGAGCGAGAAACAAAATGAATGACGAGAGAAACAAAATAAATTGATAAATTGTAATTTCTGGTTGAACAAATCAAGTGCTTAAAAAGGTACCAAATAAAATTAATATTCGCCGATCCGGTGGCCGATATCGATAAGGCAGTAGTGCCGTAGCGATCTTCGACCGAAGGATCGCGGGTTCGAGTCCTTCCGCGGACATGGTTATATTTATGTTCGTCCTTTCACCCCTATCATCATATCATTTCATCTATTCACAGTTACAATAAAGTTAAAACCAATAGAGGTCGCTAATGACCTAGTAGATGTTTATGCGACTATTAATTTTAAAAGAATTAATATTCTTAAAATATTATTGCTTCTTCTTCTTCAGGCAGTGTTTGCATGTGATTGATATGAATTGGCGAATCATTGGCGTAAAAAATTTCATCAATGACTAAAGTTGAAGGTTGCTGTGGAACGTATAATTCTTTCACGCTCTTGCGTAAAATATGAAATGTGGTGATTTCTGGCGTTATTTTAGGCAATTGGTCTAAGAATGGTCAATCATATTCGTGACAGAATTATTTTCACAACTTGCCCTTATAAAATGATATTCTTGCATTATATATGCTGCACCATAATGCAACATCATTTCATCTACGCTTCCAACATGACAGCGATCTGGAGCTCAGAATTTGTTCCAGCTGGGCAGGTGCCTCGCTGGAGGGAGATAGCTGGATAGGGAAAACTCCGCAAGCAGAGCTGCAGGTCAGCAAATACACATAAATTAGATTAATATCGGCATAATCCTTTCAAATGGCTCGTCTAGTCTTTCCCGTGCCCGCCTCCACACCCCCTCTCCACTCCCCACCCTCCCCCCTCCTCCTCCGACTCAGGAACAAAGCAGGAGCGCATCGCGTTGGCGCCGCGCCAACCCGCCGCCTGACAAATGTTTAGCGGCAATTTTCCGTACACGCGCAAAAAAGACCTCCCCGCGCGTTCATTTTTTAGAGACAATCTTATGGTTAATTTGCTGCGCGATATAAATTATAATCATGGAGGCAGGCTGTCGAGCCGCTGTGCTGGAGAGGAGTGATCGCCTCGCCTCGTGGAAACCGGTGGTGGGGGGAGAGGGGGAGGGGAGATGTTGGGCAAAATAAGCAGATGGTTCCGTGGCGGGGAGTGTAAGGGTCGGGGCGCCCAAATGGAAATTGAAAGAAGCCCCCGCAATTAGCAAGAGAGCCGACGCCCAGCAAGGCGCCCCGCGTTTCCGAGATGGAAGCGACCACTCTGGAGGCTCCGCGTTACCCACTAATCACTCCTCCTCCTCCTTTTTGTTCTTTTTTATTCTGCTTTTCCTTCTTGTTTTTTCTTTTTCCTTTTTTTTCTTTTTCCTTTTTTCTTTTTTCTTTTTTCTTTTTTCGTCTTCTTCTTCTTCTTGTTTTCCTTCTTTTTTCTTCTTCTTTACCTCTTTTCTTAATCTTCTTTTCCTTTTTCTTCGTCGTTTTCTCCTTTTCTTTCTTCTTCTTATTTTCTTCTGCTTATTCTTCTTCAATTTATTATCTTTTATCTTCTATTTCTTGGTCTTCTATTTATTTTCTTTCATCTTTTTGTTTGTCTTCGATTTCATCTTTATCTTCTTTTCATTCTTCCTTTTTCCCTTCACAGTAATCTTATAGGTTGTTCTTTCTCCAAGGTTTTATATGTCTTCTTCCAATCTTGGTTTCGATCTGGAGACTGTTCTTTCTCCCATTGGTCTCTTATTGTTTCTTGTTTTCTTTCTTTATTCTCTCATTCCTTGCTGTAAATATTTTATTTTTATGTTGTTAATTCATCATGAGTCATTCAGCAGTTATGACACAAATGTATCATTATAGTATATAAGAACACTATATGATTGACAATGGCATCGTCTTCAGATATCCTGCAGGGCAAATAATTTTATTATACATGTTAGTAGTGGTCGCTTGGGCAAGAATTGTAGGCCAAGAGATTTTAAAACTATCCGGAAACGTGCTTGGTATCAAATTCTCGGAAGCTGGCTAGATGGTAAGAGTAAAATGTTTTCTGAAAATACTGATATTCCCACCTTCCAAACTAATAAGAGGTTGCGCACCAACAAAAATAAAATGGCTGGTCTACTCTACTAGTCCACGCGAGTAGTCGAGGGTTAAGGGGCAGTTGGCGGGTGGCAGATCCGGCCTCCGGGTGTCGAACCCCGCCCCTTCGCGCCGGCCCTTGCCTGAGGGCGCGACCCCGCCGCTCCCCCCTCCCTCGCCCCGCCGCCTCCTTCCTCGAGCGGATGCAGGCACCGCTTCCTCCCCGGCCGCCTAGAACACCTGTTCTCTCACCCGGGGGTGGGGGTGGGGGTGGGGCAAATCAGCCTGCCACCAACACGATTTGCGTGGGCAGATAATCCCGACTGGCTTTCTCGCAAAGAACATATTAATTTAATTTTATAAATCAATGACACACACCTCCATCTCTTCCACAAAAAGCAAATATATATATATATATATATATATATATATATATATATATATATATATATAAATTAATGAATGTAGTTTTTAAATTTTCTCTTTTTAGAAACGAATTAAAAAGAAACCTAAAAATAATGGAAGCATTTTTTAAGTCTTACGACTTTTAACGATACCCAAAACCACATAGCGGTTAATATTTATTTTAGAAGAAAGCTTCACATTCTAAATGAATTTAATGAAATGTTAATCATCGTTTGCATCGCCATAAGTTTCTTTCATAAATAAAAAATATGGACACACATGATACAACACAACAAAATAATGCAAAATATTATCTCGTATACGATAGTACCCAAAGATTAATTTTATTTTATTTTTACAATTTCACACTTCGAAAATCATTGTAAATATTATTTAAGTATTAAGCAAACTGTCAGTGGGATGTAAAGTTTTATTCTTGTAACTTTAAGACATCGCGTAGCGTATTAGAACCCTTTTACACATGTGTAATCAATATTTATCGCCTCAAGGAATTCTGCAGGACATTTGGTGTTGGATTTTATTGGTCAGATAAATTAATTGATTTGCGTTTTCAGGCGCGTCAACTACTAAGTCATTAGTCCCGTACGTATAGTGCATGTTTTATCGCCAGAGGTGGCGGTGAGCCTCCCCCCACTGGATGACGAGATACGGCGGCGGACCGGGTGCACGTCGACTAGCAATAGTGAAGTGACTAGTCGCTCTGCACCTCGACTAGCAATTTTTCCCCCTAACTAACCAGTGTGACCCCCAGCTGGAAAAAACTCTAAGCTTCCGACATGTGTGGCTGTATAGGGCTTCTAAGTGCAAGTGTGTGTAAATAAGGACTGAGAATAGGGCAAAGAAGAGGAAGAAAAGATAGCGCAGGATCCGTACTCCATACTGCTCCGGCATTCGTCTGATGTTGATCGGAGAAACGACGAAAAACTACTGACCAGATCCGCCGACCGCCAGAATTCTCCTCCAGTCAGCGGTTGAATTCGACCTAGCTATACATACAGCTAGTATCGAAAATCCTGACATCATCGGATTCAGACTGTAGGATCTACCGGTCAGAGGTATTCCAGTGCCATCAATTGATACCCTGAGCTACCTAAAACGGTTTATTGGTGAAATTCAAACTTGTGTTCGTACCCAACACGCGCTGTAAGAACCGGCGAGCGAATGGCCCGCACCTATTCGCCTTCGTTCGCAGCCAGGAAATTGGCCTGCGCCCGGCTGCGAGGGGCGCGAATTAACAGCAGGTGGGAAAGGGGCGGGGCGGGCGCGGGGCGTCGCGACGCTAGGGGACCGCTCCCTGGGGAGGCGGTCGTAAGGGCGGACCACGACGCTCCGGCCCGCCCTGCCCCGCCCCCCTCCGCTCCAACCCACTTGCACAGTGCGACGCTGGAGAATCTAGACGTATTAAAACACTGCAATTATGATGGGGAGATGTCTCAGTGCAACTGATGTTCCTGCAGTCCCTCTGGCCGGGAGGTCCTAGGTTCGAGTCCCCCACGGCGCGGGAGGATTTTCGACACTAGCTTTTCAGCTGGGTTCAATTCAGTCGCTGTCTGGAGGAGAATTCTAGCGTCTGGCATCTCTGATCGGTGGTTTTCCGTGTTTTCTCCGATCAACACCAGGCGAATGCCGGAGCAGTACCCTAACAAACGGGCCACGGACCGCGCGCGATCTTTCCTTCCTCTTCCTCATCCTATCCTCTCCCCGTTACACAAACACACTTACACTGACATGCAGTACACTACCACATATGCCGGGAGACCAGTCGGGAGCTTAGAGCTTGGCCCGGCTGGGGTGGTGCCCCGCTGGTGGAAGATACCTGGTTGAGGGGAAAATCCTACTAGTCGACGGTAGGTCGGCGCCGGATCTCGTCATCCGGCGGGGAAAAGATCACCGCCACCTCCCGAGAAAAGCACGCACTTCAGTTACGGGACTAATGACCTAAGTAGTTGATGAGCTCGGAATCACAGTCAATGAATCAATCATGAGACGTTAAACCTTTTTTATCCTTTACGCCTATCAAAGTCGTCATTATATTAAAAATAATACGTTTCTGTCAACGTATTATTTTTATTCGCATGTGAATTAAAATTGGATTTTAAATAATTTAGTAAAATTTAGCAGTGAGAGAAGAATTGCGAGTGGCAATGTGTGCAGGGAAAAAATTAACTGCCGTCGCGCACTGGAAATTACTAAAAAATTTTGTCAGTTTTGGCCACGTTGTTTTCGCCATGGATAACTCTTGCTGCCGAAAAAGATTCATATAGTGCAGTCATTGCTGACTAGAATCTCTACGTATGTCTCAGTTTGCTGGGCGGAAATCACTTGTTCTTTTTGTTCTTTTCGGGGAACATTGTGTCCCTGCTAAACAAAATCTTTGGATTTATTTTGTTTATTCTACAGTTAGTTAATAGGAATTAATCGCAATTAGTACGACAATCATTTAGTTTGTACGATTAATACAATTAAATCGATTATATATGGACCTATTAATCTATATTTGAATTAAAATTTATAATTATGGGGTTCGATAATTTCAATTAATTTTTTAAAATTTCTAATGTATTTAAATTTACTTTAAATAATACTGCCATTTCGGTTCAAATCGAGCTTCATCTTAAGCACAAACTGACGATGCGGTGTATTCCGCAAGGTGGCTTTGAGCGGCCTCAGAAGTGATGATTAGCTCATTCATTATAATAATAAAAATCAACCAATAATTTGCTTCCGAATTGCTCAGATCCGTCTCATGATATTAAATAATGATATTCACAGGTATCGTTGTTTTCGAGCTAATTCATCAGGAGATACCAAAATGGTTAATGATCAAATTGGCTGTTAACTGGGGTGTACCACAAACTCTTTCAACTGAACCATCATATGGCTGTGTTAAAATAAGGTAACACATCAAGTTTCTGTTTCTTAATGTCTAAGTACTAGTGCCCTGAAGAGTAGTTGCTGCGCTGTGCGGCATTGCGGACTTGTCAAGAGCGTTGGCAACGTCTTTAGTAGAGAGAGGATTTTATGTCATAAAAAGCTTGAAACAAGCTTGTAAAAATATGCATTTATGACTTAAAAATCCTTAAATATGCAATTAAACTTAATAATATTTAATTTCCTGCAAAAACCTTTCTTGATAAAATTCAGAAGAAGTATGCTTGGAATGACTGGACATAATTTTGTGCAAACGTAATATAATCTACCTTATTTTGCGGGAGAAATAATAGAAGGAAATATTCACCTAGTATGTCTGGTTGCATTTCTTCTGCCTGGTTTAAAAAATATGATATCAAGAAATATCATACATTTGCACAAGCCTATTATTTGCAGAAAAGAAGAAGAAAAGCTAATGCAAACTGTGAGAAGTTCTTTCTAATTAATGAACGCTCACAAATAAAAAGATTCCATGAAAAGATGAAACGTTTTAAAGCTAAGTCTGTACTTTAATAAAATATGCGAAATATGTTCTTTTAATTACGAGAATATTCACCAACGGGAAAAATCGGACAAATATGCACTAACATACTAATTTGCATAGCATCCAAGTGTAACCGAACGTGAATAAATTTCATTTACCTACGCCCTCTTTTAATAACAAGAATATTCACCAAAAGGAAAACTCGAACAAATATGCGCTAATATATTAATCTATGTAGCGTCCAATTCTAATCTAATGTCAAGAAATTTCATTTAGATATGCCCAGAAGTAACGTACAAAATCATGCAAACTCATAGAAATCCGCTTCCTAGTTCTTAGCTTAGTTGCATAAAGAAAAAATTCCATTTATTATAGTCAATAGGGTCATAATATAATATAATTCATAAAACAAAGTTGAAATTTGTATAACTGTATATTAATATAATTGTATATATATATAATTGGGTGAATTGTACAAACAATATATAGCACATGGTTCCTTAACGTGCAAGACAAAACAACACACTTGAGGTTGAATTTCAAATTTATATTATATTTAAAAAGTAAGCTACATTTAAAATCTACATATTTTGCCAGAGTTAGCTTTAAGATAAGTTACACTGAACCAGAATCTCTGAAATCCGGTTTTTCTCCATTTCGCAGTTCTGAAAGTATTAGGAACAATTGATCTGCGTAAGAACGATGAATTACACACTGGTTCCGAGTAGGTTCAAAGAATAATTGAACATATTAATATTTTTGGTAAATCGAATTCCTCTGAAATGCACCTCGGCGGTCAAAAAAAACTCAATATGCTTAGCGCCTGTACGACGCAACACGCAGTGCTCCGTCGATGTGCGGGTCGTCCTTCTTTGCAGGAGTCTTCATTTTTAGGTCGCATCAACCGCTAGGCCATTAGCGACCACTATTGGATGTAACGTTATGGTAGGAGGATGAAACTATATGGTGACGATAGGGGGTGAAAGAACGAATACATACAAGCACGCCCGAGGCGGGACTCGAACCCGCGACCCTACGGTCCAAGATCACTACGGCACTACTGTCTTAGCAATCTCGGCCACGGTGTGGAATTCAACCGCTGTCTGCAGGAAAATTCTAGCGGCCAGCTGCTCTGATCGGTAGTTTCCCTTGGTTTCTCCTAACACCAGACATATACCCTAGCTGTATCCTAACAAACGGGCCACGGGACGCGCGATCTTTTCTTCCTTTTCTTTGTCCTATCCCCACCCGTTTTTACGCACACTTACACGTACCACACCATAAGACACGCCGGGAGGTCAGTCGGGAGCTTACGGTTTTTCACTGCTGAGGCGGTGTGTCGCTGGCGGCATGTATTTGGATGCGAAAAATCTCGGCAAGCCGACGTGAAGGTAGGAGCCAGATCTCACCATACAGCGGGAGTCTCACCATACCGCCATCTTCCGTGACAAAACATACACTACAATTACCGGACTAATTAATGTAGGCGTCTAACCCTGCATAGCATTGCAGTCGCAGCCTGAAACAAAGTGATCGGTAATTTCGACCAGCCCACCCGGATAAGGCCCACTGTCTGAACGCGCCCTGCCCTCTCCTGCGCGCCCAATCTGCGCAGCGCCGAAAGCAGCGTCCACGAAAATTCGCAGGAGGCGACAGCCAATCTCCTCCCCCCCCCGTCTGCGGTCCCAAAATGGCGATCTCGCACTTGGGTGAATCTGATCGCTCTCGCGCGGGAGAACCATAAGTTTTTCTCCATTTTGCAGTGATCACCAAATCATTCTGATCGATTCAGTTTGGAAAATGCATTGTTTATTTCCTGAAACTTTTATTTGCCATGATAAGTTAAGTAAGTTTTAACACCTTTGTGTAGGAAAATATGATTAATGTCTTGCTATTTATATTTACAGAGTGTAATAAAAGGACTCGTAATTAAGTCTTGTACATAATATTTTATCATTATCATCCTCTTCATCAAGTTTCATTAAATCGAAACATTAATTTATATCTTGTATGGCTCATATATGATGGTGAAATTTTGCTGCAATATCTTTCTATCAAGAAAATTACGAAGAAAAATAGATCTGCAAACAGAATTTGGTTATGACTTTTGTATTTGAATTCATAGTCTGCATCAAAATTTTGAAACATTTTAGTTGTTATTTTTATTGTCAAAATCCTTCTTTTAATATTATTTTTTCACTTAAAAATTTCAGACTTATACTTTCCAAACATATTACTTCCTCGTGTTGGCTTCTTTAATATGTCATTTATATTTAGAAATATTCCAATTTTAAAGTGTACTTTTAGGTCCGAGCCAGACCACAATAGCACAAAACGTCAAGACTCGGACGTCTAGAAACTACAGAAATTACGAACACATTCGAAGAGAAATATATTTCACAGATGCAAAATTTGAAGTACCTGTGATGTACTTATTTTATTTAAAATTCCATTAATGTGATAATTCCAAAACATGTAAGCAGTAAAGCAAAAATAAACATGTGAATTTTCACATTTTCCCCGTGGTTCAAAAATTCACTAACTGGCGAAGCATTTCTTCAGCTGCCGCGTTTGAATGCGAAAATCAAGACTTGAGAAAAGAGCCTGGATCGATCTGGCCCCGAGATCTAACTAACTTACGGACTTTATTTATGGAGCAAGGGCGGAGAAGAAAAGTCGAGAGCGCAGAAAATGAAAAAACAATCGACGACAACTCTACCTTCTAGGAAGTCCGAATTCCTGAGAACAGAACCGGGTGATCATGGATCTTTTGTCCAATTCAAGGAAGAAACAGATATTTCAAACCTCCTCTCTACGTCGAGAACGACCGCATGAACCATGAGAAAGGATACGCCTTTTTATCTGAAAAGAACCTTACCAATCTAAACGAATGGCTACAGTTTCCACAGAGAAACATTCTTTGAATTACGTCTTGAAGAGAACACATACCTCTGTCCAGTCGTAAGAGTCGCATACCAGTTGACCTTGCAATATCCAAAGACGTATATCACAGGAAAAACACAAGCACGTTTGTCTTTAGGATTAAAAAATGTGTAATCATTTATGTATTACATTGAAAAATGGTCTTTGTAAGCTTTTAAACCCTCAATACAGATTTGGATATTAAAACATGACGACAACGAAATAAGGAAGCTAAACAAAATATTGAAATAAAACTGGGACTTTACGTATTTAGTGGTTTAAGGAGATGTATTTTATAGATATTTGTTTTAAAGTGTTTATGAGTACTTCGTAGCCTTTGTGAGTCTCCAGGAAATCTTTTCCTAGGTGGTCATTTCCTAATTTCTCCCCACCGACTGGGTTCGGCTCACCATTCGGATGCGGTCGCTGAGTTGCGAAGTGACCCTACTCCATTGTCAATCGCCTGATGTGACCCGCAGATACAGTCAGTGAGTTCTTGCTATATTGTACAAGTGAAGTCTACGGACCCGTGTCGGCGTGGTTCGGTATTAGAGGAATAAGGGGATATGTGGCCACACTTGAGTAGCTCCTGCTCTATCCCGGAGATCGTGCCCCGGCGGGACCAACCTCACAAATGGGGGAACAGACATTTTTACGATTTTTGCGATGGGGGGAATACACATTTATTCTGTATACTTATTCTTAGATGATGAGAGTGTAGCTCTAAAGAATATGTCTGAATTTGATACACCTTGAGATATTTTTTCACACGAGATCTTTTAGTCTTACCACATCCTATCTCTAAATGTCACTAGATCACTTTGTACGAATAAATTATTATCTAGGTATGTATTTTGACGGAATATCATCGAGAAAACTTTATCAAGTATAACAATAAAAAGTTGTACATCCATACATAATGAAAACAAGATATCATGTGACATTATAATAATGCAAAATTTATTGTGTCCGAGATATTTATAGCCATTGTTCCTTCTCATATCTTTATACTTGACCTTAAATCTATGGGATCAAGATCACAAAACTGTATCAATCACTTATAAGAGCCTGACTGAGCCTAAGAACTTCTCATTAGGCTATGTAATCACGTAAATGATAATTGATTCAAACATATTACATTCAAAAAATCATCAATTAGAAAAACAATTGACTCCGAAATATTACATCCGATTAATCATCAATTAGACATGACTTCTATCTATTTGGAGGTAGAATAATAGAAAATAAACAATAGTGTATGGAGGAGGCAGAAAATATCTCTGCAGTGTTGAAGTTAATTAAGAGGAAAGTGTTACAAATAATTTAGATTACCTCATTATTAAGCTTTAGTAAAGTTATTGAATGTTAATTGACTAATGAAATTAATTAAATTGTATTTCAAATTATAAAAAAAGAAAATAAGTACATATATTAAATTAATTCAACAATTAATAACATTTTGTAAGATGATGGCAGCAGATGGAAAAATGCATATGTGGACATGGTTTTTAAATATCATTTTACGTTCAGTTATATATTTATTTCAGACTCAAGCAATTACGAAGGAAGTTACTAGAAGCGAATAAAAGAATAGCACAATTAAATAGTATTTCATTTTCTCATTTGTGTTGGAGGTTGATTTGACGACAATACTGAAGTCATACGGTTTACATGATCAATTTTTAATTTTCTCGCTCCACTTCTCAAGTGGAGCGAGAGAAGTAGTGTAGTTGACGATAAGACAGACAGAAAGACAGACGTGTTGCCATGCCTGAAGGCCTCAGAGCTTTCTCTCTCTCATTGTAGTAATGATCCGAACTATATTTCCTTCCACTAATTTTGTCTCCACATGTTATTTTTATAATACGGTACGTCGTTATTGGCACTTTACATCCATCATTTTACAAAACAGCGATTTTCGTCGTATTTATCGCACTAATTTTCTCTTCGAAAAAAAATACACTTTTATTGTCATCGATGTGACTTACATCGTAGGTCTAATCGACCATCGATTTAGGCGGCCCAGGGAATGAATTTATGTCACTGCAGTGCCTCTGACCGGGAGGTTCTTGCGACCGCAGGGTTTTCGTCCCTGGCTAAACAGCTAGGTCGAATTCAGCCGCTGTCTAGAAGAGAATTTAACGGACGACGACTGCTGTAATGGCTTATTCTCCGTGGTTTCTTCGATCACACTACACGAATGACGGAACTGAACCCTTCCAAACGGGCCAAGGACCGCACGCGAACTTTCCTTCCTCGCCCATATTCCTTTCTCTTTGAACACACACTCTGGCACTTAACCCGAGAGAGGTGGCGCGGGGTCTCTTGTGACCCAACGTATCTTTGCTTAGCTGCAGTTGCCTAATTTTGCTAGTCAGAAGCTTGATATTTCACATACCTTTCACCACATTCTTTAGCTTTTGTCTGAAAGATTTTCAAAATTTTATATGTAATAATTCATTTATAAATATTTGTGAAACCAATACAAATATCTTACATTTCATATTTTTTCTAAGTGGTTTTGATTGGCTTTAAAGCATTTTCAATATTTTTTTGATTTTATGTGCGACAATGTTAGAAAATGAAACTTACTGAATTTTCTGATACCATTGCCATTGAAATATTCAGGAAAATGTAAATGGAGTCACTACATAAAATGAAACATAAATTATTATTTTGCCCTTTTATTTGTTTCAACTCCTCATTTGCATGTTTGTTTATTATTGTGAATTACGTTAATACGACCTTATAAATGATTGATTATTATTAAAATAACTCATTTCGCACTTACTTCTAGCTAAATATAATATTATAAAGAACTACCTCAAATGGGTTAGAAATGACCCCGCGCCACCTCTAAAGTAACTCCGGCAACCGCCACCTCTCCAGCGTTAAATGCACTACACAATCACACATGTCAGAAGCTTAGAGCTTGTCCCGACTGCGTCGATGCCCCGCTGATGCGAAATGCCTCACAGCCGCCATGTAAGTCGGCGCCGGATTCCATCATCCAGACGGGCAAGATCACCGTCGGAAGGTTACCTCCCGTAATAAAAAAAACTCTACTCTTACGGAACTAATGACCAAACAATTGACGCACCCTGAACCACGAACCTACAATGAAACACTACACTGAAATGTCGTATGTCTAACACAGAAATTTTGTAAAATATTTCAAGATTGTATCTGTATTGAACAAGTTAAATCAACAAAAGTGTTTCTTTAAAAAAAAACTCATTCCATTTGCACCTCGACGCCCCGCAGCTGTTTCGCTTCCGCGTGGCGTTGGCGCAGGTAGAGCGCAGCGTTGCCGCAGCGCGCGCTGGAGGCGCGCACGGCCCCCTGGGGGCTGGCGACAACGCCCGGCCCGGCCCTGCCTCCCTGTGGCACCGCCAGGGGCGCGATAGGCGATAAAAATTCAGTGCGTTCTCTTTACGAGATTTGCGCGCGGAGCGCGTAGAAAGAGCCAGGCGCGCCGTTCTAATATGTTTTGCATGCGACGGCGCTCATCCCCGCCACTGGATTCCCCCGGTTGTTTAATATCGAGTCTTGAAAGAACGGGTCGTGAAACTCGTGTAAAGAAAAGGAAGATGAAGAGGAGTTGAGAGGAGACCTGGGAGAGCTTGGCATACATGAAACTCGAGGATATTCCCTCTCTTAATTTTTTTTCGTGGCATCTCTCGACACAAGGTTTACGTACTACGCCTTTCCAGGTGGGTTTTCATCATTGCTGCGTCCGAGAGGGGAAATCTAGTTCCGTTACGGCATACATGAAACTCGAGGATATTCACTCTCTTAATTTTTTTCGTGGCATCTCTCGACACAAGGTTTACGTACTACGCCTTTCCAGGTGGGTTTTCATCATTGCTGCGTCCGAGAGGGAAAATCTACTTCCGTTGGAAGTTGTTTTCGGTAAAATAATGTAGTTAACGATACAGGGTAGTAAATAGAAAATGTGGTGCCAAACACATTGCCTTAAACTTTTTACAAAAGGTTAATTTTACAAGACATGGGTCTTTTCCAATTACATATGTTTTAAAAGCGACAGTTATTGGGGAGATTTTAAATAATTTCTCTATTATCATTGTTCGACAATATTATCAAGGGTAGGAGTTTTGTGAGACGACATTATTTAGAACATTTCCCTCAAGATTAGTTCTAATACTTTTTTATTCATTCGCTTCACAAGTAATACGCATCGCACATTGAAATCAAAACATATTTCCAATTGTGAAAAGATGTGTGACTCGTACTGTAGTTCGAGTCAGACAACAATGAACAAGAAACAAACTAAAACAATGAACAGTATACTTTCATTATTATAATAATTCTGAAATATTTCATAATGGTATTTGGTCGTTACCTCGTGATTCGTGTTCTTTTCTTAAAGACAAAATCAAAGTATTTTGAAGAGCAAATCATAGGTCACGGAAATCACACTAGAGAGGATATCCCATAAGTCCTGTCAGTGAATTTAGCATAATCCCTTTTTACATCACGATAAGGAAGAGCACATTAATCCCCTTTTACATCATGACTTGAAAAATATTTTGACCGATTATTCCTGACCTCAACCAAAGGGTAATGTGATAATCTCCCTAAGGGTAACCCCACTCCCTCATCGCTTGCACCAACTCCCTCATTAGTTCCTGACTGTGTTTTGCTCTCTTACGATTTTATAAAAAAATACCAAGACATTTAAAAGCACAAATGATAGAAATCGTGCAAAGAAATACAGAAAGAGTACAACACCAGTTGCTTTTAAATCGAAACGTATACTCACAAAAGTGTACACAGAACAAATACAACCCAACCTCCATCGGTTATTACCATTCAGTACATAATTCCAAATGAATCACTCCTCATATAAATGAAAATACTTTTTACAGGAGTCTCTAAATATCATTCAAGGGTTAATGTGATATTCTGGATCAGCGTAATCTCAGCGTAACCTCACACTTGCGCCAGTTACCTCATTTCGTTGGGAATGTTTTTTCTCCAGCTCGCTTCATTAAACCAGTAGTTCTTCAACAGCATGTATCGCATAAGGAACGGTTAAGTAATATTACAATACCGCACGTTCTGACCATGTTAATAAATCTCAGCCATCACTCGTGAATCTCAATACCAATCGTACCACATTAGGGGCTAAAACTAATTATTTTAAAACAAAAACAACAAAATTAAACAATCCAAAACTTCTTTCCATACACATAATGAAGTAAAATATCTCTTGATTATGGATAGTCAATTCCGAATAATTTTTTTCATTGAACGGCTCTGGACTAAAATATCTATTGATTATAAACAGTTAATTCCAAATAAAAGGTACCATTCAGCAAAAAAATATTTATAATTGGCTGTGCATAATAATTGATATTTTAATCTATAACAAATTATATAAACCAAGAAATACGGAGACAGGCCACATCTTTACCGGGAGAGATGGCTCAGTGCATCAACATGTCACTGCAGTCCCTCTGACCGGGAGGTCCCAGGTTCGAGTCCCGACGGCGGCAGGATTTTCGACACTAGCTTGTCACCTAGGTCGAATTCAGTCGCTGCCGGGAGGAGAATTCTAGCGGCCGGCGGCTCTGATCGGTAGTTTTCCGTGGTTTCTCCGATCAACACCAGGCCGGAGCAGTACCCTAACAAACGGGCCACTTTCCTTCCTCTTCCTTCTCCTCTCCTCTCCTCTTACACTAACATGCACTACACTACCACACATGCCGGGAGACCGGTCGAGAGCTTAAAGCTTGTCCCGGCTGGGGCGGTGCCCCGCTGGTAGGAGATACCTGGTTGAGGGGAAACCCCGCTAGTCAACGGTAGGTCGGCACCAGATCTCGCCATCCAGCGGGGAAAAGTTCATCGCCACCTCCCGAGGAAAAACACGCACTACACTGACGGGACTAATGACGCACGCGGAAACACGAATCAATCAATCTATCAGCCACATCTTACGGGCCATTAATTCTATTTAACACGGAAAATCATAACGACTGTATGTAGAGTTACTCCCACTCACACGATGATCTTGAAGGTATTTTGACAGAGCTTTCCTTAACCGCATCCAAGGGGTAATGTGATATTCCGGGCTCGGAGCGTAACCTCTTTGGCCTGCGCCAATTACCTCGTCACGCCGTGGGAGGGCCTCGCCGGCTGGCGGCTCTACCTGCAGGCGCGCCCATTATCCTCTCCGCCCTGCCGACGCGGGGGCTATTCTTGGCGCGCGAATCGCGGTGGGCGGAAGGGCGGGGGCGGTGGGCGATGGCCGGTGGGCGGTTAGCGGCGGCGCGCAGGATCCGCCCCCGCTCTTCACGGGCGCGCAGATTATTGATGCAATATTTATCGGGGGCGCCTGCGGCCGGAAAGCGGCGTGATGTGGTGGAAGAGGGGACGGAGGTGGGGACGGGGGCGGAGGAGGAGGTGAAGGAGGGGCCGGGAAGGAGGCGAGGGCGAAGTTGGGAGCGGTGGCGGAGGCGGTGTTGGGGACGGAGGCGGAATTGGGACAAAGGCCGTGGCGAAGACGTGGACGAAGGCGAGGGCGGAGGCGGGGGCAGAGGCGAGGGCGGAGGCGAGGGCGGAGGCGAGGGCGGAGGCGAGGGCGGAGGCGAGGGCGGAGGCGAGGGCGGAGGCGAGGGCGAGGGCGAGGGCGGAGGCGAGGGCGGAGGCGAGGGCGGAGGCGAGGGCGGAGGCGAGGGCGGAGGCGAGGGCGGAGGCGAGGGCGGAGGCGAGGGCGGGGGCGAGGGCGGAGGCGAGGGCGGAGGCGAGGGCGGAGGCGAGGGCGGAGGCGAGGGCGGTGGCGAGGGCGGAGGCGAGGGCGGAGGCGAGGGCGGAGGCGAGGGCGGAGGCGAGGGCGGAGGCGAGGGCGGAGGCGAGGGCGGAGGCGAGGGCGGAGGCGAGGGCGGAGGCGAGGGCGGAGGCGAGGGCGGAGGCGAGGGCGGTGGTGAGGGCGGAGGCGAGGGCGGAGGCGAGGGCGGAGGCGGGGGCGGTGGCGAGGGCGGAGGCGGGGGCGGTGGCGAGGGCGGAGGCGAGGGCGGTGGCGAGGGCGGAGGCGAGGGCGGAGGCGAGGGCGGAGGCGGGGGCGGTGGCGAGGGCGGAGGCGAGGGCGGAGGCGAGGGCGGAGGCGAGGGCGGAGGCGAGGGCGGTGGCGAGGGCGGTGGCGAGGGCGGAGGCGAGGGCGGAGGCGAGGGCGGAGGCGAGGGCGGAGGCGAGGGCGGGGGCCAGGGCGGGAGCGAGGGCGGGGGCGAGGGCGGAGGCGAGGGCGGTGGCGAGGGCGGAGGCGAGGGCGGAGGCGAGGGCGGAGGCGAGGGCGGAGGCGAGGGCGGAGGCGAGGGCGGAGGCGAGGGCGGAGGCGAGGGCGGAGGCGAGGGCGGTGGCGAGGGCGGAGGCGAGGGCGGAGGCGAGGGCGGAGGCGAGGGCGGAGGCGAGGGCGGAGGCGAGGGCGGGGGCGAGGGCGGAGGCGAGGGCGGAGGCGAGGGCGGAGGCGAGGGCGGAGGCGAGGGCGGAGGCGAGGGCGGAGGCGAGGGCGGAGGCGAGGGCGGAGGCGAGGGCGGGGGCGAGGGCGGGGGCGAGGGCGGGGGCGAGGGCGGAGGCGAGGGCGGAGGCGAGGGCGGAGGCGAGGGCGGAGGCGAGGGCGGAGGCGAGGGCGGAGGCGAGGGCGGAGGCGAGGGCGGAGGCGAGGGCGGAAGGCGAGGGCGGAGGCGAGGGCGGAGGCGAGGGCGGAGGCGGGGGCGGTGGCGAGGGCGGAGGCGGGGGCGGTGGCGAGGGCGGAGGCGAGGGCGGTGGCGAGGGCGGAGGCGAGGGCGGAGGCGAGGGCGGAGGCGGGGGCGGTGGCGAGGGCGGAGGCGAGGGCGGAGGCGAGGGCGGAGGCGAGGGCGGAGGCGAGGGCGGTGGCGAGGGCGGTGGCGAGGGCGGAGGCGAGGGCGGAGGCGAGGGCGGAGGCGAGGGCGGAGGCGAGGGCGGGGGCCAGGGCGGGAGCGAGGGCGGGGGCGAGGGCGGAGGCGAGGGCGGTGGCGAGGGCGGAGGCGAGGGCGGAGGCGAGGGCGGAGGCGAGGGCGGAGGCGAGGGCGGAGGCGAGGGCGGAGGCGAGGGCGGAGGCGAGGGCGGAGGCGAGGGCGGTGGCGAGGGCGGAGGCGAGGGCGGAGGCGAGGGCGGAGGCGAGGGCGGAGGCGAGGGCGGAGGCGAGGGCGGGGGGCGAGGGCGGAGGCGAGGGCGGAGGCGAGGGCGGAGGCGAGGGCGGAGGCGAGGGCGGAGGCGAGGGCGGAGGCGAGGGCGGAGGCGAGGGCGGAGGCGAGGGCGGGGGCGAGGGCGGGGGCGAGGGCGGGGGCGAGGGCGGAGGCGAGGGCGGAGGCGAGGGCGGAAGCGAGGGCGGAGGCGAGGGCGGAGGCGGGGGCGGTGGCGAGGGCGGAGGCGAGGGCGGAGGCGAGGGCGGAGGCGAGGGCGGAGGCGAGGGCGGTGGCGAGGGCGGAGGCGGGGGCGGTGGCGAGGGCGGAGGCGAGGGCGGTGGCGAGGCGGAGGCGAGGGCGGAGGCGAGGGCGGAGGCGGGGGCGGTGGCGAGGGCGGAGGCGAGGGCGGAGGCGAGGGCGGAGGCGAGGGCGGTGGCGAGGGCGGAGGCGAGGGCGGTGGCGAGGGCGGAGGCGAGGGCGGAGGCGAGGGCGGAGGCGAGGGCGGAGGCGAGGGGGGGGGCCAGGGCGGGAGCGAGGGCGGGGCGAGGGCGGAGGCGAGGGCGGTGGCGAGGGCGGAGGCGAGGGCGGAGGCGAGGGCGGAGGCGAGGGCGGAGGCGAGGGCGGAGGCGAGGGCGGAGGCGAGGGCGGAGGCGAGGGCGGAGGCGAGGGCGGAGGCGAGGGCGGTGGCGAGGGCGGAGGCGAGGGCGGAGGCGAGGGCGGAGGCGAGGGCGGAGGCGAGGGCGGAGGCGAGGGCGGGGGCGAGGGCGGAGGCGAGGGCGGAGGCGAGGGCGGAGGCGAGGGCGGAGGCGAGGGCGGAGGCGAGGGCGGAGGCGAGGGCGGAGGCGAGGGCGGAGGCGAGGGCGGGGGCGAGGGCGGGGGCGAGGGCGGGGGCGAGGGCGGAGGCGAGGGCGGAGGCGAGGGCGGAAGCGAGGGCGGAGGCGAGGGCGGAGGCGGGGGCGGTGGCGAGGGCGGAGGCGAGGGCGGAGGCGAGGGCGGAGGCGAGGGCGGAGGCGAGGGCGGTGGCGAGGGCGGAGGCGGGGGGCGGTGGCGAGGGCGGAGGCGAGGGCGGTGGCGAGGGCGGAGGCGAGGGCGGAGGCGAGGGCGGAGGCGGGGGCGGTGGCGAGGGCGGAGGCGAGGGCGGAGGCGAGGGCGGAGGCGAGGGCGGAGGCGAGGGCGGAGGCGAGGGCGGAGGCGAGGGCGGAGGCGAGGGCGGAGGCGAGGGCGGAGGCGAGGGCGGAGGCGAGGGCGGTGGCGAGGGCGGAGGCGAGGGCGGAGGCGAGGGCGGAGGCGAGGGCGGAGGCGGGGGCGGAGGCGAGGGCGGAGGCGAGGGCGGAGGCGAGGGCGGAGGCGAGGGCGGAGGCGAGGGCGGAGGCGAGGGCGGAGGCGAGGGCGGAGGCGAGGGCGGAGGCGAGGGCGGAGGCGAGGGGCGGAGGCGAGGGCGGAGGCGAGGGCGGAGGCGAGGGCGGAGGCGAGGGCGGAGGCGAGGGCGGAGGCGAGGGCGGAGGCGAGGGCGGAGGCGAGGGCGGAGGCGAGGGCGGAGGCGAGGGCGGAGGCGAGGGCGGAGGCGAGGGCGGAGGCGAGGGCGGAGGCGAGGGCGGAGGCGAGGGCGGAGGCGAGGGCGGAGGCGAGGGCGGAGGCGAGGGCGGAGGCGAGGGCGGAGGCGAGGGCGGAGGCGAGGGCGGAGGCGAGGGCGGAGGCGAGGGCGGAGGCGAGGGCGGAGGCGAGGGCGGAGGCGAGGGCGGAGGCGAGGGCGGAGGCGAGGGCGGATGGCGACGGCGGAGGAGGGGCGGAGGCGAGGGCGGAGGCGAGGGCGGAGGCGAGGGCGGAGGCGAGGGCGGAGGCGAGGGGCGGAGGCGAGGGCGGAGGCGAGGGCGGAGGCGAGGGCGGAGGCGAGGGCGGAGGCGAGGGCGGAGGCGAGGGCGGAGGCGAGGGCGGAGGCGAGGGCGGAGGCGAGGGCGGAGGCGAGGGCGGAGGCGAGGGCGGAGGCGAGGGCGGAGGCGAGGGCGGAGGCGAGGGCGGAGGCGAGGGCGGAGGCGAGGGCGGAGGCGAGGGCGGAGGCGAGGGCGGAGGCGAGGGCGGAGGCGAGGGCGGAGGCGAGGGCGGAGGCGAGGGCGGAGGCGAGGGGCGGAGGAGAGGGCGGAGGCGATGGGCGGAGGCGAGGGCGGAGGCGAGGGCGGAGGCGAGGGCGGAGGCGAGGGCGGAGGCGAGGGCGGAGGCGAGGGCGGAGGCGAGGGCGGAGGCGAGGGCGGAGGCGAGGGCGGAGGCGAGGGGCGGAGGCGAGGGCGGAGGCGAGGGCGGAGGCGAGGGCGGAGGCGAGGGCGGAGGCGAGGGCGGAGGCGAGGGCGGAGGCGAGGGCGGAGGCGAGGGCGGAGGCGAGGGCGGAGGCGAGGGCGGAGGCGAGGGCGGAGGCGAGGGGCGGAGGCGAGGCGGAGGCGAGGGCGGAGGCGAGGGCGGAGGCGAGGGCGGAGGCGAGGGCGGAGGCGAGGGCGGAGGCGAGGGCGGAGGCGGGGCGGAGGCGAGGGCGGAGGCGAGGGCGGAGGCGAGGGCGGAGGCGAGGGCGGAGGCGAGGGCGGAGGCGAGGGCGGATGGCGACGGGCGGAGGCGAGGGCGGAGGCGAGGGCGGAGGCGAGGGCGGAGGCGAGGGCGGAGGCGAGGGCGGAGGCGAGGGCGGAGGCGAGGGCGGAGGCGAGGGCGGAGGCGAGGGCGGAGGCGAGGGCGGAGGCGAGGGCGGAGGCGAGGGCGGAGGCGAGGGCGGAGGCGAGGGCGGAGGCGAGGGCGGAGGCGAGGGCGGAGGCGAGGGCGGAGGCGAGGGCGGAGGCGAGGGCGGAGGCGAGGTGCGGAGCGGGCGGAGGAGAGGGCGGAGGCGAGGGCGGAGGCGAGGGCGGAGGCGAGGGCGGAGGCGAGGGCGGAGGCGAGGGCGGAGGCGAGGGCGGAGGCGAGGGCGGGAGGCGAGGGCGGAGGCGAGGGCGGAGGCGAGGGCGGAGGCGAGGGCGGAGGCGAGGGCGGAGGCGAGGGCGGAGGCGAGGGCGGAGGCGAGGGCGGAGGCGAGGGCGGAGGCGAGGGCGGAGGCGAGGGCGGAGGCGAGGGCGGAGGCGAGGGCGGAGGCGGAGGGCGGAGGCGGGGGCGGAGGCGAGGGCGGGTGGCGACGGCGGAGGAGAGGGCGGAGGTGAGGGCGGAGGCGAGGGCGGAGGCGAGGGCGGAGGCGAGGGCGGAGGCGAGGGCGGAGGCGAGGGCGGAGGCGAGGGGCGGAGGCGAGGGCGGAGGCGAGGGCGGAGGCGAGGGCGGAGGCGAGGGCGGATGGCGAGGGCGGAGGCGAGGGCGGAGGCGAGGGCGGAGGCGAGGGCGGAGGCGAGGGCGGAGGCGAGGGCGGAGGCGAGGGCGGAGGCGAGGGCGGAGGCGAGGGCGGAGGCGAGGGCGGAGGCGAGGGCGGAGGCGAGGGCGGAGGCGAGGGCGGAGGCGAGGGCGGAGGCGAGGGCGGTGGCGAGGGCGGAGGCGAGGGCGGAGGCGAGGGCGGAGGCGAATGCGGAGGCGAGGGCGGAGGCGAGGGCGGAGGCGAGGGCGGAGGCGAGGGCGGAGGGCGAGGGCGGTGGCGAGGGCGGAGGCGAGGGCGGAGGCGAGGGCGGAGGCGAGGGCGGAGGCGAGGGCGGAGGCGAGGGCGGAGGCGAGGGGCGGAGGCGAGGGCGGAGGCGAGGGCGGAGGCGAGGGCGGAGGCGAGGGCGGAGGCGAGGGCGGAGGCGAGGGCGGAGGCGAGGGCGGAGGCGAGGGCGGAGGCGAGGGCGGAGGCGAGGGCGGAGGCGAGGGCGGAGGCGAGGGCGGAGGCGAGGGCGGAGGCGAGAGGCGGAGGCGAGGGCGGAGGCGAGGGCGGAGGCGAGGGCGGAGGCGAGGGCGGAGGCGAGGGCGGAGGCGAGGGCGGAGGCGAGGGCGGAGGCGAGGGCGGAGGCGAGGGCGGAGGCGAGGGCGGAGGCGAGGGCGGAGGCGAGGGCGGAGGCGAGGGCGGAGGCGAGGGCGGAGGCGAGGGCGGAGGCGAGGGCGGAGGCGAGGGCGGAGGCGAGGGCGGAGGCGAGGGCGGAGGCGAGGGCGGAGGCGAGGGCGGAGGCGAGGGCGGAGGCGAGGGCGGAGGCGAGGGCGGAGGCGAGGGCGGAGGCGAGGGCGGAGGCGAGGGCGGAGGCGAGGGCGGAGGCGAGGGCGGAGGCGAGGGCGGAGGCGAGGGCGGAGGCAGGGCGGAGGCGAGGGCGGGAGGCGAGGGCGGAGGCGAGGGCGGAGGCGAGGGCGGAGGCGAGGGCGGAGGCGAGGGCGGAGGCGAGGGCGGAGGCGAGGGCGGAGGCGAGGGCGGAGGCGAGGGCGGAGGCGAGGGCGGAGGCGAGGGCGGAGGCGAGGGCGGAGGCGAGGCGGAGGCGAGGGCGGAGGCAGGGGCGGAGGCGAGGCGGAGGCGAGGGCGGAGGCGAGGGCGGAGGCGAGGGCGGAGGCGAGGGCGGAGGCGAGGGCGGAGGCGAGGGCGGAGGCGAGGGCGGAGGCGAGGGCGGAGGCGAGGGCGGAGGCGAGGGCGGAGGCGAGGGCGGAGGCGAGGGCGGAGGCGAGGGCGGAGGCGAGGGCGGAGGCGAGGGCGGAGGCGAGGGCGGAGGCGAGGGCGGAGGCGAGGGCGGAGGCGAGGGCGGAGGCGAGGGCGGAGGCGAGGCGCGGAGGGCGGAGGCGAGGGCGGAGGCGAGGGCGGAGGCGAGGGCGGAGGCGAGGGCGGAGGCGAGGGCGAGGCGAGGGCGGAGGCGAGGGCGGAGGCGAGGCGGAGGCGAGGGCGGAGGCGAGGGCGGAGGCGAGGGCGGAGGCGAGGGGCGGAGGCGAGGGCGGAGGCGAGGGCGGAGGCGAGGGCGGGAGGCGAGGGCGGAGGCGAGGGCGGAGGCGAGGGCGGAGGCGAGGGCGGAGGGCGAGGGCGGAGGCGAGGGCGGAGGCGAGGGCGGAGGCGAGGGCGGAGGCGAGGGCGGAGGCGAGGGCGGAGGCGAGGGCGGAGGCGAGGGCGGAGGCGAGGGCGGAGGCGAGGCGGAGGCGAGGGCGGAGGCGAGGCGGAGGCGAGGGCGGAGGCGAGGGCGGAGGCGAGGGCGGAGGCGAGGGCGGAGGCGAGGGCGGAGGCGAGGGCGGAGGCGAGGGCGGAGGCGAGGGCGGAGGCGAGGGCGGAGGCGAGGGGCGGAGGCGAGGGCGGAGGCGAGGGCGGAGGCGAGGGCGGAGGCGAGGGCGGAGGCGAGGGCGGAGGCGAGGGCGGAGGCGAGGGCGGAGGCGAGGGCGGAGGCGAGGGCGGAGGCGAGGGCGGAGGCGAGGGCGGAGGCGAGGGCGGAAGGCGAGGGCGGAGGCGAGGGCGGAGGCGAGGGCGGAGGCGAGGGCGGAGGCGAGGGCGGAGGCGAGGGCGGAGGCGAGGGCGGAGGCGGGGCGGAGGCGAGGGCGGAGGCGAGGGCGGAGGCGAGGGCGGAGGCGAGGGCGGAGGCGAGGGCGGAGGCGAGGGCGGAGGCGAGGGCGGAGGCGAGGGCGGAGGCGAGGGCGGAGGCGAGGGCGGAGGCGAGGGCGGAGGCGAGGCGGAGGCGAGGGCGAGGCGAGGGCGGAGGCGAGGGCGGAGGCGAGGGCGGAGGCGAGGGCGGAGGCGAGGGCGGAGGCGAGGGCGGAGGCGAGGGCGAGCGGGCGGAGCGAGGGCGGAGGCGAGGGCGGAGGCGAGGCGGAGGCGAGGGCGGAGGCGAGGGCGGAGGCGAGGGCGGAGGCGAGGGCGGAGGCGAGGGCGAGGCGAGGGCGGAGGCGAGGGCGGAGGCGAGGGCGGAGGCGAGGCGCGAGGCGAGGGCGGAGGCGAGGGCGGAGGCGAGGGCGGAGGCGAGGGCGGAGGCGAGGGCGGAGGCGAGGGCGGAGGCGAGGCGGAGGCGAGGGCGGAGGCGAGGCGGAGGCGAGGGCGGAGGCGAGGGCGGAGGCGAGGGCGGAGGCGAGGGCGGAGGCGGGGCGGAGGCGAGGGCGGAGGCGAGGGCGGAGGCGAGGGCGGAGGCGAGGGCGGAGGCGAGGGCGGAGGCGAGGCGGAGGCGAGGGCGGAGGCGAGGGCGGAGGCGAGGGCGGAGGCGAGGGCGGAGGCGAGGGCGGAGGCGAGGGCGGAGGCGAGGGCGGAGGCGAGGGCGGAGGCGAGGGCGGAGGCGAGGGCGGAGGCGAGGGCGGAGGCGAGGGCGGAGGCGAGGGCGGAGGCGAGGGCGGAGGCGAGGGCGAGGCGAGGGCGGAGCGAGGGCGGAGGCGAGGGCGGAGGCGAGGCGGAGGCGAGGGCGGAGGCGAGGGCGAGGCGAGGGCGGAGGCGAGGGCGGAGGCGAGGGCGGAGGCGAGGGCGGAGGCGAGGGCGGAGGCGAGGGCGGAGGCGAGGCGGAGGCGAGGGCGGAGGCGAGGGCGGAGGCGAGGGCGGAGGCGAGGGCGGAGGCGAGGGCGGAGGCGAGGCGGAGGCGAGGGCGGAGGCGAGGGCGGAGGCGAGGGCGGAGGCGAGGGCGGAGGCGAGGGCGGAGGCGAGGGCGGAGGCGAGGGCGGAGGCGAGGGCGGAGGCGAGGGCGGAGGCGAGGGCGGAGGCGAGGGCGGAGGCGAGGCGGAGGCGAGGGCGGAGGGCGAGGGCGGAGGCGAGGGCGAGGCG
Organism: Acheta domesticus; assembly: GCA_031308135.1. Classification (NCBI taxonomy): domain Eukaryota; kingdom Metazoa; phylum Arthropoda; class Insecta; order Orthoptera; family Gryllidae; genus Acheta; species Acheta domesticus. Next base: position 2,134,290 of record JAHLJT010003656.1, on the reverse strand, counting down.
AGGGCGGAGGCGAGGGCGGAGGCGAGGGCGGAGGCGAGGGCGGAGGCGAGGCGGAGGCGAGGGCGGAGGCGAGGGCGGAGGCGAGGGCGGAGGCGAGGGCGGAGGCGAGGGCGGAGGCGGAGGCGAGGCGGAGGCGAGGGCGGAGGCGAGGGCGGAGGCGAGGGCGGAGGCGAGGGCGGAGGCGAGGGCGGAGGCGAGGGCGGAGGCGAGGGCGGAGGCGAGGGCGGAGGCGAGGGCGGAGGCGAGGGCGGAGGCGAGGGCGGAGGCGAGGGCGGAGGCGAGGGCGGAGGCGAGGGCGGAGGCGAGGGCGGAGGCGAGGGCGGAGGCGAGGGCGGAGGCGAGGGCGGAGGCGAGGGCGGAGGCGAGGGCGGAGGCGAGGGCGGAGGCGGGGCGGAGGCGAGGCGGAGGCGAGGGCGGAGGCGAGGGCGGAGGCGAGGGCGGAGGCGAGGGCGGAGGCGAGGGCGAGGCGAGGGCGGAGGCGAGGGCGGGAGGCGAGGGCGGAGGCGAGGGCGGAGGCGAGGGCGGAGGCGAGGCGGAGGCGAGGGCGGAGGCGAGGCGGAGGCGAGGGCGGGGCGAGGCGGAGGCGAGGGCGGAGGCGAGGGCGGAGGCGAGGCGGTGCGAGGGCGGAGGCGAGGGCGGAGGCGAGGGCGGAGGCGAGGGCGGAGGCGAGGGCGGAGGCGAGGCGAGCGAGGCGGAGGCGAGGGCGGAGGCGAGGGCGGAGGCGAGGGCGGAGGCGAGGGCGGAGGCGAGGGCGGAGGCGAGGGCGGAGGCGAGGGCGGAGGCGAGGGCGGAGGCGAGGGCGGAGGCGAGGGCGGAGGCGAGGGCGGAGGCGAGGGCGGAGGCGAGGCGGAGGCGAGGGCGGAGGCGAGGGCGGAGGCGAGGGCGGAGGCGAGGGCGGAGGCGAGGGCGGAGGCGAGGGCGGAGGCGAGGGCGGAGGCGAGGGCGGAGGCGAGGGCGGAGGCGAGGGCGGAGGCGAGGGCGGAGGCGAGGGCGGAGGCGAGGGCGGAGGCGAGGCGGAGGCGAGGGCGGAGGCGAGGGCGAGGCGAGGGCGGAGGCGAGGCGGAGGCGAGGGCGAGGCGAGGGCGGAGGCGAGGGCGGAGGCGAGGGCGGAGGCGAGGGCGGAGGCGAGGGGCGGAGGCGAGGGCGGAGGCGAGGGCGGAGGCGAGGGCGGAGGCGAGGGCGGAGGCGAGGGCGGAGGCGAGGGCGGAGGCGAGGGCGGAGGCGAGGGCGGAGGCGAGGGCGGAGGCGAGGGCGGAGGCGAGGGCGGAGGCGAGGGCGGAGGCGAGGGCGGAGGCGAGGGCGGAGGCGAGGGCGGAGGCGAGGGCGGAGGCGAGGGCGGAGGCGAGGGCGGAGGCGAGGGCGGAGGCGAGGGCGGAGGCGAGGGCGGAGGCGAGGGCGGAGGCGAGGGCGGAGGCGAGGGCGGAGGCGAGGGCGGAGGCGAGGGCGGAGGCGAGGGCGGAGGCGAGGGCGGAGGCGAGGGCGGAGGCGAGGGCGGAGGCGAGGGCGGAGGCGAGGGCGGAGGCGAGGGCGGAGGCGAGGGCGGAGGCGAGGGCGGAGGCGAGGGCGGAGGCGAGGGCGGAGGCGAGGGCGGAGGCGAGGGCGGAGGCGAGGGCGGAGGCGAGGGCGGAGGCGAGGGCGGAGGCGAGGGCGGAGGCGAGGGCGGAGGCGAGGGCGGAGGCGAGGGCGGAGGCGAGGGCGGAGGCGAGGGCGGAGGCGAGGGCGGAGGCGAGGGCGGAGGCGAGGGCGGAGGCGAGGGCGGAGGCGAGGGCGGAGGCGAGGGCGGAGGCGAGGGCGGAGGCGAGGGCGGAGGCGAGGGCGGAGGCGAGGGCGGAGGCGAGGGCGGAGGCGAGGGCGGAGGCGAGGGCGGAGGCGAGGGCGGAGGCGAGGGCGGAGGCGAGGGCGGAGGCGAGGGCGGAGGCGAGGGCGGAGGCGAGGGCGGAGGCGAGGGCGGAGGCGAGGGCGGAGGCGAGGGCGGAGGCGAGGGCGGAGGCGAGGGCGGAGGCGAGGGCGGAGGCGAGGGCGGAGGCGAGGGCGGAGGCGAGGGCGGAGGCGAGGGCGGAGGCGAGGGCGGAGGCGAGGGCGGAGGCGAGGGCGGAGGCGAGGGCGGAGGCGAGGGCGGAGGCGAGGGCGGAGGCGAGGGCGGAGGCGAGGGCGGAGGCGAGGGCGGAGGCGAGGGCGGAGGCGAGGGCGGAGGCGAGGGCGGAGGCGAGGGCGGAGGCGAGGGCGGAGGCGAGGGCGGAGGCGAGGGCGGAGGCGAGGGCGGAGGCGAGGGCGGAGGCGAGGGCGGAGGCGAGGGCGGAGGCGAGGGCGGAGGCGAGGGCGGAGGCGAGGGCGGAGGCGAGGGCGGAGGCGAGGGCGGAGGCGAGGGCGGAGGCGAGGGCGGAGGCGAGGGCGGAGGCGAGGGCGGAGGCGAGGGCGGAGGCGAGGGCGGAGGCGAGGGCGGAGGCGAGGGCGGAGGCGAGGGCGGAGGCGAGGGCGGAGGCGAGGGCGGAGGCGAGGGCGGAGGCGAGGGCGGAGGCGAGGGCGGAGGCGAGGGCGGAGGCGAGGGCGGAGGCGAGGGCGGAGGCGAGGGCGGAGGCGAGGGCGGAGGCGAGGGCGGAGGCGAGGGCGGAGGCGAGGGCGGAGGCGAGGGCGGAGGCGAGGGCGGAGGCGAGGGCGGAGGCGAGGGCGGAGGCGAGGGCGGAGGCGAGGGCGGAGGCGAGGGCGGAGGCGAGGGCGGAGGCGAGGGCGGAGGCGAGGGCGGAGGCGAGGGCGGAGGCGAGGGCGGAGGCGAGGGCGGAGGCGAGGGCGGAGGCGAGGGCGGAGGCGAGGGCGGAGGCGAGGGCGGAGGCGAGGGCGGAGGCGAGGGCGGAGGCGAGGGCGGAGGCGAGGGCGGAGGCGAGGGCGGAGGCGAGGGCGGAGGCGAGGGCGGAGGCGAGGGCGGAGGCGAGGGCGGAGGCGAGGGCGGAGGCGAGGGCGGGCGGAGGCGAGGGCGGAGGCGAGGGCGGAGGCGAGGGCGGAGGCGAGGGCGGAGGCGAGGGCGGAGGCGAGGGCGGAGGCGAGGGCGGAGGCGAGGGCGGAGGCGAGGGCGGAGGCGAGGGCGGAGGCGAGGGCGGAGGCGAGGGCGGAGGCGAGGGCGGAGGCGAGGGCGGAGGCGAGGGCGGAGGCGAGGGCGGAGGCGAGGGCGGAGGCGAGGGCGGAGGCGAGGGCGGAGGCGAGGGCGGAGGCGAGGGCGGAGGCGAGGGCGGAGGCGAGGGCGGAGGCGAGGGCGGAGGCGAGGGCGGAGGCGAGGGCGGAGGCGAGGGCGGAGGCGAGGGCGGAGGCGAGGGCGGAGGCGAGGGCGGAGGCGAGGGCGGAGGCGAGGGCGGAGGCGAGGGCGGAGGCGAGGGCGGAGGCGAGGGCGGAGGCGAGGGCGGAGGCGAGGGCGGAGGCGAGGGCGGAGGCGAGGGCGGAGGCGAGGGCGGAGGCGAGGGCGGAGGCGAGGGCGGAGGCGAGGGCGGAGGCGAGGGCGGAGGCGAGGGCGGAGGCGAGGGCGGAGGCGAGGGCGGAGGCGAGGGCGGAGGCGAGGGCGGAGGCGAGGGCGGAGGCGAGGGCGGAGGCGAGGGCGGAGGCGAGGGCGGAGGCGAGGGCGGAGGCGAGGGCGGAGGCGAGGGCGGAGGCGAGGGCGGAGGCGAGGGCGGAGGCGAGGGCGGAGGCGAGGGCGGAGGCGAGGGCGGAGGCGAGGGCGGAGGCGAGGGCGGAGGCGAGGCGGAGGCGAGGGCGGAGGCGAGGGCGGAGGCGAGGGCGGAGGCGAGGGCGGAGGCGAGGGCGGAGGCGAGGGCGGAGGCGAGGGCGGAGGCGAGGGCGGAGGCGAGGGCGGAGGCGAGGGCGGAGGCGAGGGCGGAGGCGAGGGCGGAGGCGAGGGCGGAGGCGAGGGCGGAGGCGAGGGCGGAGGCGAGGGCGGAGGCGAGGGCGGAGGCGAGGGCGGAGGCGAGGGCGGAGGCGAGGGCGGAGGCGAGGGCGGAGGCGAGGGCGGAGGCGAGGGCGGAGGCGAGGGCGGAGGCGAGGGCGGAGGCGAGGGCGGAGGCGAGGGCGGAGGCGAGGGCGGAGGCGAGGGCGGAGGCGAGGGCGGAGGCGAGGGCGGAGGCGAGGGCGGAGGCGAGGGCGGAGGCGAGGGCGGAGGCGAGGGCGGAGGCGAGGGCGGAGGCGAGGGCGGAGGCGAGGGCGGAGGCGAGGGCGGAGGCGAGGGCGGAGGCGAGGGCGGAGGCGAGGGCGGAGGCGAGGGCGGAGGCGAGGGCGGAGGCGAGGGCGGAGGCGAGGGCGGAGGCGAGGGCGGAGGCGAGGGCGGAGGCGAGGGCGGAGGCGAGGGCGGAGGCGAGGGCGGAGGCGAGGGCGGAGGCGAGGGCGGAGGCGAGGGCGGAGGCGAGGGCGGAGGCGAGGGCGGAGGCGAGGGCGGAGGCGAGGGCGGAGGCGAGGGCGGAGGCGAGGGCGGAGGCGAGGGCGGAGGCGAGGGCGGAGGCGAGGGCGGAGGCGAGGGCGGAGGCGAGGGCGGAGGCGAGGGCGGAGGCGAGGGCGGAGGCGAGGGCGGAGGCGAGGGCGGAGGCGAGGGCGGAGGCGAGGGCGGAGGCGAGGGCGGAGGCGAGGGCGGAGGCGAGGGCGGAGGCGAGGGCGGAGGCGAGGGCGGAGGCGAGGGCGGAGGCGAGGGCGGAGGCGAGGGCGGAGGCGAGGGCGGAGGCGAGGGCGGAGGCGAGGGCGGAGGCGAGGGCGGAGGCGAGGGCGGAGGCGAGGGCGGAGGCGAGGGCGGAGGCGAGGGCGGAGGCGAGGGCGGAGGCGAGGGCGGAGGCGAGGGCGGAGGCGAGGGCGGAGGCGAGGGCGGAGGCGAGGGCGGAGGCGAGGCGGAGGCGAGGGCGGAGGCGAGGGCGGAGGCGAGGGCGGAGGCGAGGGCGGAGGCGAGGGCGGAGGCGAGGGCGGAGGCGAGGGCGGAGGCGAGGGCGGAGGCGAGGGCGGAGGCGAGGGCGGAGGCGAGGCGGAGGCGAGGGCGGAGGCGAGGGCGGAGGCGAGGGCGGAGGCGAGGGCGGAGGCGAGGGCGGAGGCGAGGGCGGAGGCGAGGGCGGAGGCGAGGGCGGAGGCGAGGGCGGAGGCGAGGGCGGAGGCGAGGGCGGAGGCGAGGGCGGAGGCGAGGGCGGAGGCGAGGGCGGAGGCGAGGGGCGGAGGCGAGGGCGGAGGCGAGGGCGAGGCGCGAGGGCGGAGGCGAGGAGGAGGCGAGGGCGAGAGCGAGGGCGGAGGCGAGGGCGGAGGCGAGGGCGGAGGCGAGGGCGGAGGCGAGGCGGAGGCGAGGGCGGAGGCGAGGGCGGAGGCGAGGGGCGGAGGCGAGGGCGGAGGCGAGGGCGGAGGCGAGGGGCGGAGATGGGCGGAGGCGAGGGCGGGAGGCGAGGGCGGAGGCGAGGGCGGAGGCGAGGCGCGGAGGCGAGGCGGAGGCGAGGGCGGAGGCGAGGGCGGAGGCGAGGGCGGAGGCGAGGGGAGGCGAGGGCGGAGGCGAGGGCGGAGGCGAGGGCGGAGGCGAGGGCGGAGGCGAGGGCGGAGGCGAGGGCGGAGGCGAGGGCGGAGGCGAGGGCGGAGGCGAGGGCGGAGGCGAGGGCGGAGGCGAGGGCGGAGGCGAGGGCGGAGCGAGGGCGGAGGCGAGGGCGGAGGCGAGGGCGGAGGCGAGGGCGGAGGCGAGGGCGGAGGCGAGGGCGGAGGCGAGGGCGGAGGCGAGGGCGGAGGCGAGGCGGAGGGCGAGGGCGGGAGGCGAGGGCGGAGGCGAGGGCGGAGGCGAGGGCGGAGGCGAGGGCGGAGGCGAGGGCGGAGGCGAGGGCGGAGGCGAGGGCGGAGGCGAGGGCGGAGGCGAGGCGGAGGCGAGGGCGGAGGCGAGGGCGGAGGCGGGGCGGAGGCGAGGGCGAGGCGAGGGCGGAGGCGAGGGCGGAGGCGAGGGCGGAGGCGAGGGCGGAGGCGAGGGCGGAGGCGAGGCGGAGGCGAGGGCGGAGCGAGGGCGGAGGCGAGGGCGGAGGCGGGGCGGAGGCGAGGGCGGAGGCGAGGGCGGGGGCGAGGGCGGAGGCGAGGGCGGATGCGAGGGCGGAGGCGAGGGCGGAGGCGAGGGCGGAGGCGAGGGCGGAGGCGAGGGCGAGGCGAGGGCGGAAGGCGAGGGCGGAGGCGAGGGCGGAGGCGAGGGCGGAGGCGAGGGCGGAGGCGAGGGCGAGCGAGGGCGGAGGCGAGGGCGGAGGCGAGGGCGGAGGCGAGGGCGGAGGCGAGGGCGGAGGCAGGGGCGGAGGCGAGGGCGGAGGCGAGGGCGGAGGCGAGGGCGGAGGCGAGGGCGGAGGCGAGGGCGGAGGCGAGGGCGGGCGAGGCGGAGGCGAGGGCGGAGGCGAGGGGCGAGGCGAGGGCGGAGGCGAGGGCGGAGGCGAGGGCGGAGGCGAGGGCGGAGGCGAGGGCGAGCGAGGGCGGAGGCGAGGGCGGAGGCGAGGGCGGAGGCGAGGGCGGAGGCCGAGGGCGGAGGCGAGGGCGGAGGCGAGGGCGGAGGCGAGGGCGGAGGCGGAGGCGCGGAGGCGAGGGCGGAGCGAGGGCGGAGCGAGGGCGGAGGCGAGGCGGAGGCGAGGGCGGAGGCGAGGGCGAGGCGAGGGCGGAGGCGAGGGCGGAGGGCGAGGGCGGAGGCGAGGGCGGGAGGCGAGGGCGGAGGCGAGGGCGGAGGCGAGGGCGGAGGCGAGGGCGGAGGCGAGGCGGAGGCGAGGGCGGAGGCGAGGGCGGAGGCGAGGGCGGAGGCGAGGGCGGAGGCGAGGGCGGAGGCGAGGGCGGAGGCGAGGGCGGAGCGAGGGCGGAGGCGAGGGCGGAGGCGAGGGCGGAGGCGAGGGCGGAGGCGAGGGCGGAGGCGAGGGCGGGCGGCGAGGGCGGAGGCGAGGGCGGAGGCGAGGGCGGAGGCGAGGGCGGAGGCGAGGGCGGAGGCGAGGGCGGAGGCGAGGGCGGAGGCGAGGGCGGAGGCGAGGGCGGAGGCGGGGCGGAGGCGAGGGCGGAGGCGAGGGCGGAGGCAGAGGGCGGAGGCGAGGGCGGAGGCGAGGGCGGAGGGAGGGCGAGGCGGGGCGGAGGCGAGGGCGGAGGCGAGGGCGGAGGCGAGGGCGGAGGCGAGGGCGGAGGCGAGGCGCGGAGGCGGAGGGCGGAGGCGAGGGCGGAGGCGAGGGCGGAGGCGAGGGCGGAGGCGAGGGCGGAGTGCGAGGGCGAGGCGAGGGCGGAGGCGGGGGGGCGGAGGCGAGGGCGGAGGCGAGGGCGGAGGCGAGGGCGGAGGCGAGGGCGGAGGCGAGGGCGGAGGCGAGGGCGGAGGCGAGGGCGGAGGCGAGGGCGGAGGCGAGGCGGAGGCGAGGCGGAGGCGGGGGCGAGGCGGAGGCGGAGGCGAGGGCGGAGGCGAGGGCGGAGGCGAGGGCGGAGGCGAGGGCGGAGGCGAGGCGGAGGCGAGGGCGGAGGCGAGGGCGGAGGCGGGGGCGAGGCGAGGCGGAGGCGAGGGCGAGGCGAGGGCGGAGGCGAGGGCGGAGGCGAGGGCGGAGGCGAGGGCGGAGGCTAGGGCGGAGGCGAGGGCTGAGGCGGGGGGGCAGGCGGGGCGGAGGCGAGGGCGAGGCAAGGGCGGAGCGGGGGCGGAGGCGCGAGGGCGGGGCGAGGGCGGAGGCGAGGGCGGAGAGCGGGGGCGGAGGCGAGGGCGGAGGCGAGGGGGAGGCTAGGGCGGGAGGCGAGGGCGAGGCGGGGCGGGCGGAGGCGAGGGCTGGAGGCGAGGGTCGGAGGCGAGTGGCGGAGGCGAAGGGCGGAATGGCGAGGGCGGAGGCGAGGGCTGAGGCGCGGGCGGGAGGCGAGGCGGAGGCGGGGCGGGGAGGCGAGGGCGGAGGCGAGGGCGGAGGCGGCGCGGAGGCGAGGGCGGAGGCGAGGGCGGAGGCGAGGCGGAGGCGAGGGCGGAGGCGGGGCGGGGCGAGGGCGGAGGCGAGGGCGGAGGCGAGGGCGAGGCAGGGCCGGAGGCGAGGGCGGGGCGAGTGCTGGTGAGCGAGGCGGAGGCGAGGGCGGAGGCGAGGGCGAGGCGAGGGCGGAGGCGGGGAGCGGAGGCGGGGCGGGCGGTCGAAGGCGGAGGCGAGGGCGGAGGCGAGGGCGGAGGCGAGGGCGGAGGCGAGGGCGGAGGCGAGGGCGGAGGCGAGGGCGAGGCGGGGGCGGAGGCGAGGGCGGACGGCGAGGGCGGAGGCGAGGGCGGAGGCGAGGGCGGAGGCGAGGGCGGAGCGAGGGCGGAGGCGAGGGCGGAGGCGAGGTCGGAGGCGAGGGCGGAGGCGAGGGCGGAGGCTGGGGCGGAGGCGAGGGCGGAGGTCTTAGCCGGAGGGGGCGAGGGCGAGGCGAGGGCGGAGGCGAGGGCGGAGGGGTCCGGGGGCGGAGGCGGGGCGGGTAGGAGGCGGGGGCACGCGGGAATAGACAAGTGACGGAGGGTCGGACTGGTAGGTGATGGACGGTTGGCAGGTCGATGGGCAGGCTGTCAGAAGAGCGGAGAAAGAAATAGAGGCAGGCAGGAAGTTGAGTGATAAGCAAATAAATTAATCCATGAGGGGGAAAGCACTTAAGATAAATAGATAACGGCGATACTTGAATAAGGGCCTGTACATTTTAATATCAATGAAATTGCTTTCAATTAATTTCGACTTTCAGATGTTATGATGTGTTGCAATGCCCTCTATTAGCTTTCAGAAATTATTTCTCCTGTGTAACTAATGGAAAAGGGAAAGTAATCCTCAAAAAACGTATTTGAAGATTGACTTTACTGTCTAATAATGATACTGTTTACAGAGTGGATAGTTTTTATTCACGTTAAATCAAACGACAGGAAAATAGAATCTATACAACTAAAGATCATTCAGGCAAACCCATAATATTACAAAAATATTCTCAGACTGCTTCTGCTTCTCTTTCCTTAAGTATCACATTCACATCATCTCGAAATATTTGTTATGAAATGTTTAATATTGTGTTATTACATACTATATATTTAAAAAACAATTGAAGTATGTAAGTAATTCGTTATAAGAGCCATTTCACGTCAAATCGCACAAAAAAGACCAAATTTGACCGTCATATTTTTAATTATTTTCAATTTTTTTCTATTTGTTATATGGATCAAATAAGTGAACACGTGTATTTTATTTTTTCTAACTTTATTATTTTCGGAAATATTTTATAATGAAATTTGCTACAAATGACGCGCATTACTAACTTAAAAATATCACACAATTGAATACACTAATTATAGAAATTCCGTTCAAATTCTATTCGAAATTTAAAAACATGTTTAATTTTTAAGATTTTGCAAATATTTAATTTTCCGAATTTTCAATTTTTTTGAAAATTGAATATTTTTGTAAACTCGATGATCTAAAAAAATTTAAAAAATATTTATAAACGCACTAGAGTATTGATGATCAGTCAAGAAAAAATCAAAGTGGGATCTTAGTAACTTTAAAGATATTAATATTTTGCTGCAAATTGACGCGTTTCTTGCGTCACTGGTCGTCGGTTTCTTTGGATGAAGCAGTAATTTAAGTACTTCTTGAGGTGGTGAAACTTCATGATTGAATTTATAATTAATAATATTTATGTGTATTAATATACATATAAATAATATTGATAATTTAAAAATAATTATAAACTTATAAATTAATTAAATGACGGATTCTTGACTCAGGTTTTTGACTGACATTTTGAAATTTTCTGGTCCCTCTTCAGGTCTTGACAGGACTCTTCAGGACTGAACCTGAATTTACTTCAGGTCGGGACAAAATTCCATTTTTCTTCAGCCATTGTTTTATACACTTTTATCATGCGTTCGGTTGCTGCAAAATGTCGTTTAATTTATTGTATGTCCAACTTTTCAAAAATTGTCAAAATTTAAATTTTCAACGTCATGTCATCTGTTGAGTGAAAGTAATCGATAAGTTACTAATAGTATCTTTGTCTGATTTTTCGATGGACGTCGAAGTATCTTCAATGTGAAAAAAATTATCTGTGTTGGCACTTTCTACTTTCTAAAATTTCTCATGGGGATATCGTTTTTGTTCCAATTTTCTTTTCTTGGCGGGGGTTTCTCCTATTGCAATTAAACTCTTGTTTATCTACTCTTTATTCATTTCGCAAACACTTGACGAATCATCTGAAGAGCTTAAATTGTCACTTGATTTCCACTCTTTTCACTGGACGTTCCGCTACTTTCGTTAATGCCACGGAAGCCACTAATCTCGACGCTCTCTTCACTAACAAAAGGCCGTTTTGGCAGCCGATTCCCTTTCTTCAAACGAATCACAAATTCGCCAAACTAATGACTCCTGTAAATTCACCAGCAAATCGTGGTTTACGCGTCTTGGAGATTTTCTTTTTAAAGTTATCGTTATGAGAAAAATTAAATGGATTGAAACATCTGTCTTATCTCATACGGTGATCACTATTCATGTTGCACAGTGTACACACGATTCACAGAACAAATACTAGCACTCTTGTCTTCATAAGGTGCGTATTGCGACTGATGTTGAGAAAATTTTACCATGACCCTCGACAAGTGGTCGATTGTACTTCACGAGCAAGGTCAGGAGGGCACCCCGTCCCTAGGACGCAAAGGGACGCTGCAGTAAAATTCGTTTCCCTGATACGAGGAAAAGTATTCCTTTTGCTGTCACCCATCCCTTCTGGGGAAAGAGTGAACAGATGATTTACTAATGTTTCTTGAAACCCTAATCCGGCAGAGGGCCATTCTTTTTATTGTTCGTCGGCATTGGTATCAAAGACTGATCGAACACAATTCCTTACTGCAGATGCAGAACTACTCGCCCGCATTCCACACTTACAATAGATTTTTTGTCTGTACGTGTTGAGTGCCCAATTCTTTTAATGTTAAGTTTTGTAGAAAATTGAACAAGAAATATGCCTATTTTTTTCAAATTTTAATCTGAGAGAGTTCATAAAGAAATTTTCATAATAGTTACATTTTTAATGAAATATTTATTTTTTGAGAAAATAATTTACAGATGAATAAAATACACATATCAAACAATTAAACGAAACAAACCAGTAATTTTTATGTTAAGTACATTTGGAGCATCAATTAATCATATTTTGCAAAGGAGGCGTAAATTTTTAAATTTAATACAGGCAAAACTACATAAATAAACAGTTTTCAGGTAAATAAATAAACACGTCTTTCTTTTTTTAATGTCCAGAATGAATGCTATATATTCGTGCCATTTATTTTTAAAAATTACATAAATTTAAAATGTTAGCCACAAAAACATGCATAGCACAGTCATATATTCTGGGGGCAGAGAAGATCTGAAATACTAATAACTCTTGAAACCCTTATCAGGCAGATGTTCATTCATTTTTTAGTTCTTCAGCACTTGCATTAAAGACTGCCGGAACACAATTCGTTAGTACATGGGTAGGCAGAGCGCGCCCTCATACTTACAATTGATTTTCTTAGAACTGTATGTGTGGAGTGCCCATATTTTTTCAAATTTTTATCTTATCGAGTTTATGTATAAATTTTCCTTTTTTTGAAAAAAGTTTTTAAAGTGAACATTTTTTTTTGAAAAATGTATTTACAGAGGAGTAAAATACACGTTTCAAAGTATTAAATGACACAAACCAGAAATTTTTATATTTAGTACATTCGGAGAGACAATTGATCTTATTTTGTGAAGTACCTGTAAATTCCAAAATTTAATATAGGCATAACTACACAAATAATCAATTTTCAGGCAAATAAAAAATACGTGTCTCTTTTTTTGATGTCCAGATTTAAGAAAAAAATATCGTACATTTAAAAAAATGTGATGTCAACTCTTGTGCGATTTGACGTGGAATAGCTCATAAGCATAACATTGTAAATTTTTCAGTATTTAAATAAAATGAGCCTTATTTTTCAGAATAATTTTAAGTTTTGCGCGTACAAATTCATTAAGATTTTGTAATGATTGTGTGAAATACGAAAAGGCGAAAATGCTTTTCATCATCAGAGAATGTTACAGTTTTACTCTATGACAGTTTATGACAAAATATGATGTACATTTAAGGTTGATTTATCTCCAAACATCAATAAATATGAAGGAAGTTAATTCATATGAATGAACTGAATGACATCATGCTTTGCCTTTTGAGTGATCACTTACAAGAAAAATGATTAATTACCACAATCAATCTGTTATTATAACCATACGGATTATCTTCGCTACAATACTGATTACTTTCGCACTTGTTAACAGTTTCTTGTCACAGTATTTCCAAATATGATTATGAAACTATAAAAGTTTGAAAATATTTTAGAAGTGATTTCGAGAATTAAAGGGTTGGAAAAAAAGGATGAAAAAAATTAATTTGGAGAGCTTATCTCCTTTTTGACTGTAGTAATTAAAAACAAAATCACAAAAGATGAGTAACAGTAAAGTGCATGTATACAGCACTAACACAATATTACCCATATGACAAATAATTCAATAGTAACAGTTACAATTCGTGCTGTAAGTTGGTGATGGAGAAAATTTAAGCTATAAATGCAGCAAATTAGGCAAATAAATTAAGTAGTTAGTGAACACACGGTCGATCTCTCACACGGCAGAGTTGTTCTTCAATGGATACATCTAGATTTTTTGAAAAGGCCGTCCTTCTCAGACCTTCTGTATTATTGATATCAAGTGCCATAGATCTCAGTTTGGGCCAATAGTATTTATAATGTCGTCGCCAGAGTAATTACAATCAAACCGTGTGCAGCCCAGAATATCGCAGCTCGGAGCGTGTAGTGCAATTTACAACTGATACAACTTTTAGACGTATATCTTGTTCTTAGTATTGATAAATATTGTAGTTTAATAAACTTTTATAATGTGTTTAATGTGTGTTTGTGCCTGAAACACTCAATAGGCAGTTTTTGAAGCAAGATAAGCTAAAATTTAAATGATGATCGCATGACTTCGAATAAATTTTACTAGTGCGTTTACAGCAAGCTTAAATAGTACATAGGAATTGATGCGAAGAAAGTGCAAAATTGAAAGAGAAATTTTCAAGAGGTTTTAAAATGACGGCAACGTCATCCATCTTGCCAGAAGTGATTAAGTGGAACATAAGATGCACCTCTCGAGGCAGGAAAGTCGCGGATAAAGAGCGGCAACGAGCCAACTGCCCGAGCGTTAAATAGAGGAATTGTTTCACCGAAAGGGTTCGTGCGTCGACAGAGGCGCCAAGGTCGAGGGTGGGGAGATAGCCAGGTAGTCGAGGGGGTAGTCAGGTAGTGAAACGTTGCGAGGGAGGAACTGGGCAGATAGAAGGACGGCTGAACGATAGACAACGAGGAGGCGGTATGGAAGGTAGAGCACTGGCAAAGAGAATGGCATCAGGAACACGAAACGGCACAGAGGCTGGTGAATAGAGGCAGAACCGGAACAGCTAGGAAGCTGGGAGATGGAACAGCCAGGAGGTGCAGGACGGGATTGGGCGAGATGGCAGGCCGACGAGACGAGATAGGGAGGGGGAGGCGTTTCGGGTTGGTAGCGCTGAGTTGGCGTGAAGGCGGAACAGCAATGAGGCGTGACCGAGGAGGGCGGGGCGGCGGGGGCCGTGGGGATAGCAAGGTGACAGGGAGCACAGCCACGCCGTTCGATGCGAAAACTCGGGCGCCGACGACACGAAAAAGCAACAAGGCGGGAACGTAGGGTGACAGGATGTGGGGCTAACGGAGGCTGCTGTTTGGCCAGAAGGCATTCTGTGTTGTCTGAGGCTGCAGGGGCATGCGGGGGTAGGGACAAAACTGTTTGCAACTAATCTGTTGGAATGGAAAGGTGGGAAGACGAAGATGAGATGGCAACATTTGTGCTAGATCGGGAAGAGTGGAAAGGTGGGGGAAATAATGGATGCAAGGTGTGATGATAAGGGGTGGGGGAGAGCACAGATGTGTTGGATGGCAGAACTAGGGCATGTGGAAGGGCGGGGAAGGATGCGAGTTGGAAAACAGAGGCGGCGTGAGGTAGTCGCAGGGCTAAGTGGGGACGCCAGAAAAGGTGGATGAGGATAGGTTAGGGCGGAGCTAGACGTGTGGATGGGCAGGAGACCGGATAGGGGGATCTGAGAAGATGGCGGGAGATGTAATTTGTGCTGTGCGGGAAGAAACTAGTGGCAGAGTGCGATCGAAATGTCAGTGACTGGACGGCCGTTGGAAGAAAATCGAGGCGATGCGGAGAGTGAACACGGTGAGTACGGTGGGGGTGGAGCTAGCTCGAGTGAGTGGACGAGATGGCAGGCATTAGCACTAGAAGCTCGAGGCGGCAGGAAGGTCGGGGATGCAGAGGACGCGAGTGAGGACGGTTGAGCGCCGTGAGGACGGTTGGGTGCGGTGATGGCGGTAGAGTGCGGTAAGGACGGATGAGCGCGGGGATGGCGGTTGAGCGCGGGGATGGCGGTTGAGCGCGGTGAAGGCGGTTGAGCGCGGTGAGGATGGTTGAGCGCGGTGAGGATGGTTGAGCGCGGTGAGGATGGTTGAGCGCGGTGAGAATGGTTGAGCGCGGTGAGGATGGTTGAGCGCGGTGAGGATGGTTGAGCGCGGTGAGGATGGTTAAGCGCGGTGAGGATGGTTGAGCGCGGTGAGGATGGTTGAGCGCGGTGAGGATGGTTGAGCGCGGTGAGGATGGTTGAGCGCGGTGAGGATGGTTGAGCGCGATGATGGCGGTTGAGCGCGATGATGGCGGTTGAGCGCGGTGAGGACGGTTGAGCGCGGTGAGGACGGTTGAGCGCGGTGAGGACGGTTGAGCGCGGTGATGGCGGTTGAGCGCGATGATGGCGGTTGAGCACGGTGAGGACGGTTGAGCGCGGTGAGGACGGTTGAGCGCGGTGAGGACGGTTGAGCGCGGTGAGGACGGTTGAGCGCGGTAAGGACGGTTGAGCGCGGTGAGGATGGTTGAGCGCGGTGAGGATGGTTGAGCGCGATGATGGCGGTTGAGAGCGATGATGGCGGTTGAGCGTGGCGAGGGCAGGTTGAGCGCGGTGAGGACGCAGCTGGCGCGGGCGGGTGGGCGTTGGGAGTGGAAGGTCGAGGCGCGAGGCGTGGAGGCCGAGCGCGACCGGGGCGGGGCGGGAGGGCGGGAGCGGCGACGGCGGCGCGGCCGCCGGCCGTGATTGGAGATAAAAGCAGCTCGTTAACCGCGCACCCTGTGAGGAGCCCCCATAAAGCGCACCTTTATTGCGGCGGCGGCGCCGGGAACTGGGCCAGTGGCAGCCGCCCCCGCCCCCGCCGTAGCCCACTTCGCGCCCGCGCTTCCCATGGTGCCGTAGATGCAACGCGTGGGCCAGGGGTGGCTAACGGTATTCCAGGCGTCAAATTGTTTGTCGTACCCGGAAGCTCAAGGCGTCAGCTAATGTCTCAACTAATGTCTCTAGGCGTCAACTAATAACTTATTCGTTTCTGCCCATAGCTTGTCACACAGTTTTTACTGTTTTTGACGTAAATAAATAAATAAATGTCACTGCAGTGCCTCTGACCTGGAGGTTCTAGGGTTTGAATCCTTACGGTGGCAGGATTTTCGATACTAGCTACATCGAATTCAACCGCTCTCTGGAGGAGAATTCCAGTGACCAACTGCTCTGGTCAGTAATTTTTTGTGGTTTGTCCGATCAACATCAGGCGAATGACGGAGCAGTTCCCTAACAAACGGGACACGAACCGTGAACGATCCTACCTTCCTGTTCCTTTTCATACCCTCGCCAAAACATTTCTACCTTCATACGTTCATGCTTGACGTTGGAAAATAACGGATATTAGTATGTTTTTTGCTTAGGGGAGCAATACGAACGACTCAACCTCGCAACTAAATTAATTAATAATCTACGCCCTTTTGTTGGAACGCACTTTATAACAGTGAGAGGTGAGCATTCGAGGACATGACATGAAGATACCCGAGAACATGAGAACATGAGCGAGAATTTCATATAGGATTTATGTTTAGACTCGTAATACGTAGATCCAAAAATGAAGTGCGCCACTTGCCTTCATCCAGTTCGCCACGTTTGGCGCAAACACCATGTCGGCCACTGCTGTGACTCGGGGAAACTGTCAGAGCTGAGCTTGAATAGCGAAGGATGAACCTTTCCTACCAACGCTTTTCCTTCTCTTCACCCAACTGCCTGTAGATGAGTAGGGTATGTATTTTTATGATCACAGTACTCAGCATTTTCGTCCACACCTACGATGAATCATTTCGATGGATCGATGGTGATAAGATTTGATTTTTAATAGTGTAATGATAAAATAATAGGAGGAAAAGAGACAACCAAAAGAAAATAAGAGTTATGACATAAGTAACTTATGTCAAACTACGCTAACAAAACATTAACAAAACTATTTAGAAATTAAACAGTTTTGTATATCGTTGTTAATTATGAGAATGTGGCAGTAACATCACTCTTATTTCCGTTATTATCACTATGGAGAAATATTTGTTGCATCTAATGAAATTACTTCATTTTAGATATTTACTACTATACATGATTTTTTCGTAGTATACAAGATTGCGAATAAATCAATAATAATTATTGATAAATATATTTACTTTCAGTAACATGAAGATAGGGACTGCAATAAACAGAACAGAGAAAACAAATTCAAAATAAACATGTTTATCTCAATGGAATAATTTTCCAATAATCTCTCCCTGGTAATTACTAAATCATAACTGTTCACATTATTTTGGATTGTCATCAAGCAATATCCGAGAGCTTCTTCACCACGTAACTGAAGGTTTTCAATCACCAGAATGGTTGTATTGCTGTTGTATTGCTTGTTGTAATGGCTATATTTCTACAACACAAAACTCCACTGTTCAATATAGTTATTTTGAATTTTCTATAGCAAGCCATGTCTGAAGTACGTCATAGAGTATAGAATGTGTGTTAGCACATTTTTCCCGGCGCGGATAAAGTTGCAGGGACTTTCGACCACCTGGGCACTGTGGTCTTCCCGCCAAATTATGGGAGTTCCATACTGCACCAGTGTGTTATGGGAGCGCGAACACAAAATTCGCGCGTCCCACTTAAAAAAATATTAATTATTTAATTAATTAAAGAATTAATTAATTATTGTTTCCCTGCGCCTCTACGCATGGAGCACCCTTCTCCGTTGCGCGGCTTCAGCCGACGACGTCGACGCCGTCAGCGCCGGCGCCGCTGCCGCCCCCGCCACCGCCACCGCCACCGCCACCGCCACCGCCACCGCCACCGCCACCGCCACCGCCACCGCCCCCGCCCCCGCCCCCGCCCCCGCCCCCGCCCCCGCCCCCGCCCCCGCCCCCGCCACCGCCACCGCCACCGCCACCGCCACCGCCACCGCCACCGCCACCGCCACTCTCTCTCCCCCCCCCAGCGGCCTGGCGGTGTGGCACGGCCGGCGGAGAGAGGCAGAAGCCGGCGGAGAGAGAAGGCGACAAAATGTGTGATAGGCAGTCTATCGCTGAGCACGGGAATGCAACAACGCCTGTGAACGTTTGCCGTCAGCGAAGGGCATTTTTGGGTGTGCATTGGGACCCCCTACTAGACAGATGTGAAAAAAGGAGAAGCTGTTGTAATATGAGCGTAGTCTGGTTTGAAAAATCTAGACATGTGTGCCTCGTAGGATATAATACATTCTGTAATGTTTATACTAAATACGTTTTCTTACTGTATCAGTCATGCAGCCTCGCCTAGCTGGTGTGATTTTCATTTTGTGTTATCGCAGCATTGCAAGAGTTTTGAGAAATTGTTAAATTTTTTTTCTATTCTTTGACATGTGGGTATTCATTATACTAGTTAAAATCGTTAAAACAATTAATTTATTAAATAAATTAAATTTAAAATTCGCGATGATACAGTTTAGTATTTTACTTGTTTTGTTTCATCGCGTTTTATTGATAAAAGAACAAGGTTATCCGACATAGAAATATTTACTGATAAATGTTCTTAGTAAAAACGTTTAGAAGTCTAGGGTTTAAAATACCGATTTTCAACATCACGCAAACTGGCTTATCAAAAGCTATCAATACGGATCGCCGTGAATTGGCACTATATTTTTCAAACCTTCGATGATCCATTGATGTGGTAATGACATAAGAGTAGGCGTTATGCCTTGAGCGTTGCCATGAAGAGAGAGCTTTGTTGTTGTGGTTGTTGTTGTTATTATTATTATTACTATTTGTATATACCTCAAACACTAATGGTTTTCGTTTGTAAAGGGAGAGGAGCTTCATACTCAACAAATTTTCTTTATTTTTTTTCTTTAAATGAAAGATAGTACGTCTATATGTGCTATTACTTTCTCGTGTTAGGAACCTTTAGAATATAAACCTAAGTTTAAATAATGTTTCAAAATTAATAGAATGAATATTAATAAGGCGTAATTTGTCTTTATGACGTTTTCGAAACTATAAGTGTATAAGTCGAACTCTCGGGAAGTTATAGTTACCAAAGTGCAGACAAAGAGCTTTTTGAGTTAGAAGATTGAGTGTTCTAAGTGCACAGGTCGGTACGTTTTTATCAACGTATTCTACAGCTATATTTTTAACACGTGTCCCTTTACAAAAAATCCTTCATGTTTATAATTATAAGTAATTATTACCGTTTTCAATTAAAGGCAAAAATTCCCTGCTACAATCCACTACAACATAAATATTTAGGTATTGCGAATATAAAACATTTTAATCGCATTTCAGGAGTTTCATTCTTATGCTCACAGTGAATAGTGACTGTATTGTTTCACAATTTCTAAACCTTCTTGTCATTCTTCTCGGAGAATAACCACTGAGTGACTAAACAATATTTTGGCGGTTTTGATTTCCTTATAATACATCTGTTGTACATTTTTATATTAACTTTCGTGTATTCGTTCTTTTGTGCAAAGTAATTGCTAGGGCTCCGGTATTATTATTATTATTATTATTATTATTATTATTAATTATCATTATTATTATTATAGCTCCATATCACGACTACAGATGTTATGAGTCGGCTGAATATAAAATCTACTCCAGGTTGCAACCAGCTACCTAAGGAGCAGATCTAGGGACTGTCGGTACCTCTACAATACTTTGCGCAAAATGTGAGCAGTGCCAAATAAAGCAATTTCTTGCACTTCCCAGTCTCTTGAATGACCTGGAAGTTTAGCCAAGTTCTTACACAAATTTTGCGGAACAAATCCCAGAGCTTCGATAACTATCGGTACGACCTGTGCTTTTACGCCCCACATTCGGCTGATCTCAATTTCCAAACTCTTGTATTTAAGACATTTCTCTGCCTCCTTGGTTACGACATTTTGATCGCAAGGCACAGCAACATCCACAAGTAGACACGATTTTTTCTCAAAATCCCGGATAACAATATCCTGTTTGTTTGCAGCTATCGTGCGATCCGTCTGAATTTGTTGGTCGTACAATATTGTACACAATACAACCGATGTCACCGGTTTTGGTGAGTGTTCGTACCACTTGGGGCATGTGTTCGGAAATTCGAGGGCGGTACAGATCTGCCAGTGGAGGTAACTACACACCCTGTCGTGTCTTTTTAAGTATTCGGTCTTTGCTAGAATTGGACAAGCTGAGACAATACGATTAATGGTTTCTACTTGCTCCTGGCAAATTCGGCATTTGTCATCTTGGGAAATTTTGAGAACCGATTTATCATAATGTCGTGTTCTCAACGCCTGATCTTGAGCAGCTACTAGAACTGCTTCCGATTCTGGCTTCATTCTTCCCATTTTAGGCCACATAAATGATTGATCTTTATTGATCTGCACCTTGTCCATTCTTTTTAGATATTGTCCATGGAGGGGTTTGTCCCTCCACGACTTCTTTAACATTTTTTGTGTCTCACATTTCATGTTTAGTTGTACCAGAAGTTCAGTGTCTGTGACGTGTCTGTGACGTGTTGACGTGTCTTGCATAGTTTTCTTTGCAATGCTTTTTGCTACACTAACAATGCTTCTGTTTCCCATTCTTTGGTCAGATTTCATGACCTGCCTCATTAGAGGGTCATCTCGCCGACTGACTACATACTTTCCCATTCCAACTATTGCATTGTGCCAGGAGCCTTCAATTTGTCTGAGGCCTCTTCCTCCTTCCTTACGTGACACATAAAGTCTATGTACATCAGCTCGAGGGTGGGCGACATGATGCATTATTATTATCATTGATTTTTCACACTTTCTCTGATTTAGCAGGGAAAACTTTCACCAATCCAATTGATCTTATAGGACACACCAATTGATGTTATATAACAATATGGCATGTTTGAAGGAGGGTGGCTTTCTAGGCTTCGTCAAAGATATTTTTGATATCTAAATTCTCCAGATTTCTCTTAAAGTTTCAACTCTTTCAACTGATGTGACCATGGGGAAAAGGGAGACCTCGTGCAACTTCCATATTTTTTTAAATTCAATTGCGAAGTTCTCATATTTTCTGATTTTTTCCGCTTCGGACTTTGCAAGTTGGGAGTAGGGATTGCGACATCGATTGTAGAAGTTGTTTGCTTTTCTTTGTCTATAATGAGGATGTCAGGGCGGTTATGATCAACTGTTTTATCCGACATAATAGGCCGATCCCAGTAGAAGACGTGCGTCTTCGTCTCAAGCACAGCATCTGGTTCATACTTGTAATATGCAGGAGCATTATTCCCAAACATTACAAGTTTCAAGGACGCAGATTTGTCAATCATAGGGTCCAACAGAGAGTTCGGAAATTTACTATGAAGTGCCATTTGTTCTTTTTATTATTATTATTGTTATTTGATGTGAACTTTCATTAAATTTTAACATACATTTTCGAAATTGTAGCGCAAAGCGATGAACTTGGCGTATTACAAGCCGCTATTCGTACCGCGTCGCGCCTGAGGGGTGGGAGGGCCGGCCCCAGCGGTGCTGGCGCCCCCTGCTGCTCGCCAGCGCAGCGCAGTGCGGCGCAGTCGCCTCGGAGGGCGACGCAGCGGCTCGCAGCGCCGCATTTGCAAATCCACGATATAATAATCATCCGGCGCGCTAATGGAGGCGAGCGCTAAGCGCATAATGAGGGATATTCCCAAACCCGCGCACGGCATTAGCATTCGCCTCGCGGTCGCTTCGCGTCGCTTTCAGGTCGCCTCACTTCACCGTCACCTCTCCTAGCTGTCATCTCCCCTCGCCACCCGGTCGCCTCGCTCGCTTCCTCAGGCGGTCACCTCACCTTGCGGTCACCTCAACTTGCGGTCACCTCCTTCGCGGTCACCATTAGCGGTCACCTCATTTAGCGGTCACCTCATTTAGCGGTCACCTCATTTAGCGGTCACCTCATTTAGCGGTCACCTCATTTAGCGGTCACCTCATTTAGCGGTCACCTCATTTAGCGGTCACCTCATTTAGCGGTCACCTCATTTAGCGGTCACCTCATTTAGCGGTCACCTCATTTAGCGGTCACCTCATTTAGCGGTCACCTCATTTAGCGGTCACCTCTTTTAGCGGTCACCCCCTTTAGCGGTCACCTCCTTTAGCGGTCACCTCCTTTAGCGGTCACCTCTTTTGCGGTCACCTCCTTTAGCGGTCACCTCCGTTAGCGGTCACCTCCGTTAGCGGTCACCTCCCCTCGCCTCGCGGTCGCCTCGCCTCGCTGTCGCCTCACTTCGGGGTCTCTTCGCCTTGCGGTCACCTCACTTTGCGGACACCTCCCCTCGCGATCACCTCTGCCTAGCGGTCACCTCACTTCGCGGTCACCTCTCCTCGCGGTCACCTTCCCTCGCAGTCACCTTCCCTCGCAGTCACCTCTCCTCGCGGTCACCTCCCCTCGCGGTCACCTTTCCTCGCGGTCACCTCCCCTCGCGGTCACCTTTTCTCGCGGTCGCGTCATCTAAAGGCTCTGGAAGATATCCGTGAAATCGATGGAAGTTATGAACCAGAATCAAGAGCCGTCCTCTGCGAAAGGGTATTAACATTACGTTCTAACTTGGAAATATCCAGTTCCAATGCAATTTATATTGTCACTGAATAAGTGTGATAAACGGAGAATTTGCAATTTTCGGTTTGTTGACGAACGAAGAATAAGGACTGAATGCAGACCACGTGTTAATATTTTGGAGCTGAAACCAGCGAAGAAATGGCAACAAAAAAAAGTATTGTGGAGAGACATGAGGGCCAAGGCACGTGGACAGTGCAGGATCACATTAAAGCAGGCGCAGCAGGACTTCGTGGCCTTTGGACTGTGTAGAAAGGTGCGCGGGGTGCGTAGCACGGAGTTGTAGAAGCGCGGGGTGCTATGGGCGCGCATAGGTTTATTTATGCCACTCATCGATGGAGGGCGGCGCTGCAGCTGCGCGGGGACGAGCTTTTGATGGTCCCTGCATGCCGCGCACGCTCCGCCCCCGCCTCACTTTCGCCTCCCCCCCCTGCGTGGCCGGTACAGCGACCCGCTGCCTCTTGGCCGGAGTCGTGGTCCCCCATCTCTGCCGCCGGTGCCAGCTCTGGCTCGCCATGCCACGCCTCTTGGCTGCCCCACCCCGCACCCACCCTGCATGCCCTATCTGCCACGCCTCCTCCTCCTTTCCAGCCCGACTTCATCACTTTCCCCATCCCACATCCTCATCGCCAGTCACCCTTTCCCCGTCACTAATGCCCAGTCACCCGTTCTTTGTCATCCGTTCTTTGTCACCCGTTCTTCGTCACCCTTCGTCTTTGTTACCTGTTCTTCGTCACCCCTTCCTCGTCACACCTTCCTCGTCATCCCTTCTTCGTCACCTGTTCTTCGTCACCCGTTCCCCGTCACCCGTTCCCCGTCACCCGTTCCCCGTCACCCGTTCCCCGTCACCCGCTCACCGTCACCCGCTCACCGTCACCCGCTCACCGTCACCCGCTCACCGTCACCCGCTCACCGTCACCCGCTCACCGTCACCCGCTCACCGTCACCCGCTCACCGTCACCCGCTCACCGTCACCCGCTCACCGTCACCCGCTCACCGTCACCCGCTCACCGTCACTCGTTCACCGTCACCCGTTCCCCGTCACCAATTCCCCGTCACCCGTTTCTCATCACCCGTTCCTCATCACTTCTGCTGACTCCCTGTCCCTCCCCTTCCACTCACCGTTCAATCCGCACCACTTGACCCTTCCCACCGCCTCCACTGCAGTACCACCTCCTCCTCCACCACCCACACCGCCCCCTCCGATGCGCTTCCATTCCCGCCGTCTCCACCACCCCCACCGCCGCCTCCACCTCCTCCGCCGGCGCCGTCGCGCCGCTCCGCCTCCCGCGCAGCGCTGGCGATAAAATTCGCGGAACAGGCGCAGGGGGCGCGCTCCGCTCCGCGCCGCGCAGTGCCGCGACGGAGCCCTGATTATTTAATCATTTGTCTCCGAGGAAAAACTGCGCTCATAGCAGCGGGGGCGTGGCGCGGCGCACCCGCGTATCACGAGCAGCCCGCGGGGCGAGGAGCACGGGGCGGGGAGACACATTTGCGAGAGACGAGGAACAACGGAGGAGCGGAGGCCGCGCAGCAGAACCGCGACAAGAGCGACGAGAAGGCGGCATTTATTTCGAGAGAGAGATATTGCACTGGGTTAAATGGTAACTATGCCCGCGTTCATAAAAGTGTTCTTCTTTATTGAAACAATAAAAATATGTCAATGTCGTATGCTTAAATATTGTTTGAAACAAATGAATTCCAATTCGTGAAGTTTATGAATGAGTGTGTCGTGCAGACATGCTCTTACTGAGGGTTTCTCAAACGCACATTATTTTATTTATTTATATTGCAGCAAGTACACACAGCTTAAAATCAAACTAATACAGTCGGAAATTATAATCGAAACAATAAAATAATAATTGCTTAGGAGCACTAAATTTTGCATCTAGCTTTATAATCCATGAGATGCCAATAGATGTAAGATACAGGCTGTAAGACGTATCCCCTGTAAGCTGGTCGTTCACATCTCTCCAACAAATGACGCAGAGTTGGGGAGACATCGCACTCGCAGTTTTGCGACAGCACTCTGCCCCATTTGAAAACGGAAGTTGCACTTCTTCCACGTCCAGTACATACAAGGTTTGCGGTCTTCCGTACATGGCGAGGCATATCAAATCCTGAAGGATTTTTGGCTGATGTTAAGAAAATTGCGAAATGTTACAGACGTATGTTTTCGTCCACTACCTCTCCCGTTCCGCTCCGATTGTAAAATCGCTCTCATTTAAGAATGAGGGTGATTTAATGGATGTTTTCGTGATTTCAGTATAGTGAGAGAGACTTCGGGGATAAATTTATGTATCGAATGATTATTTTTTCGGGGGAGCTTCCGAAATTCATCCAACCGGTCCTTCTGCCTTCTTAGGTTGGGGGGAGAGAGGTCACTCAAGATGCAGAGCCAGTAGGTCCCAAACGCACGTGAGACCACGGCTCGATTAGGCTACGGCTTCAAAAGAAGAAGAAAGAGGATGCAAACACTCAAGCTCATGCACCATTTGGAGGTCGCTCAGGGCACCAATCGATGTCATTGTAGTGCTTCTCACCGCTAGGTCCTAGGGTTCGAGTCCCGACGGTGCCAGGACTGTCGACGCTAGCTTGTCAGCTAGGCCGAATTCAGTCGCTGTCTGGTGACAATTGTAGCGCCCGACTGCTCTGATCGGTAGTTTCCCGTGGTTTCTCCAATAAACACCAGGCGAATTGCGGAGCAGGACCATAACAAACGAGCGACGGACCGCGCGCGATCTTTTCTTCCTCTTTATGGCCCTATTCTCTCCCCTTACTTACACACACTTATACTTACATGCACTACACCACCTCTGTTGGGAGACTAGTCGGGAGCTTCGAACGTATTCCAGGTGAGGCGGTGCCCAGTTGGTCAGAGATACCTGGATGAGGGAAACTCGCCGGCGTCTAAGTCGGTGCCGGATCTCACCATCCACCGGGGGAAGAACCACCACCTCCGACGAGAAACACAACCTATACTTAAGGTACTAATGACATTAGTAGTTAATGCCCCCAGAAATCCGAACTATACTTCGGTTTTTCTTTCTCGGAGCCTGGGGGTGTCATCAAAATGGAATATCTCACGGTATTTCGCGTCTTTCTGGGATGTACCGCTAGGAGTCGCATGATCGCGACTGTATCATGCAGTGCTGGCGATCGTTAACTCCTAGCGGCACAACCGAGAACGAAGCGAAATACCATGAGATATTCCATTTTGATGACACACCTCTACGCGCCAAGAAAGAAAAAACGAAGTATAATCAATCAATTAATGAAGCTCTTGCAATGTGCTATCTGATTCTTGTCGGCTAATCCCCCGTAGCAAATGCTTTGAGTGGAACACGCAGGCCTGCCACCTTTGTGGAGCGGAGCCCTTTCAGGCGAGATGTGCGGCGGTGGCTCATCTCAGAAAGCGCACGCTTCGACCTTATCCCATTAAAGGTGCAAATTCTTCCGTTAATTAAATTCTATTGGTTGACTAATTTCAGCCGCATTTTGCGAATTGCGAACCTACTCCTCCTTTCAGAAGGGAGTAGGCGCGCTCCGCTTTAACATCTTGCTGAGTTTCCTATCGACAAACTTAACATTCCTGGGCTACAAGTTGCGAGAGTTCGATGATTAGTACTTTGGATGTTTTTGCAGCACTTTCACTGAAATTGTAAACGATAACCGGAAGAGAAGCCGTTTACTGATTTGTTCAAATATTAGAAATAATACAATGTCTATTCCGTATTATAGTATTTTGCAATGTTGCAAACCAGAAAAAATAATAAATTAAAAGGTTTACATGACCTTAATTACGTAAAATATTTAGCAACGAAGTAACTTTGAGTTCAAAAAAGCAAATTTTTTAAACTGATCAAGACAATCTTGAAAATACTCCTGCAGGCTGGATTTCTTAAAATTCGTGCATAAGTCACTTTCTAACCTTCGAATATTAGCCAAAATGCTCACTACTCACAATATTGCATTTCCTGTACCCATCTCACGCTTTTGTATTCAAAACAAAATCCTACGTCTTTCAGCACCGAGTCTCGAACCTTCAAAACTTCTGTAACCAATTGTACGTATATATTCTCCCGTATCCCATATTTCTCAAAATATCCTCACTCTCCAACCTTTCTTGAAAATGCGCCTCTATATTAACAACCAATACTTCAGAATATTTATTTCTGTAGTTTTCATTGAGGGGTGTGCAAACTGGACACTCTCAGAGGCGTTCCAAGGAAATGTGAGAGATGCCTTGAAGCTCCGCTCCTGCGCTGGTTGTCTCTTCGCAGCGCTTAAGTCCGTCGCCCTCGCCCTCGCCCTCGCCCTCGCCCGCCCCGCGCGGCGCCGCGTCCAAAACAGCTCCCTCGCCCCCGGGGGCGCGAGTTGGTTCACAGCTCGCCCTAACACATTACAGTTAGTTTAATTGTAGTCTAATTCAATCTCGTATCAGTTAATGCGCTGGTACTGCGCCACCAGCGCACACTTAGTGCGTGGGGCCGTCTCCGCCTTCGCCGCCCCCGCCGCTTCGCCCCCGCCGCTCCGCCCCCGCCGCTCCGCCCCCGCCGCTCCGCCCCCGCCCCTCCGCCCCCGCCGCTCCACCCCCGCCGCTCCACCCCCGCCGCTCCGCCCCCACCGCTCCACCCCCGCGGCTCCTCCCCCGCCGCCCCCACCACCCCTGCCGCCCCCGCCACCCCGCTGCCCCGCTGCCCCGCCGTCCGGCCGTCCTGCCGTCCCGCCGTCCGGCCGTCCTGCCGTCGCGCCGTCCCGCCGTCCCGCCGCCCCCGCCGTCCCCACCACCCCCGCCGCCCCTGTCACTCCCTCCGCCCTCGCCACCCCTGCCACTCAGACGCCCCCGCCATCTCCGCCGCCCCCGACGCCCCGCCGACCCCGCCGCCCCCGCCCCCCCTGCCGCCCCCTGCCGCCCCGCCACCCCCGCACCCTCCGTCCCCGTCGCCACCCCTGCCAAAATCCCTCCACTTTGGCGGCCTTGAAGCCCCCCACGACCCGCGTAGTGCGCCTGTGAAGATGGGCTGAATCGGCGGGTAGGGCGGTGTTTTGGAGGACGAAGGGCGGCGGGCAGTGGTCTGGACGGTGGGTGGCGGGCAGCGGACGTCGAGCACTGAGCGACGGGTATCGTCCGACGGGCAGCGAGCAGTGGAGGCAAGCGGCGGGCACTGGCCGGTAGGGTTGCGCGATGGGTGGTGGGCGGGAGTTGGGGGATGGGCATCGGCTGGCGCAGAGAACGCCGGTCGGTGGCGACCCCAAGCGCTAAGTGTGCACGCTCCCAGCCCCCGCCGCCGGCTGCTTCCACCCCCAGCGCAGCACAGGACAGCTCTAATGGAGGAATTGTAGACGCGCATTAGGGCGAATGTGTAAAGTAAGTGGTCGCTGCAGCGCGTCACAGCGCGGCCGCACGCAAGCGCGAGGGGCTGCGTATCGCTGCTGTTGGTTGTTGTGCCTCTGTCTTGTTCAAAGCCAGTACAATTTGTGACAAAATTTGACGGATTTCGTATCAGAAAGGAAAAGAACAGAAGAAAGTCTAGAAGTAACAAACCTAACGCTTTTGGTCAAAACCTTTCTGAACATTCACACTTAAGAAACTGTAGCCCGGTTTATTTCAAATACTATTCGACATTACATACAAGTATATTTCTGAATTTGCGTGGAGCCGAAAAAGGTGTAGGATATCGACTTGAAATAACATCAATTGAAAATGGCATTAAACACTTATCCATTGCTCTCCTTCATGAGACTGCAAGGAAATGAAGAGAGAGAGCAGAGAGAAACAGACAGGCAGAGGAGAGAGAGACAGAGAGAGACAGAGAGAGAGAGAGAAATATCCGACATAATTAGTTTCCCCTCTTCAACCCCTCTACCGCTCATTGAAATCACTCATTGATTTATTAGTAGTCATAACATCACTAATTTGAATAGTTTAAAATTTAATTATGAAATCAACTCTAGTACTCCATACCAGACCAATAATTTCGACAAGAGGTTTTCAAAATTCTTTTTATTGGCTCTCTGTCACTGCCACTGCCATTACGATTGGTTTGGATGTTAGAATTCCACTGAAAATCCTATTTACAAATCTTGTTTTTTAAAAACGTAAAGAAGACCTTCACACATTCATAAAAGTATATCTGGGAGTGCCTCCAACAGAGTGTTGTTATTATTATTATTATTATTATTATTATTATTATTATTATTATTATTATTATTATTATTACTAATAGCCTATTACAATCTCAATTCTGGGAAAGGCATCCTGACTCCCCAGGGAGGGGCTGCCTGTGCAGCTTGATCGTTTTGTTACAGTAATGTTTCATATATTGTTCCATACATAGATTAAGTTACTTAAATTGCAATTAACAAAATATGAAAGGAAAAATGTAAAATATTACTTTACTGATTACGAAATTTGTGCATAAGAAATTTGTAAAATAATTAAATTACTAAAATAACAAAATAATTGGTTGAATTACAAGTACAAACAAAATAAAAATTACTGAAATTATGTGCCATTATCAAACTTTTCATGACCTAAATTAATTAAACCTTCTCTGAATTCTTAGTAATAAACACTTCTTAATATTGTTCTGAGTAGTTTATGGGTTCAGCCTCTGAAATATGACCTCCACAATGACCCGCATTTGACTAGTCTCGTCCATTCGTTGCTAGTGTTCTTATTGCTCATGTGCAACTACCCATAATAAAATGACAAACTAATTATATTATTTCTCCCCAAGAAGAATCAGTCCTTCAATCTATGAGAAAATATAAGAAATCCTTACCTGATACAATGATAATAGCTGGTTATTGAAACATGTAATTAAATTATTTTGAAATTTAATGTTAAAGAAACAAGGGTTCTAATGACTGATCAAATTAAAATAAAATGTTTGTCACGCATTGATTTTTAAAATAGTAAATTGAATAGATATTGAATTGAGTAAAATAGTAAATTGAATAGATAATTATATCAAATTATTAACGAATCTATGAACCGTCTAGAAAATGAATTATTATTATTGTTCCCTAAATTTACCAGCGATTTAGCTTCACCTTCAGGATTTCCTCTTTAGCTCTGGAGAAATCTAGGCCATCTCCGCATTCCGCAATTGGAAAAACTTTTGTTTGCTGGAAACTTTAAAAAAATATGATTTACGTCAATATTTAACACATCCCTATGTGGCGAATTGATTCCCCCTAGAGGCCAACCAGTGAAATGCCCTCGCGTGAAGAATATGTCACATGAAGTTCGTTGAGGCAGATTTAGAAAATTATTCTAGTAAAAATCACGCTCATTTTCAGTTTTATGATGTTGGGACCGCCGGCGTCCTCACGGCCCTCCAGTGACACATCGCCAGGCCATGAGGCCGCGCGTATGCTCAACAAAACATATAACGTAAAAATACTATTATATGATTCATATATCATGATTATATAAACACCAATTATGACATTATATTGGTGGGTTTCGAAATTTCTTAGATGAATCTCCGTAATGGAATAAAAATGTATTTTCTGCCCCCCGAAGGGACTTGAACAATAATACAACTGTCACCCACTGTGGCGATAACACAGAGGCGCTAAAACGTCCCCGAACGCTGAATCAGCCGGCGGCCTCATGGCCCCCGAGGGCAGTCATGGCCTCCTCATGGCGGCCTCATGGCCTCCGAGGGCAGTCTCGGATGAGGCCCCCAGCGGCCTCATGGCACTCAGTGTGATGAGTAGAGACCGGAAAAATATGTAGTATGAAACGTCAAAATATGTTCATAAATATATAATAAAAATAGTAAGAGTATGTAATAAATGTGTAAAATCGGTTAAAAAATGTAATATTAAAATTCTCTAATTAAACGCCATTTACATAGCAAGAAATTACATTTAGAAAAACTGCTCACTTTACATCATACAACTTACTTGTCAGTAGTAAAAGCTTTATCTATTGTAATCCAGGACCGTAGTTTAGCAGCCAGAATAATCGCAAGAGAAGCCATCGCACAGACTGGCGAGATCTAAGACCAGCAGACATACACTGTAGCATCTTCGTCAAAATGTTGCACGTCAGTGATCGCAAATTTTTCTCGGAAAATAATATTACTGATCACAAAACGGGGTGTCAGTGATGCTTTGGACACCTATATTTTCCAAGAAGTTTAGGAAGAATGCTGATTTTTAAAAAAAAACAACTCATTTTCATAAAAAAATTATACAATAAAATTGAAGAAAAGTGATAATAACAAGAAAATATATTGCGAAAACAGCAAAATATGTAAAATATATAATATAGTACTAAATATGTAAAAATGTGTAACGAAAAAATTCGATATTGTGTTTCAGAAGATTGTTTGTCTTTCTGAATTGTCTTTCTGAATTGTCTTACCGGAACAGTACCCTAACAAACGCGCGACGGAACGCGAGAGATCTTTCCTTCCTCTTCTTTGCCCTCTCCTCACCCCTTATTTACACACACACACACAAACACAAACGTGCAATACACATCTACACATGCCCATCTTCTAATTCGAATGTTTTTGTGTAATTATTCGTTTGTTCTTATAATTTTAATAAGTTTCCTTACAAAGTGGTCTCTAACGTCTGGAAGGATTGAGAGATTTGATTAATCTGAGAATCTTTTAGGATTGAGTTTCGGATTCAGAAAATGAAGATGTGCCACATTTCCATTTATCATCACTGTTCTTTCACAAATAGCCCTCCCTCTCATAATTCATCATTTACTACCCTTGATATTCATTGGTTCTTCTCGTTCTCCCAAACAGTTCGAATCCTTCAACAACCTACAGGGGCTATTCTGAAGCCGCCCCTCTGGAAGCGCTGGGGCCGTGCGGGGAATCGAGTCTAACAGCGCGTGGTCGGGGGGAAGGGGTGACAAGGCGGGGGGGCGGCGTGGAGTGGGGGGGGCGCGGCCGCAGGTATCGGGATTGACATGTGTCGAAATTGGCACCTCGGGTGAGGCTTTGCTGGCGGAGAGGGACTCGGGCTCGGTGGGGCGGGGCGGGCCGGCCTCAACCGCACCGCACCGCCGCCGCCACGACAGTCGGTGAATGTGTTGTTTCTGCGGCTCGACGCCAGCGTGGCGCATCCCCGCCACGACCCGGTTCCGTCCCAGCTCCAACCCCACTGCCCCCTCTGTCCTCCCCGCTCTGTTTCCGCTCCACCCCAACCCCGTCCCCGTCCCCGTCCTCTCCCCCACCCACTCTCCGTCCCGCCCCACCCTTCCCCGCCCTGTCCCGCTCCACCACGTCCCTGCCCCCGGCCCCGCCCGCACCCACTCCCCGCTGTGCAACTCCCCAATCCCTTGCTCCGCTGCCACCCTTGCCGGCCCCGTCCACCTCCTACCCTTCCCTCTCGAGTCTTCCCCGTAACCCCCCCCATCCCGGCCGGCCCTGCCGCGCGGCCGAGGGGCGTGAATAATGCATGAGCCGGAGCTTCGCCGGCCGCTCCGGGGACGGCGCTTCCTGCGCGGCCTCCACCCACCCTCCCCCGCCCCCGGCGTCGTCCTCCCCGCTGACGCAACCGATGACGCCCCCAACTGCTGCTTCCGCCAAGAGCCTTCGCGCCGTTTGCGTCCCATCTTCCCGACGTCGCGCAGCTCCACGCGATTCGCAGTGCGCACGCGCGCGAGGCCCTCGCCCGGCGCCCACACGGCCTCGTTCGCTCCTTACCTTCTAATTCCTCCCTTCGCTCGCCGAAGGCGGCTGTGCAAGGTCGCGGGCAAGGTAACAAGCTGACTAGAGCTCGCGGGCACTGCGTCCAGTGAAATTGGGTTTGTACAAATGCTACGAAGTGGTGGTAGGACACTAGATAGCTGGTCGATGACATTCTTCGGGAGGAGTTACTTGGTAGTTACTCCCACAAATTTAGCAATATTTATTCTTATTATCTCTTTAGGGCAAAGAAATGATCCATTACAATGAAATAAGACATCAATCAGATTTCAAATTCCCAGTTGACAGTAAAAGCTTAAAAATTGAATCAAAAGTATCTTGATTTTGTAATCCTATTCACTTAAGAGCGATATAAAAGCATGAACTTTCCACGTTGAGGTTAGGACGAAATATTCTTGTCTGTTAAACGTGCTTTCCAGCCATAATTTTTAACTTATAGATATTTGTTTATTTATTGCTAATTACAATATATAAATGAACGATTTAATACCCAACACAAACCGAAACAAGGAAAGAAATCTTATTCAAGCATATTGTGGTTACCTAGTAAAGATGTGGTCATACGGGAGAATTTAATAAGAAACAACATAAAATAGTAATAAGTAGTGAACAATATAAACATAATACAATTCCTGGTTATTTGATAGAAAACATCTGGCATACATATTTTCGTATGAAGCTACTATTCACCGTGTAGCGCCGCTCCAGCTTACGCATTTACGCCCCTTTCTGGATTTTAAGGGGAAATGAGCGGAGTGAGGAAACGTTGCCGTGTCCCTAGGAACGCCGGGCTCCCCAGGCGGGCACGTATCTCGTTGCAGGCGCGGTTTGACATACTTGGTGTATAGTCATGAATCATTTTTTGCGAGATGTACCAATGTTTCAATTTGACCCCGTTGCAAAGTGGTTCAAGACGGCTACTTATTTTGTACATTACCACATTTTCATACCGCAAAATTCACAATCGCATCATCGCACGTCTCCACATACTCGTCACCTCACAATAAGCACAATGTCATGAACCGTCACACAGCCATATTTTCGTGCAATCGATATGCACAACTACGAAGCTCCAAACATAGCGCTATATGACGTTTTAATGGAATTATACGTTATCGAAATGCTCCGCTTGGCAATGTAGAGCTTCATAACACAACAAACAATTAAAAGGAGAAAAATATTTTTTAAACATACTCGAGAAGTATTGTCGGATCTATTTGGATCTCTGTCATGAAAAATTCGTCTAATACCGAAAATGGATAGAGAAATGCACAATAATTACTATACATGGTTGTTTAACATCAAAGAAAGAATTCAGAAATGGGCGACAGAAAAAACGAACTGTTTTCGAAGTCAGGCACTTTTACTGGTGCTTGGAATCCCGGTAGACCCTGTGGTATCAGAGACCTTGGACCAGAGGTAGGGTGAGGGTTAAATCCTTCACCCTACTCTTTTTTCACGAAACCATTGCTTACACATTCCTTTCCCTCCACTTTATTTGTCCCTCTTTCACCGCATACAACTACGCGCTCCCAAAGTCAAATCAGACCAGGGACGTGTTTCCCCACCACCGCATCTCCTGGCTGCATCCCCCCGCCGTTCATATATTCCAGTCGTCACCTCCTTCGCGCGGTTTCCCCGAATTCTACATCTTTCCAACATCTCGCAGTTTTTGTCCTCGCAACATCTCGGCCTCGCATCTGCTCGTCGCATTTCCATTGCATATCTCCGCCATTCCCCTCCGCTCGCCGTCTCCTGCAGCGGCGGTCTGGCGATCATCCCGCTGGCACCCCGCTCTCCCGCCCGTGGTGCCGCAGCGCGCCGCACGCAGCGCCACCGTCTGGCGTCCCTGGGCCACGACTGTCTTCGTCTCTGACGTTCGTTCCCGCTGCACGTTGGGCCGGGCGCTGTAAAAAATACAGCGTGCTGGGAAAGTCTCACCGCAGTGGCACCTTGCAGAAATTATGTTGGTAGCAGCGTGTAACAAAAGAAAACGAAAACACACTCACAACAATCATGACAGATGCTGGAAGGTTGTCCCCTTCACTTGTTTTCCAGAGATAAGGTTGCTAACAACATCATTGCCATTTTTAATAGGAGGCCCTGACTCGGCTCAATGCGGAGAATCTTTCCTGGGACATTGTATTCCTAAAATGCACGACAAGTTAGTGATAAAGACTTTTAAATTGCGTTCTTTAAGCAGACATGACGCTTAACTACTAAGGTCATCAATCTCGTTACGTACGTGTAGTGCATATTTTTCCTCGGGAGGTGGCGGCGATTATTTCCTACTGGATGGAAAGATCCGGCGCCGACCTACCGACGGCTAACGGAGTTTTCCCCAACCAGGTATGTTCCACTAGCGGGGCACCGCCCCAGCTGGGACAAGCTCTAAGCTCCCGACCGATATCCGGGCATGTGTAGTAGTGTAGTGCAAGCGTGTGTAAGGGGAGAGGATAGGACAAAGAAAAGGAAGGAAAGATCGCGAGTGGTCCGTGGCCCATTTGTTAGGGTAATGCTCCGGCATTCGCCTGGTGTTGATAGGAGAAACCTCCGTGGGCTATAGAATCTATATTAATTTACACCTGATCAAATCCAGTCTGCTTTTCCAGGCTGTTCCTTTAGATATTTCTACGTTTTTAAGTCGCAATGGCATATGCTCCATAATGAAAATAAACCTTGAAAGTGTTATGATGTATATTGAGGAAAGTTAATAGTGAAAAATAAAAGAAAACTGGGTAGATTGCTAGAGACATTGGTTGTTGCTCTAACCATTTTTTTCGTGGAAGGTTAGTTTGTTCCGATAAGAATGTGGAGAGAGTTGATCATCTCTCCTTACATTAAGCCGATTTGCTTAACTACGCTCCGTGCAGTCACGGAGGTTAAGCAACTCGAGACACCACGCATTCCTAGACGGGTGACAGTCTCGAAGCCACGTTTACTACCGACGGCGAGCCCCTGGCCGAAGAGAAAAAAGGCACTCGCTGCGACGAGACGGACAAATAACAAAACTCTTCAAGGAGGATTACTCTAGGTACTCTCAAGAAAGTAGAAGAGATGTGTTGCAATGACGCAACAAATTTTAAAAAAATAAAATAAAATAAGTTTCAAATACATTCTACCAGATTGTCCTAATAATGGCCTTGGGTGAACTAGCAAGATGGCATTGAGGGCGTACTACGTTCAGCGAATTTAATTCCGGAATAAAATTGTTAAAATTTCTTTTTAATCTGAACTTACATGGCACTCGTAAAAACTGACACCCTGAAAGTACAGGACGCCGGAATGCCAGACTAAGATAGTTATCATAAATAGCCTATTTCCTCGAATATAATGCTAATTCTGCACAACAATTCTTGTACGCAGCCCGTCTTTAAAGTTTTCATTCGCACGTGTGCGGGGCGACATTGGAAACCAGACCACGGCGGCATACATGCGTGGTCATCGTGGCCGGAACGTAAAAATCGCTCGGCTGGTGCAGAGCAGATCACCGCATCACGGCACGGCTAGACTCTAGCCCTGGCAGCGAACGGGACGAAAGCAGCGCCTCCGCAACGCAGGTACCTATTCTTGTCTCCCGGGTGCCGAGCCATTCAAAAGACTATCAGCTCATATATCACAATCCAGTGATTGTAATTGTTCATTCACTGTTTTGATTGCCATTAGTCATTTCATTAATTTTAAGATTTAGATTTAAGATTTTATTAATAATTTGCTGCTCGGGCCCGGCGTGCATTTTGTACATAGTACAATAGTTTAAAATTGTTTTTTCTTAGATTATAAGTCTTATATACTCCAAGAGGCATCAACATCCTAATCTCAATTCAGTTAATTAAATTAATAATTAATCAGTTTGCGTTTTTAAATCTTTCGGCCGACCCATTATTTCCTCTTTCAAGGTGGTCCTCCGTCCCCCCTTTTTTAGTAGCCCTCTGGCTACATCGCCTGAGCTACCGGAGGCCGATATGTGTGTGTGCTGTGTGTCAACATAGCCAGCAGTCTAGTCCTGCTGTTGGCTCATCATCGTGCGTGGCGCCGTGTGAGAGGTGGGTACCAGGTGAGTACCGCATCGGCACGCGCTCACAGGGCACGGACGCGCGGTGCGCACACAAGTCTCGTATTTCTTTCTTTCTCAGTGAGAGACAACTGTCTTTTTCATTATTTTTTTCTACTTAATATTTTAGTGCAATGTAATAGGGATAACAAAGAATTGTTATATAAATATTTTGAAATATCGTTACCTATCATGCCTACAGGAGAGCTTATGAATAAAATCTAAAAGAGTAGAATCTTAAATTTTTCGCCCTCGAAAAATTGCAGGAAAATTCAAGCAAATTGAAGAAAAGTACCTTTTTGATAAGGGATTTTCTTCCCCTGTGTTGATAATTATGATGAGAATTTTTCTGGACAAAAACCGCCTTTCTTCGCGCAGCATTACATAGCTTTCCCTATACTATACGTACATATAGTATACGGCAAAGAAAAAACTAAAAAACACTCAAATTTTTTTCTTTAAATTTTTTCATGGATAACCAATGAAGGCTTAAAAATGGGGCAGATCTCATTTTCGATTAACTTGTTTTCGGAAATTGCAAGTTTTGAAATAATGCGAGAAAGTATGTCTTGTAACTCCGTTTGTTTATTCAGTTGCCAGGAAAATTAGAACTGGGCGTAATTGTGTGGAACCCTCAATCTATTCAAAATCAATATTATTGGACTCTAAACTACCCGTAATGCCTTCAATTGTTCAATTTCTCTTCGACTTGTGATAAGAGATTACTAAACAGCGGGCGGCGACTTTTTAGCTTGCGCTGTCCTGGGTGCCTAGGGGCTCTCCGCGTGTCGGGAGACGCGAGCGCTGTCTCGCGGCCGACAAGAGTTTTTAGCAGTGCGCGGACAGCGGAGCGGAATAGCAACACGCAGGCGAACACCCGCCGGCTGGCTGTCCTGGCCAGCTCTCGCGTCCCAGCCACCCCCGCCACCCACACCGTCCTCACCGACCTCGTCGACCTCGCCGACCTCGCTGACCCGAACTCCTACGTCCCCAACCCCTCCACCCTACCCACGTGGCCCACGCTGTCCTCGCCACCCACGCTGTTCTCGCCGCCCACGCTGACTCGAACTCCTACGTCCCGAATCCCTTCACCCTACCCACGTGGCCCACGCTGTCCTCGCCGCCCACGCTGTCCTCGCCGACCACGCTGTCCTCGCCGACCTCGCTGACCCGGACTCCTGCGTCCCCACGCCTTCCACCCTACCCAAGTGGCTCACGCTGTCCTATGCTGTGATCACTCTTAATTCAATTAATTATCAAATAAAATTTCATTAACATAACTTATGAATTTGAAAAATTTTGCCAAAGTGTAGAAAACTATTAAGCAAGTGACGAAGAAAGTAATATCGATTTCTTAAACACGGAAGCCTGTGGCAAATTAATAATTTTTACCAGCCCTGGTAGCGTTACACACCCGTCCCAAAACACCGGCAGGGTGAAATCGAGCTATGCCTTTCCAAGTAGCCAAAAGGGATTAGCTGTGAAGCGGGGATGAGTGGAAAATATGACTGGGAACATTGCTGGGAGCGGCTGGGCGAGTGGAATGGGGTGGTGTCGGGGCGGTGGCGGTCCGCACTGGTGAAATGGGCGCTGTCCCGTGCAATGGGCGCTTCGGATGGCGCGGAGGTTGCGGAGGAGGCGGGGGCGGGGGCGATGGTGAGAGCGGCGAGGGGCGGGGCAGCGGCGGAGGCGAGGGCGGCGGCGGGGTGCTGCGGCAGTGGGGAAGGTGGCAGCGGGATAGGCGGCAGCGGGGTCGGAGGCGGCGGGGGCCGAGGCGGCAGGGGCGGAGACGGCGGGGGCAGAGGCGGCAGGGTCGCTGGCAACGGGGGTGGAGGCGGTGGGGACGGTGGGGCGGGACGGCGGGGATGTAGGTGGCGGAGTCGCAGGCAGAGGCGGCAGAGACAGGAGGGGCGGCGGGGGCGGGGCAGCGGGTGTGTAGGTGACGAGGGAGGAGGCGGCTGGAGTGGGGTGGTGGGAGTGTAGGCAGCGGGGGCGGAGGCGGCGGCGGGGCGGCGTGCGTGGGGGCGGTGGGGCGGGGGATGTAAGGCGGGGGCGGCGACAGGAGCGGGGCGGAGGCGCCGGCGGTAGCTAGGGCGGCGGCGGACACGAAGGGGGTAAGGCGTGAGCGGGCGCGGAGGGGCAGCGGCTTAGGCGAGGCGGCAGGGGGGGCTGGATCGGAGGAGGGGCCGGCAGGAGTGAAGGCGGCGGGCGGAGGCGTGAGCGGGGGGGGCGGGGCGAGCCGAGAGGCGGGCGGCGCCGGAGGCGGCCGCAGTAACCTACTAGCCTAGAGCGCGGGCGCTGGCCGTGACAGGCGCCGGAGGGCGCGCGCAGGTGCGGGCGA
Source organism: Acheta domesticus (assembly GCA_031308135.1). Lineage (NCBI taxonomy): Eukaryota > Metazoa > Arthropoda > Insecta > Orthoptera > Gryllidae > Acheta > Acheta domesticus. The sequence continues at coordinate 2,096,235 of JAHLJT010003656.1, read as the reverse complement.
CGCAGGCGATGCCGCCCCGGGCGCGCCTTGCGATGCAAATACATCCCGCGATCTGCGCGTGCGATGGACGGTGCATTGGTGCATGTGAGGTGTGTGGAGAAGAATTTGGAATAGTGAGTGTGTTTAGAAACAAAATGGTGCATGGCTGAGGAATAAAAATCCAATGGGCGGGCAGGAGTGGCTGTATAAACAGAACCAGACAGATGAAAATTGAGAAAATTAAGAAATTTATTATTTATTTTAAGAAATCTTACGAAGACAAATAATACAAGGAATTACAAGAAAATATGTGGCTTCATGTAGAAAAGTAGGCAACAAAAGCGTCCGATGGTGCAAAAACATTCGATTCATTGATTTGTTATTTCGTATTTTCGAGTGCGTCAACAGCTATGGCCATTATTCCCGTAAATGTCGCGCTTGTTTTTCTCACGGCGGTTGGCGATACTCTTCCCTCGCTGTAGGGGGCGATGTGGTACCCACCTAGTATACGTCGGCTTGCAGGGTTTTCCCCATCCAGGGGCGGATCCAGCCGATCATTTGGGAGGGGGGGCATCATAGATTTTTGTTCAATAATGAACATTTTTGTTATTAAATTTTAATTATTTTTGTGGTGGATATACGATTATGTAATACAATGTTGTATGATACAATATTATTTTTAAATAATTACCTAATTCTAACAAATAAATATGTAAATAAATTTTATCAAATAAAAGGACAACGAAACAAGCGAAAACTCTAGGCCTTTTGGGGGAACCCAAGGCCCCCATGCCCCCCCTGGATCCACCACTGCCTCTCACCCACAGTGAACGACGGAACCAGACGAAACAATCGTTTCATCCTCTGAGCCTCCTGATCCGGTCGAAACCATTGGACACAAAGGAGAAGAGAAGACTGGTCAATGGAAGGTTAAGCGTCATGGACTAGAACACAAAGCAGTGAACGGAGAGCAGCGGGCGGAGCAATAAGAAAGTCTGAGAGTCGCAATAGACAAACGGAGGAAGTTTTACCGATGCCAAAGGGCGGAGGTGGGAAAGAGATGGCTGAAGGGATGCAATTGTAACGTCGTCGACACATGGCAGACAGATCTTCAAATGGCTGGGCACGCAGACTGACGGACACATGGGACGGACAAAAGCCCTGTAAAATGCCATGGTCCCACGTGATGCAAGGCGAGTGCGCCGGTGCCCACAGGGCCCCCGGTGGGCACACAGGTCACCCCTGAGACCCTCGTCTTTACAAGGCTGAAGGCGGCCACGTGACCGCCAAAATAAGTTAGCAGAGACAGAGGCAAAAAGCTGTTCGTATTGAGAGCACCTCATGAGCAGACGTGTATGCTCGTCCGAGACATGTGTGTAGTCCTTGCGACACGGCGTGTGCGCCACACGAGTGTCGGGCCACCACCGGCGCGGTAAAGCGGAAGGTGGGGGAAGCACTAGCCCAAGGGACGGGGAGCAGGCGCGTGGGAGTCACGAAGGTACTGGCGAACGTAACCCCAGAGCTCTACATTTGTAAATACTGTAGATAAACAGATTTGTACAAGGAGGTCGTGTCTGTGTTGTCCTTTCGCTACCACGACGCCGCACAATGCTGGGAGTGGTGGAGGGGGGGGCAGAGGGGAGGAAGAAGAAGGCGTGGGCGCCGCGCCGGGGGGAGGGCAGGCGCCCTGGGAGACGTGTCTTCTCGTCTGACGCGTTGCCTGGCAACGGGCGCGGGCGCGTGGCATTGATCATGCAGCTCGTGTGGTTGGGGCGGCGCTGCGCCCTACTTCTCACCCCCGCACGCCCACACTGCCCGTCCCGCCAGCCTCACACACCCCTCCCGCCCCTCCCGCCCCTCCCGCTCCGCCACATACCCACCCGCACGTCTGCACGCTCTTCTTTCCCCACATACCCTGCCCGCACTGGCCGCTCCTCCTTCCCCAAATACCCCTGTGTCCTGATCGCACCACCCGAACCGCCCGCACTGCACGCCCCATCTGCCCCATTTTCATAACCCTCTCCGCCCGCTCCGCCTTCCCCACAAGCCACACCCTCACCACCTGCACCTCCCGCTCCTCCTTCCCCATATGCTCATCACGCCCTGCCTGCTCTGCCCGCCCCACGAGCTCCATCCTTCTAACCTTCTTGTCCGCACTGCCCGCTCCACTCGCACCAACCGCACCAGTCTCACCGGGGAAGCGGAGGGTCGGGGGAAGCGGGAGGGTCGGGGAAGCGGAGTGGCAGGAAAGGGGAGGGGGAAGCGGAGGGTAGGGGAGGGGAGAAGGCGGGGAAGCTGATGGAGCGGAAGACAGAGGTGAGGAAGCGGCGGATCGAAAAGTCGAAGAGCAGAGGCAGAGAAGCTGAGCGAGGTGAGTGTTGCGGAGAGCCGGGGAGGGAGGGGCGGGCAGGCGGAGGGGCGGGGGAGGCGGAGGGGTGGGGAGGCGGAGGGGTGGGGAGGCGTAGAGGCGGGCAGGCGGAGGGGCGGGAGACGGAGAGGCGGGGATTCGGAGAGGACAGAGAAGCGGAGAGGTGAAGGGGAGAGGTGAGGAAGCGGAGGATCGGGAAGGCAAAGTGCAGAGGCGGGGAAGCTGAGCGGGGAGAGGTGGCGGAGAGGCGGATGGGGCGGGGAATCGGAGAGGGCGGAGAGGGCGGGGAGGCGGAGAGGGCGGAGAGGGCGGGGAGGCGGGGAGGGCGGAGAGGGCGGAGAGGGCGGGGAGGGCGGGGAGGGCGGGGAGGGCGGGGAGGCGGGGAGGGCGGGGAGGCGGGGAGGGCGGAGAGGCGGAGAGGCGGAGAGGGCGGGAGGAGGCGAGGGCGGGGAGGGCGGGGAGGCGGAGAGGGCGGGGAGGCGGAGAGGGCGGGGAGGCGGAGAGGGCGGGGGGAAGCGGATGGAGCGGAGAGCAGACGTGAGGAAGCGGAGGATCGAGAAGGCACAGGGCAGAGACGGGGTAGCTGAGCGGGTGAGGGGGCGAGGGGGGTGGGGAGGCCGGAGGGGGAGAAGGGCAGGGCTGGCGCAAGGTGCGACGTGTGTGCGAGAAATTACACCTCGCGTCTCGCGGTTCCTCTTCGCAGAAGTCGCCCCCGCGGCGCTCCCTCATAATGTTCTTTGTGGCCGCTGGGTCTTGCGGACAATGGTGCGTAATGAAAGAGTTCGCGGAAAAGGACGACCGCTAGGGAAGCAATGTTCACTGGAAGGATTTTAAGATAGAGGTGGACTGAATTACATCCACTCCACATTATTTGAGTCTTCAATACCACATTACTTTCATATTTTCTTCACTAGTTAATTTGCGATGGGACATTAACATAATTCAAAAGTATACTACTGTTTTCGTGAACAAGTTAAATATAACATCGAATGTTAAGCTATAATGTGAATTATTTTGAGTTTCTTGCTAAGTCTATTTTACTTTAAAAAATCGAATTTTTGTGTTTACATTTTCAACACATCCTAAAAATATTCCCCAACTCAGAAATATTCATGTTCCCCATTCCCGTTCGATAAATGTAGAACTTGTGCACTAAAGTGAGTTCGCGACAGAGCTTCTGGAGGTTTCCCCGCTTCTTTGCCTTTAATTTCACCATTTCTTTATCATCATTTGTATCATCATTCTTCGCAATCACCTGTCCATCGAAGCATTCATCCTTTCCAGGTGAGTCCATAAGGTTTACCCTTAACCTTAAGCAACGAAACACAATGAAACGATATGTGTGATTTTTGTGTCAAACAAGAGTCCCGATTTCAATGAAATGCTAATTGAAGACTGATTTATCAAGCATGACAACCATCTAAACCCCAGTTATTCGATGGAGAAGCTCAGAGTTTGAAATAGACCTCATTCAGCAGTCGAACAAAACCGGACACCTTCTCGCTTGTTTATCTTAGAGTCCCTAATTTTTTCTGTCTCGTAATCACTGAATTAAATCCATCCTACATAATACTATTGCACGATACCATACTTTTTGATACATATAAAATACAGTTTATCCAGTTTGTACATTGTACAACAATAGAAAGTATTGTCAGTTACATTCACCGGCACGTGCCTCACCTTCTTTAGTTTCTCTCTAATCTATACCCATTTCTTACGTTACACATTCTCTTTCGACCTCTCAGAATCTATTGTGCCAACTCCCAAAACATTATTACCGTATCGAGCCACAAACCTCATTGCTTGCGTCAGGGCCTTCCCCAATCTCTTCCCACTCGCAAACCAAATTAAAGCGACCGGCTTTAGGTGGCTCAGGGAATCAACTGATGTTACTGCAGCGCCTCTGGCGGAGAGGTCCTGGATTTCGAGTCTCGACAGAGGCAGGGTTGTTGACACTCGCTAGATCGCTATGTCGCGAAGACCAATAGCTGTCTCGAAGATAATTCTAGCGGCCAACTGTTCTGATTGGTGGTTTTCCGTGGTTTCTCCTATCAACACGAGGCTAATGACGGAGCAGTATCTCAACAAACGGTTTGGTTCGCGGTCTGCGGACGATCCTTCTGCCCTGCACCTTGCTCTATCCTCCCCTTCACTTATACACGCTTACATTTATGCGCTCTACGCTACTACATATGCCGGGAGAAGAGTCGGGAATTTACAGCTTGTCCCGGCTAAGGCGGTGCCCAGTCGGTGGGAGATAGCTGGTCGGGGAAGCCCTCGCAATCCGACTGTAAGTCGGCGCCGGATCTCGTCATCCAGCGGTAGATCACCGCCATCTCACGCGATAAAACATGTACTATACTTACGAGGCAAATGACCTCAGCCGTTGACGCACCCGTAATTACTCACCCCGTCCCCTCAACTCACCTAGTCCACCCCGGCTCCGCGCTAAGCATTTTTTGCACGGTCTCATGTTTAATGTATGTAATATAAATCGCCGACGATTTATTGCTGCGCCGAGGAGTAGCAAAGAAAGTCCACGAGGAATAAAAGACGTTACACGCCCCGCGCAAATTCCAAAATCCAGCCTGAGCAGCCGAGTAAAAAATTATTTGATTAAGTCCCCCCGTGTGGCGGTCCTCGCGGAGCGGCCGCGAGCGAGCGGGTTATTTATGGGTCGTGGAAATTGCGCTCCCGATGTTTAATCGGCTCCCGGTCCCTGCTGACTCTCTTCTTTAACGTTACGTAAATATTTCATTTGTTTGTGATTGAGCAAATACGCAAAATAATTGACCTCAAGGCGTGTTGACTTGCGACAATGTTTGGAAACACTTCGACCAGCAAAATTTAATCATTGCTGTACCGTTTGTGTCATGTAAACGACATGTCGTGTGTTTATTCGGGTAATATTTATTTACTGCTATTAATATGAATAAACAAACCGGACTATGTCACTACCCCACGGATAGGTTCTTATAACACGGGAATGGCCATTCATAAAATCCGATTTGCATGGTATTTCTCTGCTTATACAAGTTACTTAAAGCTGTTTGAAGGCATGAGTTTAGTTTGATTCCATAATGAATTTCAAAAGATTGAAATTTTTAGAATAAAACAGATTTATGGTGATTTTTTAACGCGCTCGATGAGAAAAAGGTAAGCATGAATGAAGATTGAAGCAGATTAGGATATCGAAAAAATATTTTAAAATGAAAGATTCTAGTCAAAACGACAATCTAAAATATTACTTGACCACAGTAGAGTTAGCAGCCTTATCCTCACTTCGTAAATGTCAACAAAATCGAATTCAATTGTTTTCCATGCGTTTTTGTTCATATTTATTTCGTAGTAACAACACGCGCCATAAAACACGAATTCATTAATATAACATTGTACTTTTATTCTTTTCTTTTAAAAACATTATTATTCTTTGAGATTTTCCCGAAAAAATATTATATTCCGAGAGTACTTTCTCTTTTGAGTTATAGTTACAAAACCATTGACGACCACAGATTGCTGATAATGATGATAACAAAATGACCTCTAATCGCGAGACCAAAAAAATATATGCCAGTGTGTGTGTGTCAACTACTACAGAATTAATCTTGTGTTCATGGTTAAACACTGTAACTGTCAAGAAGGTTATTTAGATAGTTTATATTAATTACGTAAGTCTTTACATTAATAAGAAAAACCTTTTGAAACTTAAACATTTTGAATATATAAAACTAATGCAGATTTTTAGAGATATCTTCATCTACTTACACCTCATCTGGATCTCTTGAAAAATAACTTGTAAAAATATAGTCAAAAGCTATTTTTATTACCATACATATAATATTTTTGGAAGAGAATTTAAATAGTTTCAAATTAAAGTTAATACATGCGTGTTTGTCATTTCCCTTATGAAATAATTTTGAAAATTCTCAAATCCTACGAGATCCTTTGGGAAAAATGCATTTATTATTGTAGAATAAATCAATTATTGTAAATAAATTGCAGTTCGAAGGCAATATCAGGTAGTCTACTTCCACAATACAAAAACGTACTGGTATTACTGTTTAACTGGTAAAACTTATTAGGTATTACTGTTTGTACAGAAAAATCAAAGACAGTAGGAACAACATATACATACAATACAAAAACCGTAGGTTCTACTGTTTCTGTACAAAATACAGAAACTCGTAGGAATTACTTTTCCCTTTTCGGCAGGCGGCCTCGCATGCCGTTTCACACAGGTGCGCACAGCTTTAAATGGGGCGTGTTCTGTGGAACGTCTCCGTTTATTTCGAGGGAGCGCCTTCGCTGAGAGATATGTCGGGTCGCGTGACACTCCTCAGCAACAGAAGACGCGGAAATTCTCGGCTGCGGAAGGAGGCCGTGTGCGACGCGGCGGCAGGGGCGATGGCGGCAACGGCGGAGACTGCAGAGCGGGAGGGAGAAGGCGGGATGGACGCAGCGGGAGATGCGGGTGCTGTAGGGACTGAGAGGGTGGCGGGGCAGCAGAAATGAGTGAGGTGGTGGAAGCAGTGGGTGTTGGGAGCGGGGCAGCCTGTGGTTGGGGGCGGCGGAGGTTGGAGGCCGGCGGTGGTCGGTGGGAGGCGGGGGTTAGGGGCAGGGTGTGATTAGGGGCCGGCGGTGGTTAGAGGCTGGTGGTTGTTAGGGGAGCGACGGTGGTTAGGGGCCGGCGGCGGTTGGTGGTTGGTGGTTGTGGGCGGTACAAGGGGGGCCGGGGTGGGGGGCGGTGGGAACTGCGGGGGCGAAGGAGGCGACGAGGGCGGTGGATGAAGCGGAAGGAGTTGGCGGAGGGGTGCAGCGGGGGCGATGGGGGCTGTAGAGGAGACGGAAGCTATGGTGGGGACGGCGCGGTTGGCGATGCAGGTGGCGGGGGCGGCGCGGGGAGCGGCGCGGGGAACGGTGCGGGGCGGGGGGCGGGGGGCGGAGGGCGGGGCGGGAATCCGCACGTGCGTTGTCTGCGCTGCACCCGTGAAACGTCTTCTTGTCGGCGGCGTCTGCCAGGACAGGAGAGAGCGCCAGCTGTACGCAACCGCTGTTGTTCCATCCACCCAACTACACGGCCCGAAATCGCTTTCTCCTCTTGCTTGATCTCCTGCGCCATCGAACCGTACGCCGTGACACGTGTATACGTTTCAATTATCGGCAAGTGGACGGATGTATTTCCCTCATCATGGCCTCCGTACGAAAAGTCGCGTAGATTTGTACAGCTTTAACGTTTGTTGCTGTATTTCGTATGTGTCGCATAAGTCTCGCGCTCTCGAGATGTACGGAGCTCGTAAGTGTACGTTATTGTGTAATGTATGGTTTGGGATACACTTCTCTGGAGAGTAAATAATGACATCTGGTTTGCGCTGGAGATCGCCCATAAGAAAAACTCTATTGCATGTTACTAAGAAGTTAGCGGTGCTAAAACTGCACGTACTTTCTCCCCCGTGTTTTCACGCAAAATCAAACTTTCGAAACATTGTACATGAAATATCGAACTCTAGGACTTCCCGGTTAGAGGCATTGTTGCTACATCAGTTGATGCCCTGGGCCACAACACGCCGGTTGAGTATTAATCATGATGTACTACATTCCATGGTAGCTTATTATTATTATTCCATGGTAGCTACACTCAATAACAAAGATACAACCTCAGATATTAAAATGTCATGGAGGTGTCCATAAACGGCGGAGTCTAAATTGGGAATGAGACCTGCGTGATATTTCCTTCTTCCTTGTCCTATCCTCACTCCTTACATACACTTACACTAACATGCACTACATTACCACACATGCCGAGAGACCGGTCGGGCGCTTAGAGCTTGTCCCGGCTGGGGTGGTGTCGCGCTGGTGGGAGATACCTAGTTAGGGGAAAACCCCACCAGTCGACGGCAGGTGGTCGCTGGATCTCGCTTTCCAGCTGGTGAAGATCTCCATCTTCCGAGGGGGAAAACATTCACTATAGCACTAATGGCCTTAGCAGTTGACGCCCCCGGAATCACTAGCAATGAACCATTATTGACCTCCCTACGACATTTTATCGGCCGCCAAGGAGTTTGTATCGACCCCGTTGGCAACCCCTTCTGTAGGTGGCGCCGTGCCGCTCCGCGCCGCGCCGCGCAGGCGGCACCCGCGTCGAAGGCAGACGGGCGCAGCGCGTCACAGGCGTTGCTCATCATTGGCGCAGCTCCGGCCTGCAGAGACCATGAATAATGAAGCAGCCGCTGGATCTGGCGCCCGAGGCACGTACGCACCCAGCTCCACGGCGAGGGCGCCCTCCCCGCCCCGCCCCGCCCGAAAACCCGCTCGCCCACCCCGCACTCCAACCCCGCGCGCCAACCTTGATCGCGTACCCTGCCCGCTAAAATCGTGCAAAACCCGCTTTCTAACCCCGCTCGCTGTATCCCATCCCTACTACTTGTTAAAACCATTCCACAATACCATCTGATAACCCGCCTGCTAACTTCCCATTCGCTGCGGTTAATTCTAATCCCCCTTCGCGAATCCTCCTCACTCCTCCCATTCGCTAACCCCAATCAACAATTCTCTAACCCTCCTGCCAACTCCCCGTCCGCTGCGCTCAACCTCTGTCCTTCAGCACGAACCCTCCTCACCCACTCCACACGTTAACCCCGTTCTCCAAAACCACCCGCTAATCCGGCCGGCAATTCCCCATCCGCTCTGCCCAACCACGGTCAACATCAACCGTCCTCGACAAACCATTCGCTAGCTCTATTCTCTAACACCATCCGCTAACAACTAAGTACTGCTATTCGCTAACCGCGCGCTAACTTCTAATGACTGCTAACTCTCCATCCGCGCCACTCATTCTGGTCGCTGAATCCTTTCAAAAAACCTACCCGATAATCTTACTCGCTAACCCCGCCCACTTAAAAAGTTGCCTTCGCAACCACTTAAAAAGTGGTTCGTTCATCACTTTGTCTAATCTTGTTCAGCAACACCACTTGGAATCCCGTCCTCTAACTCTGCCAGCTAGTTGTCCATCCGCTATACCCTTAATCCCTCGCTGACGCCCTTACGAACCCAGCCATTGCGACCATTTCGACCACTGGCTCCTTCAGGTATGATCAATTTAAGGCAATAAAAGAAGGTAAACAACTGTAGATCTTAAGAAAACGTGCACTGTGTATACCACAGATATTATTGTTTTTGACAATAAATAAATTAAAATCAAATGAAGATTTCTTCTCGGGAATTTAAATTAAGGTGTAAATGCACGAGCAATCATCCAACGTTAGCAACACTACTAGATTTGGAAGCTCATGTATCTAGCTTGAACTGAATTACTTTCTCAAACGACTCATGTTAATTAAAGACTTGAAATAAAAAAAAAAGATATATGTGCCATTTTCATACTTTAGCACTATCGCGGACTAAGGCTGCGATTAGTGGACTTATATATACACACGTTAAATATATTGGCCCATAAAACGTCAGCCGTTTATAATCAGCCATAAACGCCACCTCGTAACCTTATTCAAGAAATGAGTCAGGACTTTCGTTCTTATTTACGTTATAGGACTTGATTCATTTATCATTATTCTGACAAAAACGTAAATTTAACAGAAATGACACTTACATCCTTTTTTATTTCAAGTCTTCAATTATATAAAGAAACATTAATGCATTTTCTTTTGTCTAAAACAGGGGTCCCCAACCCTACGCCCGCGGGCAACACGGCGCCCGCAAATCGTTTTAGATGTGCCCGCTCCTCATAAAAGCCGCCGCGGCGATGTGCAGTTGTACGGGTTTTCACTTTTTGGAGAAGTATTTGATTTTTGATGAAACGTTTATTTTGGGAGCAAAGACATGTTCCTTTCTGTAAAAATGTGTGAAGTAAGATATTCACTAACGATCGTCGTGTCATCAATGTTAATAAATATTACCAATTTATTTTACCTAAATATGTAAGCAACTATTTTCATGTTTAAATTGTATATTTTTAATTAAACATTGGTTTTGCACATTTTGTGTATTATTGCTAATGTCCAACTATAAATATACCTTGAAAAAGTGAATGGTACTCGCCGCCCCATTGGCATTACAGTATGTGCTCTTAAGTGCAAAAAGGTTGGGGGACCGCTGGTCTAAAACGATAGTTGTTCCTTTACTACCCCAACATTGTAACTTCGCTGACTCTACGTCCCCTTCATGGTGAGGAGAACATCACCGCAAATGCTTCTCCCAGCTCCAGTCAGGCGACAACGAGGGGAGGGCAGCTTCTCTCCCCCTCCCGACTTCGCCCCTCGCCGTTCCCTCTCCCGCGTCGCGCGTATTTCATTGGCCCATATCCAACCCCATCAATCGCCTTCTCACGCACATCTGCCCCGGCGCGGAAACACACGTGAAAACTCCCCCGGGTCGTCGATATCGAGGCCGCCGAGGATCCGAGGACGTCGGAGACGGCAGGGCGCTTTGCCTACAGCTCGTTTCCGCGTCGCCTTTGTTCAGCGCACGGGGCCTTCTTTGCAAATCCCGCGCTCACAATGGCGGCGCCCTCCAGCGCACGCGTCCCCGCACGTGCCCCGCCCCCCTCCTGATTCGCCACGCCCCCGCCCCGCCCCGCCCCCGCCCCCGCCACACCCCCGCCCCGCCCCCGCCCCGCCCGCGCCCCGCCCGCGCCCCGCCCGCGCCCCGCCCACGCCCCGCCATTTTTGAGCCATTAATTACTTTACAGTTTTAGGTGTTGAATAAGCTGTTTCATCTTAATATGTCTCCTCTAAGTATTTTTTTTTAATTTTCAGGTTTATGTTGCATGGAACACAAATCGTGGCTTGGCCGTTTTCACACATCGCGGGTGTTGTTTGAATGTCGTGGATGTTGCTTTTCTGCTTTCGTTGTGAGAAATAATTAATAGTTTGCTTTCTAGTGTTGTACGCACTCTTTATGTAACAATTGAGGGTTGAATAGCGTTAAAATATTGGTGTTTGTGTTTGCCCAGCATATGGACCAGGAATGCACTGAAAACTGCCGGAGCTATTTCCTGTAAGTTTAAAATTTTCAACATTAGAGAACATTTTCTCGAAAACTACTAAAGGATGATGCTCAAATTTTAAGAGTGCATGTAGCACACCAGTTTATATACTTTAACCCTCCGGTGGACGCGTTGTGGCACTCAGTGCCGCATTCATACATTTTTGTTGATTTCTTGGAAATAAATGGTGTCACGCATATGAGCTCATAGCTATTCTTCATTCATTACATTTTCAATCGGATGACACTCAAATCACGATTTTAGACATATTAGACCTATCGATCGTTATTCATTAGTAATTCGAACTCTGCAACGGTTGCGGCACTCCCTGTCGCACGCGCTCGTCCCTGTTAGTATACTTTTTGCGTATTTTATCCATTAGAATTCTTACTGCTGTTTTGTTGTTGAGCTTTATGACACAGATTTTGGCGTACTAACTATTAATTCAAATTTAAATGCGTGGTTTCCGAAGAAACATTAGAAGGCACGTTTGCACCGTATTCATTCCCCGACATGTAAAACGTACCAACACAGGAAGTGTGTGACTGATTGATAAGATTCTTTTTAATATTGTTATTTCATTTGGTATTTAGTTAGTTATTATAAAATAAAATCTATAAAAACATAATTAAAAAATATTTCCTTCACATTCAATAACAAAAGTAATAAATATTGACGCGAAAATCGAAGATTGAGGTACCGATTATTGAAGTAAGAAGTGCCGCACGCCCCTGCTGGTGGGAAATGATGGGACGCGCCCGCCGGAGGGTTAACGGGGCGCATTTATAAAATGTTAAATATTTTAGACAATATTCCTACAAAAGTTAGTATTTTTAAGAACAAATGCGATTGCAATGGACAAAAGTATATATTTAAAAAATAATAATATTTTTTAAAATCGCTTCGTTAAAATGCTTATAGCTAACGAATCTACACTTACATAAAATTTCAAATCTTTAAGTTAAATAGTTTCTGACAAAATGTTCCTCATATTAACATTATATATAGGCCATTCTGGCTCCCGTTAAGACGCGGGTGCACGCGAAGGCGACTGTCGCACGCTCTCTGACCTTTACTTCCTCTCCGCTCCGCGCTGCCCCGGCGAAGGCATTGGGATCGGAACGTAATAGTTTGCAATTTGTAAACGAATAGTATTGCGCGCCGCGGCTGCAACTATGTCTGTCAGACGAGCCTCGACCCGAATTGGTATTATTTGATAACAGCTAAATCGATGATTCCAACGTTCCGTAGTTTCGAATCAACTCCAGTCTGGTGTTTGAGCTTCGAATCGCCCGTGATCCGTTCTTCCCACTTTGATTGTTACGTCTACTCCTGGTCTCCGCATTTTGGTTTATTACTCATCTCTTAAGTCTTCTCCCTTCGATCCGAACTTCTCCCAGACTGCAATGTGCGCACGTGGAGATCTCTAACACGAAATAGCGCCAGTCGCCAATGTTGAAATGGCCCATCGCATCCCCACACTGCTTCATGAAATTTATAGCATTATAAAGAAAACCAGATTCTTTTTCTTTACAGCCAATGTCAAAGATTCACATTATTATAACTCATGTACGACCTAAATAGACGCATCAACAAACTAAACAGAATCACTCGCAAAATAATGATTTGCTCGTTATAATTACACGTATAGGTTTGTAATCAGTTTTAATTATTACATGTATTTGTAATGTAAGTTTTTTAATCTTTATTTTAAAAACATAATCAACGAATAACGTAGCACTAAAATTCATTTATCCCAGAGCACTCTTTAAAGTTGTTTTCGTCTCTTCGTCACTATTTCATCTCTGATGTGCTCGATGCGGTCTAACTGCTAAGATCATTAATCCTATAAGTCAGGGACTGAATACCGAAATAATAGCGGTAAAGATATTTATACCGGTATAGAAATACCTTTACCTCTATTATACCTTTATTCAAAATATCTTTAAAATAACCGGTATAAGACGTCAAATACCGGTATTTTTAGAGGTATTTTATCTTTATTCGACATCTACACTACCTCATATGCCGGGAGACCGGTGGAGAGCATAAGGTATTTTGAATAAAGATATAATAGAGGTAAATGTATTTCTATACCGGCATAAATACCTTTACCGCTATTATTTCGTTATTCATTTCCTGCTTATGACCTTCCGGTAAGAGGCACACATGACATCAGTTGATGCACTGAGTCACCTCACTCGACACTCCTGTGTCATCATCAACCTCTCCCTGATCAGCGACTTTCCCACACCTTTGCCTTTTTCCCACCCCGCCGCCGTCCCCATCTCCGCCACCTTCTTCAACGGCTTCCGCACGACCCCGCCCCGGGGCAGCCTACTTGGCCATCGGGCGCGGTGAAATATCGCCACCCGCCGCTGCCCCCGGGCGCCCTTTTTCAGACCCTCGCCGCCGCCCACCGCCTCCACTTCCAATCTGCTCCCCCCCCCCTCGCTGCGCACGGCTGATTGCCAATTAAAATAAATTTGAAACGGCTTCTGCCCCTCGGCGTCGTGAGACGGTGCGCACCGCCTCCGCCCGCCCTCCATCTGCCATCGCACTTCTTCCACCCTCCCCCCGCTCTACCTCCACCCTCTCTCCATCCACCCTCCGATCTCCCTCCGCTCTTCCTCCACCCTCCCTCACCTCTTCCTCCACCCTCCCTCAGCTCACCCTCCGCCCACACTCCACCCTCTCTCCGCCTTCCTCACCATTCCTCCGCCCTTCTTCCGCTTACCCTCCACCCTCTTTCCTCCCTTTCTCCGCCCACCCTCCGATCTCCCTCCGCTCTTCCTCCATCCTCCCTCACCTCTTCCTCCACCCTCCCTCATCTCTTCCTCCACCCTCCCTCAGCTCACCCTCCACCCTCCCTCCGCTCTTCCTCCACCCTCCCTCAGCTCTTCCTCCGCCCTCCCTCAGCTCACCCTCCACCCTTCTTCACCTCTTCCTCCACCCTCCCTCCGCTCTTCCTCCACCCTCCCTCAGCTCTTCCTCCGCCCTCCCTCAGCTAACCCTCCGCCCTCCCTCACCTCTTCCTCCACCCTCCCTCACCTCTTCCTCCACCCTCCCTCACCTCTTCCTCCACCCTCCCTCACCTCTTCCTCCACCCTCCCTCAGTTCACCCTCCGCCCTCCCTCAGCTAACCCTCCGCCCTCCCTCACCTCTTCCTCCACCCTCCCTCACCTCTTCCTCCACCCTCCCTCAGCTCACCCTCCGCCCACACTCCACCCTCTCTCCGCCTTCCTCACCATTCCTCCGCCCTTCTTCCGCTTACCCTCCACCGTCTTTCCTCCCTTTCTCCGCCCACCCTCCGATCTCCCTCCGCTCTTCCTCCATCCTCCCTCACCTCTTCCTCCACCCTCCCTCATCTCTTCCTCCACCCTCCCTCAGCTCACCCTCCACCCTCCCTCCGCTCTTCCTCCACCCTCCCTCAGCTCTTCCTCCGCCCTCCCTCAGCTCACCCTCCACCCTTCTTCACCTCTTCCTCCACCCTCCCTCCGCTCTTCCTCCACCCTCCCTCAGCTCTTCCTCCGCCCTCCCTCAGCTAACCCTCCGCCCTCCCTCACCTCTTCCTCCACCCTCCCTCAGCTCTTCCTCCACCCTCCCTCACCTCTTCCTCCACCCTCCCTCACCTCTTCCTCCACCCTCCCTCAGTTCACCCTCCGCCCTCCCTCAGCTAACCCTCCGCCCTCCCTCACCTCTTCCTCCACCCTCCCTCAGCTCACCCTCCGTCCACACTCCACCCTCTCTCCGCCTTCCTCACCATTCCTCCGCCCTTCTTCCGCTTACCCTCCACCCTCTTTCCTCCCTTTCTCCGCCCACCCTCCGATCTCCCTCCCCTCTTCCTCCACCCTCCCTCAGTTCACACTCCGCACACCCTCCACACTCTCACCGTCCTCTATCCGCCCTCTATCCATGCTCTCTTCATCCTCTCTCCGTATTCTCTCCGCCCTCTCTCCGCTCTCCCACGCGCTCCCGTCATCGTCCCTACGCCCACTTTGCCCTCCCTCCGCCATTCTTCCACCCTCTTTACCCACACCCGTCTCCTATCGTCGACCCGTCCGTCCCTAACTTTGCTCGCGCTCCGTTCCACCTCTGCATTCCGTCCTAAACGTCGTTGTTCCTTCCTCGGCCCTTGCTCTCTCTCTCTCTCTCTCTGACGCCTCCCTCCACCCCGCTCCCTCTTCCATCCCCTCCGACATCGTAACATTCATCTTTAGCCATTTCCCCCTCAACCCGCTATACCACGGCCCGGCCCGCTCCCTTCTCCGCCTCACCAACGTCACGACCTTCGCGTCACCCTCAAACCAACCGCGTCTCCACCTCCGTCCCCGCCGCGCCCAGCGGCCCGTTCCCTTTCCGCCTCTTTCTCCAGCTTCGCTTCCTTGCCTATCGCAGCTCCATCCCCTTCTCCGCCCCACCTACCCCACCAAACTCCTGCCTCCCCGACAACTACACTTCGGTTTTTCATTCTTAGCGCACGGGGGTGTCAATAAAATGAAATATCTCACGGTATTTCGCGTCGTTCTCGGTTGTGTCGCTAGAAGTCGCATGATCGCGATGTATCGAGCACTGCTGGTGATCACGAGACTCCTGGCGGCACAACGGAGAACGACGCGAAATACAGTGAGATATTCCATTTTATTGACACACCCCCGTGCGCCAAGAAAGAAAAACCGAAGTACAGGCGTGTATGCGCACGTCCCCTTCTCTACCTCGGTCCCCTTCATCATCACTGCGGTTCCCAGCCCCACCTTTGCCTGCCCCCCCCCCAGCCCACCCCGCTCTCTCCACCACTTCACCGCCCAGCACCATCTCCTTTCCGAAACCACTGCGTTTCCGCCCAGCTCTCGACTCTGTCCTCTCCCCTGACGCCGTCTTCATCAAAGCCCTGCCACTCTTACAACCACGACCTCCACCCTCGCCCGCATGCAGGAGGGTGCGGAGGCGACGAGAGGAGAGGAGAAGAGGGCGGAGGAGGGAGGCAGGGAGGCACTTGACGGCGTCGATCGGTTCGGGCACTTTGTGGGGATTAGCGCCGTTTTGGTTTCTGCCGGCGGCGGCGGCGGCGTCCTCAGTCGCTTTCCTCCTCGCGCCGGGGAGACGTATTAAGACGCCTCCTAATTGTTGTTTCTTTGACGCTCTCTCCAGGACGTCGCTCGCAAAAGGCTTCCGGAAGGAGTCGCGATGGTGTAAATGCGTGTTAAATTGTTTCATTAATGTAAATGCGGGTTGTACTGCTGGTTTGTCACGACGAATGGTTGTTGTTTGAAATACTTTGACTGGTATCGACTGTAGGAAGAGGACATGAAAAGATACGGTAGTGTTCGAATTTTCTACAAAAAAAGACAGAAATTGTTACGTTTACCAGTGTCTTATTTACTTTTATGTCTCTAGATTATTAGCAGTTAAACGCTCTGCATACACATTTTTCCTCACACATGTATGGTGTTGGTTCTACATTTAATCCACACATTTCCATAAACAACATTGTCAGCTGGTAATTTCAAACGACTTTTTTAAATGTTTCCTCCCCATGTAAATGTATACTCTCCGTGCCTGTATTATTATTCTTACTGACGATGCTCAAAACTAGGTTATTCTTCTCTCCAGTAAAGTGTTCTTAATAATTTCAGAACACTCTGTATTTACTGACTACAAGAATATTAAAATTTCGTTTTATTTAGGAAATTGAAAACTGAACCATCTATCAATAATCGTCAAATGAAGAACAGAATGTATAATAAATCAAGAACGAAATGGGATAAATGAATCATTAATATAATTTTCCCAAAACATAAAATATGGCAATTGCTTCCAAGCATACAATGTTATTTTCCTACCGGTGTTACGGAATGAATGCTACAAACTTATAGATGGATCGAAAATAATAACTTTTTACCAACAAATATATTTTGGGAAAGTTCATTGATCCGAGACAAAAGTCACATTTTCTTTTGTGAGTCATACTTGTACAACCTCATGTGCACAAATGTTTGGCACGAAATTTTTCTGGGTCAGAACGTAATCTGCCGAACACTTGTGCGTAAGAATTGCCAGACAATCAGGGACATACATTATGTAGTATGTAACTCCATTTTATTCCCGCTATATATTCATTAACAAAAAATTATTCTCGTCGACCCCTCTTCATGCCCTGAAATTTTGTAACATTTATTATGAGACATCCGTGTAATAGTTCTTTATCCACGTTTGATTTGGGAAGTCTTTCAAGAGCTTTCAAAACTAAACTCGTTATTTACATTATTAAAATGCTGAGAACTATAAGTGTAATTCACAAGTTTTATAATTATTTTTATGAATATACAATCATAAGAATTCAGTTGCTGAGATTACTCCTTGTAGATACCTCCAAGAAGAAACTCCCGTAAAAATTACAAAAATATAAAAAACTAGTGATGGTACAACAACACATTTTGCCGCATAATTTATAACTTTTGCATTTTTCGAAAGTTCAGATAATTCCACGAAAAAGAGACTTGGGCCAAAAAATCCTTATCTTTGATTTCGAAAAATAAACATCTGTCACCATTGTCATCCAGAGAGACGTAACCACAGAAACTGCAGGAGGTTCCATTCTGTGCCCAGCACGGTCGGACTCCCGTGCCACTGAGCAGTGGATCCATTGCAAGTCCTGCCTTATCCATCTCTCACCGGTGGCTCCTAGATTTTGTTCCTCAGGAGCACTTTTTGAATCCCAGACCTTCGAGCATCAGAACCGCTCATCCACGCAGAAACCCCGACGGCAGGGAAATGCGTGGTGAATTGATTGAAGAATATCCACGCAGCTATACCAAAATTCAAGACATCAAATCAGCCTTCCGCACAATAATGGAGTGTGCCAGTTCATTGTCGCGAGATAACGAATGTAAAAACAAATACTTAACCGAGTTTCGAGTTCGAAACATGGAAATATTAAGCGGGAAGGAGGCTTTCAAGTCGCAAAGTTGTCTTTGCCAAATCGCAACGCCCATGAGAGATGTACAGCTTTGCTTGACCACTATTCCCGAAGACGAGCTTCTCCAAATGGGCGATCGAGAAGAGAAGAAAAAGGAGGAGGAGGAGGGGAGGAAAAAGGAGCAGTCGAGCGAGGCAGTAGACAGAGGGCATTGGTGGGTCCGCGCCTCCCGTTCCCTGCGCCATGCTATGCTCTGCTGTTTCGGCTGCGAGGAATGAGGGAACAAGAGAAGAACACAGCAAGCGAACAAGGCCATGTAGTGGAGTAGTTGTTACAACTCCAACGAACATGTGTGTTGACGAATTAAATACCGTAAATGAGATGAAAGATGCGTCAGTTGACCCTTGTCTTAAACATGAGTGATATTAGACTGTGGAAATATATTTTATGTTAATAAGATATTTGAAAATATGACAAAACGATACCATGAATTCATACAAAATAAATCATATTAAAGTGTAAAAACGTTTTCTTCTTAATATGATTATTGTATTCAAGATTTGTTATTATTTCAAAACATCTACCGGCACATTTAAGTCTGATGACCATGAATTTATTCATTCTTCAACAAAAATGTTTTAAAATAGTTTTTTTCTGTTATCATCGTGTGCAGGAAAGTGTAGACTGCTAATGTATTGAAACTTTCTAGGAAATATAAAAAATAATTAATGAAACTCTCTATTCGATTCGTCTTTTTGGATGATTCATCTGAACTTCGTTATGTTCCTGGAGAATACAGGCATGTGGATACAAATCTAATTCAGACAAAGGGTCTGAAATTAATGGTGTAGTTAAACCGAAAAAACGAAATGAATGGTGTAGTTCAACATAAAATTTAGAATGCATTTCAAGTTAGAACAAAGAAAAACGTAACAATAGCTTTAGAACTAACGAATAAATCCGATTCTATTTGAGATAAGGTGTAAGTTGCTTTCTTATGGATCATTAGCGAAACGCCCGGTAATGATCGAGCATTCTTCATGTCCAATCATTGTGAAAGAGGAAAATGATCAATTTTACATAAATCACGGTGTATAAAGATAAAGAAGTGAATCAATTAGGTACCACTTCTGCTGCACCGCTACTGGCCTCTGGTGGAATACGCGTATAAGGGACCACGTGATCCTAGCGACAGGCGAAAAATAATTATCCTAGTGCACCTTCCAACATATTTAAATTATTTATTTTCCGCATTAGGGTTGTATTAATCTTTGCTAAACTTTGCAAGGACACTACGACAATCCTGAAGAAGAGCTTGTACAAATTTCTTATCTATTCACACACTACATTTTCTGGTATCAATGTCGATTACATGGCGTTGAATTTACTTAAAAGCAGAAAATGCTATGATAGCGAAAAAGCCTTGCAAACTTTATGAGAAAGAGTACTTAAAGTTAAGGAAATTTATGGATAAAAAATATGCAAATTTATTATGCAAAGCTGCTTTTCTTTCGTATCTATCGGAGCAGTTTGGTTAAGTAAGTATAATGCACATGGTAGAATAAAGACGTTTGTTAATTTAATGCATGCTTCTTTAAACATTAAGTCCACAGCATGTAAAGCGTCGATGGTATGGTGCACTTATTCCAAATTAAAGGAAATGCTAAAGATCAAAGAGAATATTGATATTGGAACTTTTCACAAAGTAAGTTTACTTATGAAACACGTAAATGTGGGATATCAACCTATAAAGGCAATGGTATTTTCCCAACAAGATGTAAACACACTTCAACAAAAGCTGATGATGAAACTTTTCTTTAATGAAGGTATAATAATGACAGTGGCAATAATAGTTAAGTTTTATTTATTAACTGGTGTATTGTATTAATAACTGGTATGATTTTCAGGTTGTTGCTATTTTTGGCATATTTGGTGCTTGTAGACGTGTCGAATTGTACAATTTGTGCATCAACGATGTGAAAGAAGAAGGTTCTGTTTTGATAGTGAACATAAATGACAAGCCCGGAATATTTACTATCGTATCCAGTGAAGAATTTAATTATGTTGAGGTCTGTAAAAAATACATTTCCTTAAGACCCTTACATGTTAAACACAAAAAACTTTTTTGTTTTACAATCATGGCAAATGCAGCTGCAATCCAATTTTTTAAAAGTAAGTTTTTTCATAACGTATTTGATTTTACTGCGAACATTGCAATCTATTTATATGGTACCACTGCCTTCTTTAAACACCATAACTGAAAATATATAGGGGCCGTGACTATTACGTCAGTGATGGCTCATATTTCGTGCAGAAATAGGGATGACTTAATGATTCGTGCAATAATATGCCATACTATGAACGATTTTGTTAATGTAAAAGGGTTGTTTATAATACTGGTATACAAAAAAATGTACTTTTGGCAGTGATAGATGGCAGCTGGCAAGAAAGAGTATGTGGCAATTCAATATAGCTAGCGAAAAGCCAAGGAAATAGAAAACTAATACGGGAAAGTCTGTGCCATTCTGTAGCATCACTAGTTTCGCGCAGCATTACATAAGTTTCCCTATACTACGTATATCACTCCGTCTATACGTACGTATACGGGAAAGTAAAAAGGTAAAATTACGATCCAATGTATTTTAATTAATATTCCACTGACAAGCATAACATAATATCAAACGTAATTTTAAAGTACACAATCTAATGAAACATTTACTACAACGATTATCCATGATTAATTAAGTGTCAATACTTGGTTTCTAAACTTCTCTGTGATTGGACGAGAACCTGTATCATAATGAAAACTATATCGAAATGAGTATCATTATGCAATTGGTTAAAATCATCAAATGACAGCATTACACAACGGAAGTAGAAAAACAATCGTACTGGATACTACATACAGTTAGAGCACTAATTCATCTACACCCATTCCCAGACACATAAAAAACAAAAAGAACCAATCGAGTGGTATCAGAAGGATTAAAATTCACAGCGACAGGACGAAATGATTTTGGCAAGAAAAAAAGCAATGTCATTACTTAAAAACAAATTCTAAGTGCACAAATGGAAAACAAAAGCATTTAACTAAAATCTAATAACTAGATACGCAAAACAAAATAGTTGGATTCCCTGAAATATTTTATTTTGAATCAATATGTCAACTCTGGTTTTAAGCGGAATCCTCTGTCTGAGGCGGCGGCGACGGGAACGGAGCGAGCGGGGGCACAGACAGGGGCGGGGGTAAGGCGGGGCGGGGCGGGGCGGGGCGGGGCGGGGCGGGGCGGGGCGGGGGCGGAGAGCAAAAGCGAGTGACGGGCAGTTGATGCGACCTGCCGCATCCAGCGCCGCTGTCCATCGATGCCGTGTCGACATGCGATGCTGAAATGTTACATTCGCGTAACATCATCCGCAAGTGTACGGTGCGCGTGTATGCATAATTCATTTGTTGCACAGCACGTACAATATTTGAACAGGCTCGCCACATTGACGAGTTTATTAGCAATATACAGCACCCGCCTGAACACCATAATCCATTATGCCAGCGTAACCGACTATTTGAAAAATGCGACAGAATCACGAGGATGGTAATAACTCGAATAGGACCTCTGCGTGCTGTATGCTATGGAATATCGAAATTGAATAACTGCTAATGAAAATGCGTATGTGAAAGCAATTACGATGCTGTCGAGGCGCCGACTACACAATCTCTCCTGATGGCTTAATTTTATTTCTTCGTTATATCAGCAGAAAATTAATGTATTCTTGCATTGAAAACTGTATTTTATAACGAATCAAGAGCGTGTTTTCCTTTGTGTTCATGGTAAATCCGACAATAAAATGAGTTAGAAATGAGAGAAGAGAAGCGAGCATATCTTTGTAAACTGTAGTTCATTGGTCGATGCTTCAGTAATATTGATGACCAAATTTCACGAGTTACTGGATAAACGAGTTAGCAATTAAATAACAACGGGGATTGCCAGTACCTGTTCTGAACCAGTGGCAGCGAGATAATAGCAAACCGTTAATATACAGTCTGTAACAAGAGCGACCCAGTGGTATCAACATTCCTCAAACGCTTTCTATTTCTTCTTTGTTTCGTAACAACCGCTTTTAACATTACTGTCTTTCTTTTTTATTTCCTTTTTGAGACGACGAAACAAAAACACACAAATATTGCCTGTTAAATAGTTTTGATATTACACTTCTAACAATTCAATTATATCATCAGACTATTTCAGTAAAATAAACTATTAGACTTTCAACACGAAATATGGTCACTATATAGAATTTTCGATAACTGTAACAATGGCACACAATATTGTACAGAAGTTGCATTTAAGATCAATGAATTAAATGAAATATCCATTTTACACATTTTCAATGCGAGTAGAAATTGAAAGAAAACTTTGCAACCTCTGGCCACGTAAGATGTTCCATTGTTTCTTTAGATACTCAGGGACTCAAAAAATAATTAAACAATTTGGATTTTGAATGAAAAATGCAAATATTTGATTGTATTATTCCTCGTATTCTAATGTTTCGCGTACCCACAGGATTTTCTTACTCGGCGTCACTGCTTACGACATAGCTCGTCATGCGACAGTCGGGGTCCAAGGAAGAGGCCGCCCGTATTAAAAAACTTTTTTACTATTTACGTATTGCATTATGAAACAGCAACTTTTTTTTAGATTCTTGATATATAAAATAAATGTTGTTCTGTTTTTCAACTATATTACACTGTGTTATTGCAGTATTGGTGAAGACTGTTTTTATTAAAATATTTCATTTGTTACAGTGTTATACGAGAGCAACATTTTAGAAAACCATTTTTGTTGTTTTGTGTTGTCAGTGACCGAGATCGTTAAGACAGTAGTGTCGTAGCGATCTCGGACCGAAGGATCGCGGGTTCGAGTCCCGCCTCGGGCATGATGGTATTTGTGTTCGTCCTTTCACCCCCTATCATCATCATATCATGTCATCTTCACAGTTACCATACCGTTAAATCCAATGGAGGTCGCTAATGACCTAGATGTTGGTGCGACCTATGCAGGGCGTGTTTTAAGTCTCGGGAGGACCAAAACACAGGACTGGTTTCAGACTCTAGTCTTTGATTTCTTAAACGTGTTTGAAGAAAGCATTGAAAGAAAAACAAACATTGGGCAGCCAATCTATAATAGTGATTGGATTTCTTTACATTTATGCGACAAGTCCACTGATCTCTATAAAGAGAAAGATCATTGATGAAATTTCGCTTCTCTACCAGGAAATAAAATTAAGATCACAATTGAAATTGAAATGTTTAAAATAAATTTAGGTTAATTTTTAGTTAAACAACGTTATTTTGCTCTAAGTCGTATTTTACCAATAGTTTTTATTACTTATCAATCGAGTTAAACAGTAAAAAATATTACAATATTTTTCACAATTGCACACCATTTTTTTAACGTAAACATTTGTTGAAAGAAAACCCGTTAATGAGGTCTTAATCTTCCCGATAGTTGGAGATTTTATTAACTACATGTGTATTACTCACTCAGCATGTTAATATCACCGACAAGAAAATTGATGGGAATTCGTATTTGCCATGAGTGCATTGGAGAATGTTGCTCGGATAACGTTGGCAGCTCTGAAGCGTCAAAATGGAGTGCTAGTAGTTTATAAATGCACTTGTTTGTAACCTAGTCCGTCCACTTAAATGTGTTCCAATGTATTGTTTATCTGTGATATCATAATATAATTCGATATTTTAATTACGCCAACTTGTTAAAATGAGTGATACAGAATTAGTAGGTTTGCATTCAAGTTCTAAGAAAGAAATGAATTATGCCTGGGTATAATATTTTGGAATTTTTAAAATTTTCTCCATGAATTTGTTTTGGATTGCCATGAGAGTTTGAAAATAGTTATAAAATTGCCTTCATTTTTTTTATGTATTAGAGTAATGAACATATGTCTTGTATTTTATTATATAAGAAACTTATTCTGAAATATTTCCATCTATATATTCCTCCATTAAGCATGTTAAAAAATAAGTATAAATAAACACAAAACTTTTTCATTCAATTAATGTGTTTTCATATCATAAATTATAATAGTTTGTTAGAAAAATTTCTCTTATCTGTATTTAGGGCATTTCTGAAGCAGATGATGAAACTTCTATCATAAAACCCAAGCCTCGGAAGCGTTTAGAAACCGTAGTAGAAACTCCATTTAATCTACCGGTTTCAGAAACTTCATCAACTGTTGATGCTTTACCTCCGCTTAGAAAACCAATGCCCAGAAGGAGGAAACATAAGGAAATTGTCCTTTCTCCTAGAGATCTTGAAAGTCCTGCATCAAAGCCATCAGCATCTGATTCAGGATTTGTACTTTCTCCAGGAAGA
The DNA here is from genome assembly GCA_031308135.1 of Acheta domesticus. Taxonomy (NCBI): domain Eukaryota; kingdom Metazoa; phylum Arthropoda; class Insecta; order Orthoptera; family Gryllidae; genus Acheta; species Acheta domesticus. Next base: position 2,071,579 of record JAHLJT010003656.1, on the reverse strand, counting down.
TCATCTGCTGCCAGTAGTCACAGATTAGAAGAGAAGGTGTGTATTTTTAAAAAGGAAACTTTGTGTTTCTTATTTCTGGCTATTGAGCATTGGAAAACTGATATGAGCGCTCCTTGTTCCATGACTGAAATGTACCAAACTGATATAGCCACTCCACGTTCTGAAAAGTTGTTCCTCTAATATCATGACATCAAGATTAATTTTATCTTGAATATCTCATAGTTGATTATCTTTTAGTAATAATTCTGAAGTAATTCAAGTTCTTTCATGGGGCATGTAAAATATTTCATCTCATGAAGAAGAAAAATTGTTGTTGTTTACTCTTTAGTTGAGAATTATCCTGAAGTGGCATTTAGTCAGATAAAAATAGCTTATCTATTTTATTATATTTTTTAAAAGTATTGAAGAACTTGTATATATTGAAATCTTTCTCAGAGAATTTGAGTTCTCCAGAAACACCTATACAATTATGTAATCATTTATTTTAAATTGATAAATTAAAAGTGATGAATGCCCATATTCTGTGTTTGACAGAAGAATAACAAACCAATTTCAGAGAATATAGTGCTGAAGCATAACAGTAAAATCCTCTCATTTGCTCAGGGTTTTTTTATGCAAGATGTGTTGAAAATTATGCAGGCAGCCTTACTTTATAAAATGCATTAATAAGAATTTATAAGTTATAAAAGTGAAGTTATGTTGCATAAATATTTATTATTTAAATGAAATTTATTGAAATTCTTTCTTTACTTACTATATTATATAATATTCCAGGAAAATTTGGAGTAGTAATAATATATTTTCATTGTTCTTCTCAGGGAATTTCTGAAGCAGATGATGATGATTCTGTTGAAGTAAGAACATTAGCTTTCAGGCCTCAAGAAAGGATTGTAGAGACATCTTTTGATAATCCAGTCCAATTGGCAACTTTTTCCCCTGTTCATTCATTTAAGAAACCAGTTCCTTCTAGGAGAAAACAAAAACTTTTTTCTCCTCCCCAAGAATTGGAAAGTCCAGTTTCCAAGACCTCAGCCTCTGAACGTGTTCTTGTACACTCTCCAGGAAGGTCATCTGTTAGTAGCAGAGGCAGAGGGGAAGAAAAGGTATATTGCGTAATTTTTTTCTATTAGTCTGCTAGCTTCCAAATGTGAGAAAGATATATCCATTTTTAACTACATTGCAGTTATTATAATGTATACTGTTTTACTGCTGTTAATAGACTTACTGGAAAATAATTGTTACTGTTAATTGAAAAGTACCAGAGAGCAATTTATTTTGCACTTGTGAACAAATATGTGACAAATTATGACTTTTAGTACTACTGTTTTTAACAAATATTAGCATTTATTGTCTGTTAATGAAATGAATAATAGTATAATTTAGCATTCTGAAGTTTGTACATCACACACCACTTCATTTTTTAGGGTTACTATGTGACAATATGTGATATGAATTCATTTTTATTTGTCAGAATTCAACTCTGGAACCAGCAATGTTTTGTTTTTATTCATTCCCAATTCAGGATTCAGGACCCTCTAGTCTTCCTGCAAGAGCTGATACTCCAGCAAGTATAAGTAGTCAGCACCCTTCTGTGGGTGAGACATCCTTAGATGGTAGTAGGAGTTTGACATCACAATCTGATACCAGATCATATCGAGAGAGAATAAGAGATCGTGTGCGATCTGAGAGGGTACGTTATTTTAAACTGTTCACTTCAGTATGTATAAAGTGGAAACATAAGGAAATTATTTGCCTGAAATGAGTGAGAGCATAAAATCTTGTACAGGCATGAAATAAATAATAAAATACTTATGTATTATATTGTATATAGTTGTTGCATTAAAACATTTCATCACAGTTAAAACATACCAAATATGTGTTCTACATCTCTGGTAAATGGAGAATAATGATTAGATGTGTTGAGTGGAAAATGTAGTTTAACATGTTAAGTTTATCCATAAAAACACATTTTAGAGTTTGGCATGACATCAATGTCATGTTTTAGAAGTTAGATTGAAATGGTTGAAACACGGCAATTGCTTTGAAAAAAGCTGTGAAATAAAGAAATATTTTGCCTAAGGTTTGGTTTGTTTGTATCCTCGGTATTTAATCTTTTAGTTTGTTTTGTTTATGAAATAAAATTTTTTACACAAAACTTATTTAAATTCAGGTATATAAATTTTATCATTTCCCATCTGGCTGGATATGTTTAATTCCAATAACTTCCTAATTTTTATATTGTAGGATAAAGCAGCATCTGGGATTGTGCAAGCTCACCAACGGTCACGCCTGAAACAAAGACTGCTTGCTATGCCTACTACCTCTCGATTCGATCTGATAGTAAGTGGAAAGGAAGGACTTAGTGTTGCATTAGTTGTATGTTTGTTTCAAGTATTCCAGTGTTTTGAAAACGGTTTCTCTGCAGTTACAGAAAGAAGAAAGGCAAATAGAAGAGGCTCTGCAGAAGCATGAAACAACTCGTTCAAAATGGAAAAGTGCTGCTGAAAATGCTCGGAAGGTATTTTGAAATGTCTTTCATTTGGAGAATCAGTTCTAGATATTGTATAGCATGGCCAGTATTGTATAGCATGGCCCTTCTCCCTGGACACAAGAGCAACAAAAATACTGTTGTCGTTATTTTTTGTTTGTTTTCTTTTTAGATCTTTTAACCAGAAAATTTGTTAGAATTTTTTTGGGTTTTAATCTTAGTACAATAGCAGACCCACAGTGTAAGAGAATTGTGAATAAATGCTGTGAATTATGAGAACTAGGGGCAAAACATTTCAGATTTAGATAGGGAAATGACATGCCTATTCTCTTACACTGTGAGTAGAGCAATCATAATTTTCTCATTGATAAGAGTACATATGTATGAAGAAAATGCTTCTCCAAGTAATTTGAAAATTCATTCCAACAGTTACCGAGTGAACAGGAGTGTTATGATTTCTTCACCCAAGTATGGGATTCTGAAACGGAGGAAACTGAACCCCCTACTTCAACTTCAGCTCAAGGTAGTTCTAATATTTCTCTACTGTCTTGTAAGTGATTATATTAATATGAAAATATTATTTGAAGAATAATGAAAGGTGGACCCGATGACTGAGAAAGTGAGAGGTCATGCTTTTCAAAGCCCCTTGCAAAGGGCAGAGGATCATAGGCATGTGTGCGTAGAACAAGAGGGGGGCAACTACTTTTCTGTGCCCCTCTGGTCCCTCTTTGCCATCAAATATTTTTGTTTAAATATGACATGTTTTATTAGGAAGTAAATAAAACAAACCAGGAAAATGAAATTAGAACACTAATGATACAATTAATAAATATAGTTGATTTTTTTTAACCATTTACAGGATTGCCAGATAAGTGAGGGAGCCTCTTCTGTGAAAATGTAATGTCAATTTCCCAAATTGACAACTTAAAGAGGGAGGAAAATAAGGAATTGATAATATTTACCTATATAATTATTATTTATGATATGAGAGGTAAAAGTGCAAGTTCACATTGCAAGTAGGAAAGGTTGAGACATGAGGGCATTAGACCAAGTAGCACAATCCTACCAGCAGAATAAAGTCACTTTTATCACTTTTACCATGTATGTCAAACACTGTTTTTTATACAGCGTTACTGACTTTCATTTTATTTTAATTCAAATACACAAATTATTTAATTGATTAAGGTCAGAAGTAGCTGATATGGTCAGGCAAAAGAATTTTGTTTTCTTTGTTGCATCAACCTGTTTTATTTGAGCATTTGAATATTGTCTCACTTATAGCATTGTGCTCAAAATTGAACTTAACGTATGCGCTATGTGAACTATAAGTAACCACGTTTTCTCATTGCTGTTTAGAAACTGTATTATTACGTAGGGTTACTGGGCCTCTGAAATTTGCAGGAGGTCATGGCCTCCCTGTCTGTGGCGGTGGGGGGAGAAGCCATGACCTCCCAGGCCTAGGGTAAAACAACAGAGGAATAGGATGTTTATCCTATTCCTGGACAAACATCTTATTCCTTGGACCTTGTCTTGTCATAGGAACTTGGCATACTGTATCTCTCAGAACCATCCCTTCTGCTAATTCACACAATAGAAAAGTCTGTATCGTCAGAGTCTTCTACACCAACATTTAAAATCAGCATAAGCTAAAAAAACAAACAAAAATTTAAGAACTTTTAAAAAAAACAATTTGAGAAAATCTGTGTATAAACACATTTGGCTTATGAAAACTAGTTAATTTCTCAATGTTGCTCATGTTTTTATCACAATCCTGCTTTAACCCAGCAACGAATGGGTGAAAAAATGTAACACGATGGATGGGCTGGGTCTGAGAGACCTGGGTTCAAATACAAGAATTACATAGCAGATATTTTATTTATATTATTGTTAGAGGACTTCATTATGATATTTTAATATAAAAGAAAGCATTATTGTTAATACATTATGTATTTATTATTTTTATCAAGAAATATTTGGTAAATTTAAGGAGAAGCACAATGAGGCCTCCCTAAAATCATCCTCGTTATATCACTGGAAAGGTTTACTCATTTCTGACGTTACAGTTCAATTTGACTTTAGTTTTATGTAATATTATATAAAAATAACAAAATTATCTAAATCAAATTCTAATAATACGAATACATACCTACTTGCTTACAGTTATAAGAATTAATGAGTTGGATCTGAGAGACCCAAGCACGAAACAGATTATGCATATAATCACATATACAACCTCTATGGCAATAACTCTCACACTTAATGTTTAATTTGAAAATAAAATAAAAGTAAAGAACAAACTTCTGGTGTTATCTGTACATGATTAGCTGAAATTTTTGTTACGTCATGGGTCTCAAGACCCAACCCATCCGTTGCGAGCAGCTCATACTGGCTCACTCACTTTGCTCTGCCAACCATCCCACTCCTCATTTACTTAAATAACCTCTCTCACTCCGCCTGCATTAGAGGGATTTGGATTAAATAAATATTTGGTTTGAAAATGCCACCTCTTCTCTAATGGGTCCTTACCCCCTTAATATTCTTTTGGACATTGTAAGTAATATGTGTATGAAGTTTGGTTTAAATTACAAATATATTTAGTTTTTGAGCTAATACAGACCTTTTTGTATCAAATATATGTATTCATAAAGGTGTCATGTTTATTCATAATGATGCGAAACTGAATTAGAAAAACATTACATTTTTAATGTTTTGACAGTACTAATTTCTAAGATGATTTTTTTTTTTTGTTGAAGAAACTGAAGAGATTGAGCATGAAAGTGGAGATCAAACTAAACTTATCACATCTGAATATCTTGGATTGCAAGATGAATGGGATATAGTTGAGGATATAATTCCCACATGTTTAAATATGGAAGAAGTGCATGAAAGAGAAAAAAATCTTTACTTTTATCCTGATTCCAAATTAGGTAAGTGCATAACAAGAATGCAGTTAATTTGCATTAAAGAACATCTTGAAGATTACAGTCACAATCAGACATTTCTGTGTTGGAAACATAATATGAATTGTAAGACAAAAATTGAGAATTGGCACTAATAGTAATATATTTTATGAAGTCACTTTTTCTTCACAAAAGAAAATATGTTGAATTGTTTTCATATAAACAATAAAATGTGTGTTTCAGGAATGAATCAAAGTTTAAGAAATAAATGTGTTTTTCAATTTAATGTTTCAGTGCCTGTTGAAGCCAAATTGCCTCCAGACCAAGAGCCTCGCTATCCTGAAGCAGAAGGCTTGTATATAGGAACTCAGCTGCCTTTGTCTGGACGAAATAGATGCCGAGTGGAGCAAAGAATTTTAGTTTCTGGTGAATTGTATGTATGCAGATTTACAGTTGCACGATTCCAGAGACTGCTTTTGAAAAATAACGCTATATGAATAGAAAACTTCATTAAGGGATTTGTTTCTGTTTCAAGAAGAATGTTGTGTTCTTAATCTCACATACCCATGCATTTATGATAATGGCTTAAATATCACCTATAAAATTAATTACTTGGGACCTTATTTCACTGCAGATCAAACAATAATTTAGATTTGACTTGACTTGTTGTTCAATATTGATCTCTTTTTCTTTCATTTCTGAAAAATTTAACTCTTTTAAGAGCAACTCATGGTTTCATTGCTAATCCCTTTGAAGGAGAGTGTTTAGCATCACTGACCATGAAAATGAGCAATTATTCTACTGTTTGTAGGCACAGATTAGAACGGTAAACACATATTTAGTTGTTCAGTTCTAGATATCACTACTTGTGATGTTCAGAGCTGCAATTTCATTCTGCAAAATGCTGAAGAAAGCCACTGCTTGTGCAAACACATTTTGCTGTTCTTGGAAAATATGTGGTTTGCTTACCTAACCTCAGTCTGCAAATATTGGAATTATTGTAAAGTTACACACAGAAAATACATAAAAAGGATGTACGTTAAAATTTAAGTTAGTTATAGTTACCTTATAGTATTCTTTTTGCAACTATTTAGTCAGAAAGACTTTGCCAGAATTTCTTATTTGGTTTTATGTTGTTCTTAAAAGTAGAGATGAGCAGTACGGAAGAAAAGGTTTATGAAATGTATTATCAAATGCACATTTTATGAGAAATAGCTGTGTGACTAATTAAGAGTATCTTACATAAAACTATCTTGATATTGTATATCATTTTCAAGATGGACAAGTTAAAGTCATAATTTGTATGAATGTTAAAATGTAAACAAAACATTTTTCCCTCGTTAAGTTTAAAAAAATTATTATTGATATGTTGATTTTTAAACACCTTATTTTGAAGGGTAGCTGATGTACAGCTTGCAAGATATTTTACCTTAGTCCTTCTGATTATTTTTGCAGAAAAATGGTTTGGGGATGATGGTGAAATCATATCAATACCAGATCCACGTAGCACAATATATTACAAACCACCTTTATTTGATGATGTCAGTCCTTTGTTGGAAACACAATACAAAGATGTGAGTTGTTTTGATTTATTACTTGACAATATGAGATTGTTTTCCGTGTATTTATTTTTCCCCCCTCTTTGCTGAAGTAGGAAAGTAATTTTGTGAAAGGTAATGTCAAAGCTTAAATCTTATTTTGCTTTCACAAATCACATTACTTGAGTGTGCAATATCTTTGAGGGATGAACCTCAAGTTCAGTACAAAAACAATTTAATTTGGTGAATGGTTAAAGATGACAATGAAAGATGTCTGAGAAGAAACACAAGTTTCTTCTCAAACATCTTTAGGGAAAAAAAAGAAAATAATTGCCGCCCCCCCCCCCACTTTTGTTGGACAATTTCTGGATCTGCTCTTGGATATGTGCTAATTTTTTAAATAAAAGAATGTACTGCCCTTCATGTTTTGTGCACCTTGTATTATGTTTTCAATGTTTTAGGCTGTTCCTTTGGATTTGGATAAGCATAGTGTTATGCAACCCATTGACCTCAACACAATGTATTTACTTGGAATAGAGATACATTCAATAGTTTTCACTCACCACCCATTGTTCAGTCGCGAACATGTCCTAGCTAAACGACTTAAAGATTTGTATGAGAAACATTGTCGCAGAGTGGCATTGAAGAATGAGGACAGATTGGGAGGTCGTTTGCAAGCACTTAGAAGAGCACGAAATGCTCTGCGAGTTTCCTTGGAGAAATCTGCAGATACTAGTCAAGAACAGAAAGAACGTTTAAAAAAGTGAGTAATGTACTAGTAAACAGTGCTTTGTTTTGTTCTTTACAATTTTTTTAACCACAATATTTTTTGTGCTGCTCCTCCAGATACAACACAGAAATTCGAGAAGTGCGCCAAATGCACATGTCAGAATGTCGTCGTGATCGACAATTACTCAGTAGTGTACTACAAGCATGGAGAGATTTGAAAGAAGTTCGTGAGATTCAGCAGTACGTTAATACACCTTATCAGTTGCGAATCCATGCACAGCAAATAAGCAGAGAGGAGGCAGATGCTGAACAACAAGAATGGGAGAAACTTGTCCAGGCTGAGTGGGAAGATTTCAAGGAAGAGAAGACCGAAGAGTTCACTAAACAAAAGAGAGAGTACAAGAAGGTACTTGCTCAATGGAAGAAAAAACGAAGGCAAAAGGTATGTAAATTGTGTTAGATATATGAGTATGGTTTTGTTCCAATAAGTTATTTCATAAAGTTGTATATTTTTATTGCTAAAAGTGTAAAAGTCAAAAGATCTGTAAACAATTTTTAGCAGAAGTCCCGAAGACAACAACAAAGGGAGAAGGAAGAGTCAATTGAAATGGATGATGAGTCTACAAAAGATGAAGACAGCGAAGAAGAAGTGCGAATGGGGAAGGAACCCAAGCCCCCCAATCCGATTGATTGGTCTTCCCTGAGAAATGAGTTGGAAGGTCAGCTCGAGGAGTGCTTCCGACCTCCAGGAGAACCTAAACTTTTCTTGGAACTTACACAATCAGCCACTATTACAATTGATACTGAAAATCCAAGGTATTCCTTTATTTGTGACTAGCAACACGTGCCCACTTCAATGGTATGAATCTAATGAAAACCTTGGAGTTAGTTCTAGACTTTCCTAAGTACTATTTTGCTTTTTGTGTTCAGTTGTGGTTTTCTTTCTTTCTTTCTTTCCTCCTCCTCCTCCTCCTTTTTTTCCTCCCCTCGTCATCATGAATTAATGCTCTGTTACTAATAGTAAGTAAATAATATCTTTGTCAAGTGTCGTCATGTCGCAGTCAAGTCAGTGCCTTTTATCTTTGGCACTCTTCACTGGGAGGGACTCTTTTAAAAATGAGCTCATCTAATATTTTTAACGAACAAGTTTTGTTCTTAATTATATTAAAATGTGGCAATTGTTCAGGGGATAAATCTGTAAACACATGTTTTTTTCTCTTCTAATGCTTTTTTAAGTGGCCTGTCCTTAATACTGTGTTTCATGATATCTGAGTTTTAAGCTGATACCATTTGAAAGATATCTTTTCTTCAAATTTTATCCCAATCTGGGGACTTATTAGGGAGTCGTATCTCCAAAAGGGTAGACTCCCTCCTGAGTAGAAAGTTCATAACTTGGGATTTGAGATCCATGTTTCAGAGGATCTCTTTTAACCTTTTTCACAAACTTGCTAATTACATCAGAATCTGAGCACCCAACATACTTACTAGCAGAGTCAGGACAACCTGCCAATTTTAAAGCATGGATAGCTAATGGATTGCATTCCCTGTGGAAAAAAAGTCCAAATGTTAAAGCTTTGTTGATCTGTTTATATTTCTGTGTCCATTTATTACAACAAATTGATAGCCAATTATTGAAGTGACCTGATGAGATCATTATATGGGTCATGATCTATGTCTCAAAAATAAATGAAATACTTTGAGCTGTCCAGGAGTGAATTTGCTAACAAAGTGTTACTTCAATTTTTATATAGTAAGTACAGCCATATCAGTCCTGACCGATACATGTCTGTTATTCAGACTAAAATCAATCCTTATTTTGAAATACTCCAATAATAATATTCATGTAGTGGTTTAGTTTGGTCTTTTGCAAAAAATTGTGTGTTGACATTTTCCGTCTAAAAACAAATAACACGAATAAAACAAACATCACGAAACAAATAACTTGAGAACTATTCTGAATTATATAACACACGAATAAATTACAAGAATTTTTCCTAACATTAATGCGTTGTTGTGATTTAGGAATTAAAATATGTCACCAAGACATCTTGTTTCTTGTTTTCTCATTGTTACCGGTAGAGGTGGCTCAGGGCATGAACTGATGTCACTGCAGAGCATCTGACCAGAAGGTCCTGGGGTTCAAGTTCCAACCGTGTCAGGATTTTCAACACTAGCCAGATAGCTATGTCGAGTTCTGTCACTGTTCGGAGGAGAATTCTAGTGGCGGGCTGCTTTTTTTTCCCATGTTTACCAGGCAAATGCTGGAGCACTATGGGCCACAGACCATGCATGATCTTTCCTTCCCATTTCTTATCCTGTCCTCACCCCTTACATGTACACACTAACACATAAATGCACAACACTACCACATATGCACGTAGACTGGTCAGGAGCTTAGAACTTGTCCCAGCTGGGGCAGTGCCCTGTTGGTGGGAAATACCTGGTTGAAGAAAACCCTGTTAGCTGAAGATAGGTCAGCACTAGATCTCGCCATCCATTGGGGCAAGATCATTGCCACTTCAAATGCAAAAGCACACACTACACTTACGGGAATAGTGACCTTATCCATTGATCCTTATCTTTCTTAAGTATGTTTTCATTAATTATGTATTATTCAAGTAAACATACTTGAATACATATATATTCATTTAAATTATTTTATTTATTTAATAATACATGTACATGTCCAATTTTCACTATCTGCCTTTAAAATTTATTTTATATTTTTATTTCAAGTAGTGTCTGTAAAATCAAATACTAATTGGTTGCTTCTTCTTTGCCATTTTCTACTAAAGTCATTCATCATCGTCTTGAACTACAAGATGTTAAACTATCATGTAATTGTTGTGATTGTACAGTAGCTGTGGTGGGTTTACACTACCTGATGTTCCTGTTCTCTCCATTTTCTTTTTGGTCTTCCTACATCTCTTTGGCCCGTACATCTGTATTTTAATGCTAGTTTTGAAGGTAATTCATTCTCTTTACATATTTTAACCATTTATTTTGATTTTCTTCTCTTTTTTTTCTTTCTTTTTTTCCCTTCTTTTTTTTTCTTCCATAAGTATTTTTTATTTCCTCTATTACTCTCCCCTTCTTCTTCTTTTGACTTTTCCCGTTACTACAGGGTCAGCGTAAATGGGTGTGGGTTCATTTTAATTAATTTTCACACACTCCATTTTTGCTACGATTTGGCGAATGTTTTATGGCCAGATGCCCTTCCTGACGCCAACCACAAAGGACACATAAACACATTACACATAGACAACACACACAATGACGAAACACACACAACCATGCCCAAGGCGGGATTCGAACTCACGATCCTTTGGTCCAAGACCGCCATGGTACTACCGCTTTAGCAATCTCGACCATCAGATTGGCTTTTTTCCTGTATTGCTATAAGTAGGTAAAACAATCTCTTACAAGTGCTATTCTCTTCTTCTATTCTAATCTTAGATACATACAATGATTGCTTGTCATTGCCTTTCTTATTTGTGTACAATAGTTCTCCACTTTTAGATGCATTGAAATATTTTGTAATTATCGATATTTTGGGTTTATTTGATTGTAGGGAACAACAGAGGAGAGCAGCAGTGAAGCGATGCTCCCTCTTCATTCGTTTGTTGTACAATGGTCAAGAAGTATGTCGGACAAAGAATCAACCTTTAACTGCACAATTTGAAGTGATCTTAAAAGAAAAAGTTGCAATGCGTATAGCAGAGTGGCCAGAGAGCCTAAAGTGGAGCTACATGAAGAAGGCGGCTCATTTGGACGACATGTTGTAGCTGAAGTCTTTATTCCAATTCCCAGTCAGTTAGTAAAACATTTCATGATTTAAAACTTTTTTCATAATTCTACAGATTTTAAGAAAAGTTTGTGAGCTTTAAAAAATTAAACATATCTATTAATATTGTGATAAGGACCTATCTGACAAATGGATGTATTACATGATTTAATGTTAAAAACTTAAAGTTGCACAGATAGTTTTCTGTATTTTCATTATTTGCTTTATTACATATTTCTGCTCTAATACAGTGAAACCACTATATAATGTTTTTTAAGGGATCATGAATACTGAGCATGGTGTAGAGGAAAACATTATAAAAAGGATGACTGTGTATATGGACTTTTGGTTGGGACAGGAAAAAATTGATGTAACATAGGGGAAAACATTATATGGAGGAATTTATAACATTATATGGAGGAAAGACATTTCACTGTAATATTGCTAACTAACATCTTAATTAAAATCGTAATGAATTGCTCTTGCGTTTCAAATTGTTTGTTTATTAGTGTATTGTTGCAAGTTGTAATGTAATTTGTTTTTTCCTTCAGCAATACTGCTTTGGAAGCTGTACAAAATGAACCATATGAATTCAGCAATACTCAGGTGATCACTTTTAGCCATGCTGGTGTTGGCAGTGGTACCTACTCAAGTGTCCTTCCATCCAGGAAAAATATTCCCTGTTTATACACAACAGGAGTTGTTATGTGTTGCGCAGGATGGGCTACTGAAAAATCCAGTGGCAAAATCCTTTCCCCTCCAGAAAAGTATTGTGGTTCTCATAAGAGGTAAGAATAGTTTTTATTTTAAAATATCTGGCTCATCAAGTTGTATTACCAGTTTATTTTTTTTGACAGTGATGGTGCTGATCTAATGGACATTGTCAATCTGCCCGAGGGCACAGTTGATATGGAGAAATTGAGAAAATGGGCTGAAAGTTCCCCACTTGACCCTAATGATCCTAGTAATTCTTCCTTCTTTTACTGTTTGAAAGTACGGGAACATTTTTGCAAATTATTTTCAGTTTTTAATAAAAGTTTCCGAAATGAAATGTTAGTTTATTAATGATATTTATTTGGACAGAATGCTAGTATGGGACTCACTACAGAACCTACATACTTCCGTCTGGATCCATTGCAATCAGAATTTGATTTCTGCAGAACCGAAGATATTATAAACAATCCTCGTCTGCGACTTTTATATCTAAGAGATCGAGGAGAACCAGAGTTCAGAGGGTTGAGGCAAGTTCCTATTAGAGAGAAGGAAATTTCTGAGGATGTGTTTAAGGTATGTATGAAGTAATTTTGAATGTATATTTATTCCTTTTACTGTCGTAATTGTAGAAGTTATTCTGTGGGAAATGTTTTATTGATAAGACAATTTCATGTCACAGGCCTATGAAAAACGATTGGCTAGTCCTCAGATTGAAATTGGGACTATTTCTACTGATCCTTTAGATATCCACCGAGCATGGGGTAAAAGATTTTTACAGGAAATCAGACAACGAATTTTGAAGCAGTGTCGTCAGGCTCAACAGTATAGAAAACTTGAAGATATTGTAACAGAAGATCAAGTTCCTGACATTGGGTAATTATTTATTTTAATTATTGGCTTCTAATTTTTTAGCAAAAGCTGTAAAAATTAATTTCACTTCAAGTTTTGAGTAAATGGACTTCTTATGAAAGTAAGAGATAAAACGAAACTTATTATCCATTGTTTCTAGCACTCTTGGACTCACATTTATGCAGTGGCTTCAGCCCAAACGTCCCCTCAAACCAGCTCGCAAAGAACGTAAAAAAGTAACGGTACAAGGTTTAGGTGGACAGGATGTTCGGTTAATCATAAATGTTGTTCGAGCTTTTGATGTTCCTGTACGCAAGGACATTGACACAGTTCAGCAATCATCTTCTAGCGCTTTTCACCAGAGTCAAAAATTTTCAACTGTTCCAGTCCGTCCATTTGTTGAAGTGACTTTCCAGGGGGTATCTAAGAGAACCACTACTGCTCTTGGCAACAATCCAACATGGAATCAGGATCTGCAGTTACCAATGAGGTGAAACAAAATGAGTTAATGTAGTTAAAACCTCAAAGTTATTTGAAAAAAAATAAAATAAAATACATTTCAACATTCCAGCTGTAAACTGTGTGTTACAAACGTAGTAAATAAATTGAATGAATTGTTTATATAACACCAAATATTAAGTTCTAAGTATTAAGTAATCACATATTAAGTCTGAAAGCCAACAACTTGTGTGTGCTTCAAGGATCAGGGTGTTTTGTCTTATTCCTAGACCACCTAGTGGAGATTTCACCCCTGGTAATTTGCAAGAGATGCAAGACACTCTTCACCTTCATCTTTTTGATGAAATAGTGGTTGATCTCCTAGAAGATGATCGTATGCGTGATACCAACATTCATCAGCGTTTAGAGCGTCACTGGTTGGGCAGCCTGTCTATTCCCTTTATCACACTTTACCACAATGCTCGGGTAAAAAGAAATGAATCTGGTTAATGTGTTAGGTACACTGCTCAATACTTCTGTATAATTTGTGTTTGTATTTCAGATTGAAGGTACATTCAAGTTGTATTCTCCCCCTGTATTACTGGGTTATGAACGTGAACCTCCACATCGCCAATTCAGTGGTTATGTAAATGAAAGTCATTCCTCATTTTCATACCAAGATTCAACATTTCTGACAATTTTTATATCAGTTCAGCCTGCACTCAATCCACCTGAACCATTTAAGGTAGGTTCTTTTTCTTGTATTCTGTTGCTTAATTAAATGATAGAGAGAGAGGGAGAGAGAGCGAGAGAGAGGGAGAGAGAGCGAGAGAGAGAGAGAGTGAGAGAGAGAGAGAGAGCGAGAGCGCGAGAGATCGAGAGAGCGCGCGCGAGAGAGAGAGCGCGCGCGAGAGAGAGAGCGCGCGCGAGAGAGAGAGCGCGAGAGAGAGAGAGAGCGCGAGAGAGAGAGAGAGCGCGAGAGAGAGAGAGAGCGCGAGAGAGAGAGAGCGCGCGAGAGAGAGAGAGCGCGAGAGAGAGAGCGCGAGAGAGAGAGAGAGCGCGAGAGAGAGAGAGCGCGCGAGAGAGAGAGAGCGAGAGAGAGATAGAGCGCGCGAGAGAGAGAGAGCGAGAGAGAGATAGATATAGATAGATATCCTTCCCTTTAACTTATCTCAGTTGAATTATGCATAAAGGTACAAACAAGCATGATCAACAACATTTGAAACAGTTTTGCCACCGAGTAATGGAGCAAAACAATTTCCATCATCAAATGAATTACAGATTTAATTTAGAATTTTAATAGAATTGCTATTGGAATATTTTCCTCTTTCATTTTCCTTCCACAAAAAGAGAGTTTATCAAAACATGTGCAAGAAATGGTGATATATTAAAGGCGAGAAGTATAGTAAGAGGCTACTTGAGTCATTATTTTACAAGTCTTATTGGAACCCTAATGATTTCAAGGGTCAACTGGAGTGTGGAGAACCACCATATCTACAAGAACATTTGCAGAATTGGGAGCAGCAAGTATTAGCATTATATCCACATCGAAAACCTAAAACTCTGGTGGTAGACATTAGTGGCAAATCAATGTGTGTAACAAGATTCATTCGAGCCATTGCTCCTCCAGGTACTTTTATTGCATATTAGAGTATTAAGATGTTTTTAACATGATTTTTATAATGCAAAGAGAAACATCGGTCTCAGAGACCACCATTTGTTATTGGGCGTTGAATGTGGGATGTAAAGGTAAAATAAATTATAGACCTGTTTCAATCAGTGCTTCTATTTTTTTAAAGTATTCTAAAATATATTTTATATTACAAAAACATGACAATAATTATCATCAATTTCAATATTTTTCAAAGGTCGAAATTTTTAAAAAGCATTGAAATTGTTGAAAAACTTTTTATTTTTGTAAAACATTGAAATTGCCTCTAAATCTGTACAGACTCCTCCATTCTCTAAATCCATTCAGCATTGATCCAACTGGTCTTTGTGGGCTTGCAAGGAATTCATCAGGAATCATTTTTGTCTTTTTATAGTGTCCCAACAAGTTAATTTTCTCTTCATCAGTTCAACAATAACTTCTGCAAAATTAAATCAATTATCTAAAGGGACATTGCAGTTAGACCCTTCAACAACCCTTCAATATACATGAAGCATAGCTTGAGAAGGGTTTTAAATGTTTCTCTTCTTGAGTTAGGATCGTTTGAAGGAAATGGGCGATCCATTACAATATTTTGAAAGTAAAAAGATTAAATAAATATTTGAATAAATCGCCCAACAGCATTTATTGAAACACCCATCTCACAGACCACTACAAAGAGAAACAAACGGTCTCGCATACCACTACGAAAAATACGGAAAGGGAAAGACTGCCATGATATCCAAAAATAACCCTTAAATGCAGACTGCTTTAACAGAACTAAATAAAATTTGGCCGAGTGAAAGAAGAGGGTCAGAGAGGAAGCTACTATGACTGTCAATGCTCTCGCCCCCTAATATTGGCCGTTGTTGCATAAACCAATTTCACTTGGTGCCTGTCAGACCAATGTTTCCATATGTGTAATAAAGTAATTGTTTATTAGATGAAGAACTTTTAAATACACTTTATTTTTTCTCTACAAATACAAAAATGTCATAGTCAAGTTTCTAATTAACTTCAAATAATGATGCTCTCCATGAAATGAAAAAATGCCTTCATCATTAATATTTCTCTTTGACCTCTATTTTACAATTTAGAGATCTTGGAAGGAGAAACAACGAATGCTCATATGGCTGCTCGATTTGTGTCAATGATACCCAGTGTAGCAGGCAGTGTACTTTTCCCTGGTCTATTTGATATCTGGCTTTCAAGTGATGTAAGTGATTCAAGTGTTAGATTTATTTGTATTTTGATATTGTTATTACAGTTGTTGAAAGAGAATTTTGTTGCTACAGCAAGTGCTGAGACTTCTCTCTGGAGATTCAGAAGATCATGCTGTGCTTCTGTGCTGTTATCTCCTGTACATGAGGCGCAGAGCGTGGGTGTTGTTGGGCACAGGCATCCCCCACGGCCCCACTGCATATGTCTTGGAGAACCGAGGCGAAGGAGAGTACTGTCTGTGGGATCCGGCCTCTGGCCAGTTCTTTGATGTACACAGCAGCTTCTGCCCTCTACGTAAAGTTTTCTGTCTCATTAATGATGAAAATGTAAGACAATTCTAGAACACTCCCACTGCTTCAGGAAAAGGGAATTAGTAGTATACATTCTTTTTAAAAATGTCAACACCTTTCCTGTTAAACAATTTAATAATACCCAGCATAATATGTTTTTGAATATACAAATTGAAAATCTAAAAATTAATAATGTTCCCTGTAGACTTACACATTTTGGGAATTTAATTTTTTGTTCAGTATCTCATTAATATTTATTTATCCATGTAATTAATTAAGTGCTTGATTTAATGGCTACAAAATAATCATCTCATTTTTTTTCCTTCTAAAAGAACATTTGTCAACAAAATATTTACCATTTGCATTTATGAATTAATTCTCCCTGACAGCAATATTTCTAGCATACATATTTTTAAAAAGTTTAATGCAACATGAGACTTGAAACTGATAATTTAAGAAAATAGAGATTTTCATTTTCCTCTGGATGAAAATAGCTCATGAAATTGGTAAATTAAGTCTTGTGTATTTGTTTATATGTATGCTAATATCTTAATATCTAAATTGGAATTGGGTGTAGTTCACTTTGATCACACCTTTCATTCCTTTTTATGTAAATGATAGATTATTATAATTAATTAAATTATGTAAATGATTATTATAATTTTTTGGTTGCAGATTTGGGCAAATGTTCAAAATGTTGAATTACCACAGCACACAAGGTTTGATGTAAATAAACGTTCTGACTGGTGGCCAGCATTTGGAAGAGGAATTGGATCTCCAACTACTAGCATTCAACCTCAAGTTCTAGAATACAACAACACATCTCCAACTGCAGTACAATTTTTACAAGATAAAATAGAGAAACATCTACGAGACAGCCTTGTCAAATGGAGGAGGACTGCAAGGTACATTAAAAACTAAATTGAAAGGATTAGCTCTCAGCTTAGTTCTTGTTTTGAAAACAATTGGAATATTTAAGCCTTTTTATTTAAAGCAGCAACAAGCTGATACATACATTTCATATCTAATAGCGGCTTTGGGAATCTTAATGTCAATATATTTGGAATTAAGAATAATTTTGTGTGATTATGCTATTCAACATTTGTTTGAATTGAACAATAAATTTTATTGTCTTACAATCCTTTTAACGGTAATGAAAATTGTTACTGCTTCTTTCACTTTCATGTATAAATGTGCGATTGGAATTCTTCACATATTTTGTAAATTCTTGATGTAGAAAAGTCAAACAGAAAACTATATGGAGACTGATATATTTATTTTAAAAAACCAATTAGCAGTTCATAGAAGTACAATTATACTGAGACTGTGTGACATTTATTCACTTAATTTTCATGACTCATTAGCATGAACTCACTTACTGAAAAGTGAAATGCAACCTCTGAAACATAACTACTTCATTTCTCCAAAACCTTTTTCCTTTTATTATAGGACATATTGGAATCGCTATTGTGTAGCCATTCTTCGAAAATTACTTCCAGCCCTTGAAAGAGAGACATGGAAATTGGATTCAGCTGGGCAGGTGGATCATATTCATGAACTGCAACACATTCTTGGCTCTCACAAGGTTAGCCACCATCACAAAGTTAGTAGACTATCTCTTATTTCAAGAATTCTTAATAGTAAATATTGATTCTTCTTTTTCTCTTATAGATGTGTGGCTTTCCCATCAATATGCCATACACTAATATGGCTGCATTAACTGAGAGTGTAAGATCAACTGGCGTTTATTACATAGAGAGTCCGGAAGTAGAATTTGCTCTTGCTGTCTACATTCACCCTTACCCCAATAACGTGTTGTCAGTTTGGATTTATGTTGCATCCCTCATGAGACGTCGTTAATACATAGTGTTAACTGTGTATGTAATATATGGTTGTGATAAATACGCAAGAAATTAGTTTCAAGAAAAGGATCATGAAATTAATTAGATATAAAAAAAATATTTCATTGAGCATTATAGGTGAAATGCTAACAATGTTGTAAATCATAGTTACTTATGGATCAAACTTGGTCATTCTAAAATGGTGACAAAAATGTGTATGTTTCCTTTCCAACTATTGAGATACCTAGAAAGTAAGAGAAGATATAAAAATCTTCAAAACTAGTCAATTTTTTCAACCTTCAAGATTTCAATAATCACCAAAATATCTTATGTGAAAATATATTACTGCCTTAGAATACATTAATATTTTTTCATACTTCTCCCAATATAAGAGTTCTTTTAATTGTTTTGATGCATTCTTTAGTAAATACAAGTCAGTTGTGTATTTGTTTCATATTCTGTCTTCCTTTATTAATTTTTTAAATTTCTCTTTAATTTAATCAGGGTTCTTAAATTCTAAAGACATAGGACTATATATTCCACCAATATATTTTTAGAATATTTTTTAATCCATTAGAATCAAACAACAATTAAATGTTATGGTCCGATTCAAAAATGTCCGAGGTTTGAAAATGAATAACTTCTAACCTGTATTCAGAATGATGGGTATACAAAGAAAATAAGCATGAACTAGGTGTAGAGAAATTATTTTATTTACACTGCATGACTTGTGCATAAATTGATATCATTCTGCAATAGCAAACTTCATTATTTATATTATACATGCATATCAGATAATAAAATTATTTTATATAAATTTTATTTCTTTATATCTAAGCTGCACTAGACACTCCCACAAAAACACTTACTTACCTACCCGTGAACAACTAAAATACACAAAGTATGTACAAAATTATTCTGGGCAATTCAATATAGCACATTACTATGAATATTATATTATCTTACCAAATTCAGTCAATGCAAACATGCAGTTAAACAATCTTTTATTGAAACAGTAAAGACAGGAAATACTTGTCTGTGATGACTTGGAAGTTGGTGCTCTGTACTAGGAATAGAAACACATATGTAATATTTTAGTATAATTTACATTAGGCGCAAAGAGCTGTATCTAGATATATATTCCGATTGCAAGAAGTAAGTCTTTCTACTTTCTTTGAATTCTTCTTCCCACTGTTTCCATCTACTGAGTTCTTACAATACCCAAACAAAGTTTTAGAAGAGCAAGAAGAATATTAACATGGCTTGTACCCAAGCAATCTTCAAGTGCAGTATAAAGTGTCTAGAAGAAGCATTTATTACTGACACAGTCAGTTAGGAATGGACAAAAGGCGAGAAAACACTATCACAAGTTAAGATATTTGGTCCATAGTAGGTCCAAACTTTTTGGTGATGAATACTGTACTATTAAAAGCTGCCTCAACTTGTACTTCCTTTTCTTATTGCATACATGTTCAATGAATTTTGAGGTGAAAAAATTCAAATTAAGTGAACTATGCATTAAAATTATCGCCGTTTAAATCTGTAATATGAAAGAAGTCTCTTGGGAAATAACATAATTAAACTATATAGGAAAATCAATAACATTTCACTCTAAATGACTAGCATCCATTTCACTCTCCAAATTTACAACAAATGCTAACAGAACATGAAATCTTACATCAACATTGAATCACGAAGGATTAGGAATTAACAACTTTCCTCCTCATTTTTCTGGGACATTTAGGCTTTCATGAATAATCAACCTTTTGCCCATGGCTCTGGACAATTAATGTTAAATTTATATACTTTTCTCTCTTCAGTTTCAATTTTAACTGAAATTTTCAGTTCTATTACTTTAATCTTGCAGGCAGACCACAACCTGAGCCATGACTAGAGAATATTAAAACTAGAGATATTAGAAATTTCAGATTCCTATCTCCTCTAAACTGTAACATTTTAACGATTTTCTGTAACAATATAATTTTCAACATTTTACAAATTGCTCATAAACAGCAATAACGTGGTGGTCATATTCTCCAAAATTATTAAATGTAGTTGGTATCCAGTTCCTATGTCTAACCAACAACTTTTTCATACAAATTTCATTTTTTGTAGCAGTGGTTAAAAAATATTTCAAAAACCTAGTAACTTGTGCTAACAAGTTCTCATGTTTATGGAAGAAAGGTAGTGCCAATTGCAATGTACCAGGTAGATTAGCAAGCCCACATTATCAAATTTAACCATGGTCCCTTTCTATGCCTTTGAGCAGGGCAATCATATTTTCAAGGCCAAAGAGGAACCCTTGGTCAGGTCCTGTGTAGACAACAGGATCATCCAACCCCTTGTGGGTTGAATGGGCAAAGTCGATCATTCGTACATCGACTAATGGTTCAGGAGTGGCAGTTTTCGGCAGTGGTGATAAAGGAGTAGATAACGATGATTCTCGTGGTGAGCTGTTTGAGCTATGAGCATCTTCGTACATCACAGTACTGCTACTACAACGTCGATGATGACTAGCTACTATGGCTGGTTCTTCACTCAATAGCTTTTCAAATGATCTATCTAATAATGGAGACAAAGTCTCAACACTTGAACTCCGACGTCCCAGACCAGCTATACGTTCTTCACTTCCCATTCGACTAAGTTCACATTGTTTAAAGTCAAAACTGGTGGTTTCAGGTGGTGGATTTGTGCAAGACTCGTCTCCTTCATAGAGTAAGAGCAATGATGTTGTGTAAAATCGGACAGCATCCTGCCTAGCTAGAACTACTACTAACTCTTCCAAGCGTCGTATCAATGGTGACAACACATCAGAGCGCAAACGAGACCCATTATGTAGAAACTGACGTAATGCTTGCTGGAAACCAGAGACAGAGAGACTTCGTCCATAAAACTTATTTCTGCAGAGGAAGCGACGGGTTGTTACTTGATAGACCTTTAAAAAAAGTAAATATTTTGTGTTTAATATTAATGGATCAAACCCAATCAAAAAATCATAAGCACCAATTGTTAAATGTAATAACATCAATGTCTGTACCTGCATTCCTCCAATTCGTGCTCCCAGTTTTCCTGAAGTTGTGCTCACTACTTTGTACATTTTACTTTGCTTTTTTGGAAGGCTAGCAGTATCTCCATATTGGCGAGTTCCCATCTTGAGGTCTAATATACAAGGAAAAGTAAATTTCCATGTCAGGTTCTCAAGTAATATAAAATCTGTTGGTTGTTAAAGGAAAAAGTCATTAAGAACTGTCAAAGAATTAAGACTTAGCAGGTTGACAATGTAAAAGGCTAACAGAAAAGAATTGCCTCTTCATCATATCTATTTACTTAAAATAAATTAAATTACTTATTTGATAGTCGACTCTTCGGCCACAAGAAAAACAAGTTCTCAATGAAGACTGTGCTACATAATCTGGATTCTATGATTAAAATATATCATGGTCAATAATTATCAAATTATGTTTGCAATAGTTTTATTACAAGGAACTTTAATTGTCATCAATCACAAGTGACTGAAGTTAAAGATTACAACATCCACAATGAAATACAGCGAACGTCTCAAAATTCACAGACCTTGACACTAGTAAATGAGCCATTTACAAAGTAGTCTAATATCCAGTAAGATTACAAATGTCATTCAGTTCTAGCCCACGGTGTCTTAAAGGAGGGTTGTTAAAACTGAGAAATTCCCCTGCATTACATTGACCATTGAAAGCAGTGCTCTATCAAAAATATATATGAAAATGTTTAGATTGCAAACCAGTATGAAGAATACAATTAAGATAACTATAAGAGAATTTTCTTATTAAAACAGTCGAACTTAAAATATCAGAGAAAAGGATACTTGGAGCATTGTTTTCTGTGTCTATGTCTGCAATTAGGTTTTGGAGTTGTGTGCGATGACATTTCAACACCCAAGGATTTAAAGCCACACCAGTTGATGTTGATCCTTTATCTGAAGAACCACAGTCTTCACTTGCAGTCAGTTGTTCGCCATCAAATAATTCAATAGCCTCTCCATCAATTTCAATACTTCCAGACCGACGAATTCTTACACGGCTGTATTAATTTATCAAATACAAATTTCAATAAAAGTTCCATTGTAAAGATTAGTAATGATGAAAATGATGGGGACATTAATTTAACAAAGTGGAAAGTGCAGCTATGAGACATCACCACTACAACACTTACCATGAATGTTGCCTTACAGGTTACATTACAAGAGTCATGTCCATGGCAGATGTAACTGGTGATGCTTGAAAATCTGCTTCAAAGTATTCTTGTTTAGCATACCTGTGAGGAGACATTCTTGGTAAGTGTTCAGCAGTACTTTTCTGTACTCCTAAGTTTGTGCTGTCCCTTATTCCTTACTTGTGAGCATTAAAAAACATACCTTTTATTATTAGATGTTTTAGGCTTGTAACAATCTGGGGGATTAGCAATAAGAGTAACATAACCTCCATCCTCCTGCACAACTTGTACCTGAATGACACCATAAAACTTTGGAACAAATTTTTGAACAGGTTCAGGCAATGTCTGATAAAATTTCAGCTCTCTGGGCACCAATGGTTTACACACAGTGGCTTCATCCAGACACAGCATAGACGAATGACCTCCAACTTGATGAATAAAGGGTTCCAACTGCAATTGTTAAATTCTATCTTACATGGAGTTTATCTTTTATAACCATTTTATCACATTTGATTATTTCTCTTCAAAACTGTGTGACAACACAATACCATGCACTGTGCATGTTACTTACATGTACATATTCGGTTTGTGAAGATTCTTCCATCAGCTATTACGCTATAAAATTCATGGGATAAAATATCCCAATCACACAATTGCAGTCAGTCTATTTAAATGTACTCGACAGAAATCAAGGAGCTCTCAAGTGTTAAGTGGTCGTGAGTGGTTGGCTATTGGAGAGCTGAAAAATCAATAGTGGGCGTACAATGTTTCTTCCGAACACACCCATACAACATTTCATTAATATTTTGTTTATAAAATGTAAGATCTGCCCCGTGTCATTTTATTTGCTGTTGGACGCAATATAATTGTAAACAAAATGCACTGCGATAAAGTATGAAACTTCAACTTGGAATTTACCGTAAAACTACACCGTAATACTGCATCCAATGAAAGATCTAGAAATACGTATCTTGTCAAGCGCCCATATTATTTATAAAAGTATCATTACATATGTTAACATAATAAAAATCAATGTCCTTTTAAAAGAGTGTATTGTAGTTTTGTAGTCCCGCAAAAGTGTTATCTTCATGTATATTTAAATGAATTAAGACTTATACGCGACTCGGTTTGTTCCATGCGAACCTCACAGCTGATCGACTGCTCATTTCATTCACAACCAGCGAGCAACCAACATGGACGCTGTTGTTGTAACTTCGTAGTCTTTGGGGAAAGGGTGCTGGTGTCAGTGCTCGTGTTTTGTAACACCAATATTTTGGTTTATCATATCTGTGATTTCGAGTTAATTAGAATTAATGGCGTTTAGTCAACGGAACGTAGGCCTTTAAGTGTTGTATTATGGAGGGTGGCAAGGTGTTACAACGGTGAAATTTTTACCGAAGAATAGCCGTATTTTAGTGTCTGTCAAGTTGAATTAGTTTATTTACAGTTTTATTTTAACAAAAGACCCAACATTTCTGTCACCATGGTGAAGGAAAAGCCCAACTCCACCCGGATATACGATGAAGATGGTTTTCGAAGACGAGCCGCTTGCATCTGCGTAAGGAGCGAACTGGAAAAAGAGGTATTTATAGATATTAATTATTTTCTAATACTTTATAATTTGTACAAGCGTTAGTGAATAATACTTTCTTACTGTACGTGAAATTGTGAAAGAGAAATGCCGGTACATTCTGCAGTAGATCATTGATCGGCGTGCCCGAACAAGCATGACACATGGTGCCGCTCATCTCGTTTGGTCCGGAGATGCTGTGTTGTTTACGTTTTGAAAGCTTGTTACGGAGCCCGTGTTGCATTTCCGTGCAGTTAATTAAAATTGAAAAATATTTCGTTGTTTGCCTAGTTTAATCTCTTTGTGGATTGGTATATTTTATTATGGTGGCCCTCCATTTATAGTGATTTTTCTTTGCCAAATGAAATAAAAAGAAAATGCTGCGACATTGATGTATAATCTCGTTTCCAGAGCGTGAGTGCTCTTAATTCAATAGAATTCTTCAAAATTTGTGGACTGTGAGTGTTCGTGTATTTGGTTTAAATGTGTTGACCTTGTTTCGAAAGTCAGCGTTGGTGCGGGGTGGATCGCGCGGGTACGGGACATTAATACCGTCAAATGATCTTTATCGGGCGCGGGATTGGCGTGTTTCCCGCCAGCTGAGGGGTTGTGAGCTGCTCGCAACAGGCCAGCCGGCTTGGCTGGGAGTTTGATGCTGTGGTGCGCCTTGCTCTTTCGCCGCACCTGTGCCAGTTCCCGCCGTTAAACTTGCTACCGGCACCGCGCACCATATGGTTTTGACAGGAGTTGAATTATCAGAACTTTACTTTACTTTCCGTTTTTGCTAATGTATGTGGAATGTTTTTCTTTTTTAATTTGCAGGGCAAATATAACTAGATTCTTGTTGAAGCTGCTGGATGTTAATTGAAAGAAAAATTATTTGTAAAATATAACGATTAGCCATCAGACCCAAATAAATTCTCAGCGTTTATTTTACTGTTAGTTTCCTTTTTTACCTTTTTCCTCGTCATGGTCTGATTTAGTTTTATTTTTAGCTGTGTCAGTTCCTTGCCCATATTTCACAAGGTACTTAAGCAGGTATCGTCTTGGCTATGTTTAGCTCCTACTGAAAGTGATTTGGAGTTCTTAATGGCAATAGCTTTCCCTTCATTGCACAGGAAGTATTGCCAGTTATGAAATGATTTGGCCGACACTGTGTCCGACTCAAGTCTTCCGGTCATAGACATAGGTGTACGCGGAGAAGGGGGGGAGGCAGGCCCCCTTGAAAATTTCGAAAGAGGCCCCATAGCCCTAACTAGTAAACCATGTATTTCCTTAAATATGATAAATTATTATCCTTATTTTCCTCCGTTTTAAGCTGGCAATTTGGAGAATTGATACAGTATTTTGGGAAGAGGCCCCTCCAAAACATTTGGCGCCATTTGGTTTAACCTAAAAAATAATTGAATATTGAACCGATGGTTCCAAACGAAATAAATTATAATGATTAATTGTATCATTTTAAGTTATTATTTCATTTTCCATGTATGTTTAATGATTTCCTTGTATAATGAATGTAAATAAAGTGTAATGGAAGTGGGGACCCAGAAATGTAGCCCCCCCCCCCTTGTTTTAGTCTGCGCACGCCTGTGATCTCCGCTATTCCTTTTTACAAACAAAGCGTTTCAATTTTGTTTTTTAATAGTTCATGTTCTGTTAATCAGGCTCTTGCTCAGTTCTTTTAATGACTCGTTCTTATGTAGTTTGTAGGGCAGTTGCGCGTTCGCCTCTCTTGTTAAAATAAATACGGTTGCAATTTTGTAATTAGATGGCAAGGTTCCACGTGCGAGCGTACATCGGTGTTTATAATATTCCAAAGAAAATTTATTCGAAATTGTTTATCAAATGGCAGTACATCGTAAACAACAATATATATAAATATATTTTGTGTGAGCTGGCGAGGCGCATAAAATTGATAAATATTACAAAACAGTTTCAGATTGTTGAATAATGTTCTGGACAGTAGGCGCAATCACTATATAATTTTTTTGAATTGATATCATAGAGAAAGAAATATTAAAAAATAGTAGAGGAGTCGCCAGATAATGAAATGCATTTTGAAGATTTGCCTGAACGTGTGTGGAAGCTTTTTTACATGGGCCTTCAAACAGTCGCAGTTTATCAGAAGACTTGAACTTTGGTTGTGTATCCTCGTAAATTTGCGAGGATGAACTAGTATATTGATTTTGTCTGATCATATTTTAACCAACATTTCCAGTGAGGAAGTAATAATAAAAATAATGTATGTAAATATTACACAATGCAAACGGTATATATTTCGTTTCAGTTAAAAGGTGATCAAATTAAAGGAAGCTTCAGAATTACTGTACGGACATTTGATTTCACTCCATTTATCAAGCCCAGAGAGACGGTTTTCAGGAGTTACATGCCCGGGAGAAGATCACCTCGCTGAAGATCTAAAATGAAAAATATCTCTCGCAAGAGAATACTAAAAGCTCGATAGGACATGAATGAGTGGAACTCTCTTTTATAATCTCATAAATGATCGATTTTCGTCATTAACTTTTTCATTGGGCACTCGTGTCTTACTGTGGCGAAAATCATAAATGTAATGAAAAGGAAAATAAATGAAAAGTAAAAAGCTGTAAATGAAGAGGAGCAGCCCCAGAGTTTTCTCCGGGTGACATCTGGTCAACGCAAAACAAGCGGTGGTGTAGGCATCTTGCTGGGGAGGGGGGTCTGTCTTTTCTTTCATTTTCGTCTTTACTAGGGTTCGTATACGTTCCACTGAAGGAAGAAAAACATCTTATTCCGTTGTTTTTGTTTTTTCGAGCCTTGACCGGTTATTCCGGAGAAACTTCATCGGGACCCCAAAAATGACTCGTGTTTTACTTTGACGGTCCGGGGACTTTTCAGTTTTAATATCCTCTCCTAACCACTCCTAAGTTATTTGACGTGAACACTATGATGCCTCTTCCTCTATCAAAAAACGGGTATCCTAGCGAACAAACTTAATACATTCAAAGAATAAGCGGACAAATTGACAATGAGGATCATCTGTTTTGGAATTTTACAATTTTTTATTTTCCAATAATTCTTCAGCGTAAGAATTATTTGGTCATGAAAATCGAAAATTGTCAAAAGACGCGATGTCTCACGTTTTTCGACCAAATTTGCCTTTATTACTTCTGTTCTCTTTTTTACAGCAATGTATCACAGTAGAAGTTCTGGGGAATTAAATTTCCTTTAAACTAAGTTTTGAAGCATAAAAATGCTATTTAATGTTCAAATGATAAAAACTTTAAGAGTTTTAATATTTTGATACTTTAGTTTTTTTGCGTGCCCTGATCACAAAGTCAAAATCTTTGTATTATTATCGCACTTTTTCCTTTATTTTACATGCACAAAAACAGAAAAATGCCGGGTAGATCCCAGAGACAAGACCTACATCGAATATTCTATTATTTGACGAGTTTCTTTTGCAGTGCCGTGAAAAGAAAAAAAAGTGACCCGTATTTTTGTTAAAAAAATTAATGATCCACAACCTACACTAACTCATCTCATTACGTCGATGGCACATTCGTTGGTACTTAATGTTGACATAACAGTCCAAGAATTACTGCTGCAGGTCAGATGGCCTATAAAGTCTGGAAAAGCCTCAATTTTGGGGTTCATTTGGAGGGAAATGTCATCGGTATGTCACGTTTTAAACGAAGTATAAATTATTTGGAAATTGTACAGATTTATAGATTAATTTAAGAATTAATTACGAAACAAATTAATTAATTTATGAAATATTTAATGAAAAATTTTATGAAATATTTAATTTGAATTTTTTGTTTGCGTAAGGTGTTGTCTGGTTCGCGTAAGGTTGTGTATGGTTTTACTGCCCCTTCATGTTTGGGACTGAACGAACCCAACTCCACGGAATGGCTGTGTCCTGAATTTTCTTCGGAACGCACGAAGCTTGTTTTTGAAAATAAAAAACATAGTCGCCACTCGAAGAGTTTTGGAGTTCTTGAAAAGTTTTAGAAACAATTCTGAAAAAAGTAAAATAGCACCGCAAACTTTATGCTGTGTGGACAAAAGGATAATATTGTGTAACAATTGTGATTATGCATCTTGTTTTTATTCAATCTTGTTAAATCATTCAAAGTTGTTTTCATTAAATTTGAGGTATTTAATCTAAAAAAAGAACATGTTTACTTCATACATTGAGATATTTGCTTAGACCCGTTATTTTTTATCAGGAAAAAGTCTGAGATTTTCGGAACGTCACATTTGTTGACATTATGACATGAGTATGCATGAAATTGGCCTACTTTAAACTTCCAAAACGATTATATGCTGAATAAACAAATTAACACTGATATTACCTTATTTTCGTGTTTCACTTTGAATTACGTATTTTCTTCGTGCTGTATTCTTTCAAATTCATCTTATGATTCGAGTTTGCTTAATTGTCCTTTCGCCTTCCCGATTTTTCTGAGTAGTTTCCCACGTGTTGCTAGTAAACCTCCTACCGCTGGTAGGAGATATCTAAATGGAGAAAACGCCGTTAGTCGGCGATAGGTCGTCGCCGGTTCTCACCATCCAGCGGGGGAAAAATAATAATCCCTAACTCCCTAGAAAACGTGTTCGTACTACACTTACAGGGCTAAATGACCTTAGCAGTTGATGCGCCTGGAATCACTAATCAGTGCATCAAAGGGCCCCGAGCGAAAGTAATGGGCGGGCGCCGCGAGCGTGCGTTTCTTCGACGCGGCTGGGGCGAGGGATGGTGGTGGGGGGCGGGGCGCCTCCGGGTTGTTGGTGCGGGTGGTGGCGCGCCAGGAAGCCTCGCATGCGGCCTGGTGGGCGCGGCGCGGGCTACTGTTCGGAATCCATAAAGTAATTCTATTACGACGCGATACGTTCGGAGGCCGCGGGTCGATCCCCGGCGCGCGATCGCCTTTTGACTTGCAGATGACGCGGCGCGACGAGACCTTCGCCCCCCACCCCACCCCACGCGGCCAAGGTCTAGCTTTCGTCTAGGCAAACACGGCAGTCGCCCGGGCTGGAGAAATCTTGGAACGGACTTCCGAGAAAACAAACTTCAATTCGGGTCAAGAAACCGACTTCCCAAAACGACTTGACAAATAATACGCGGGTAATATATATTGTCATAATCCTCAAGGATTATGACAATATATATTATGTGTTTTTTTGTTTTTGTTTCTTAGTTGTTTTTTTAGAAGAAAGTTGATTATAATATATTTTCTGGATGTTGTGGGTGTGGATTTTATCCGACTGCGCGACAACTAGCTACATTGCTATTTATTATCTGACCGAAAATTGAAATGTTGAAAATTGAATAGAAGTTACGCCATTGAAAGTAACGAAGTACGAATAATTATCTTTCATTAAACTTTTTCACACTTGAAAGATTTTTTAAATTTATTGGCAACTCTGGTGTATTTCTCCGTGGTCGGTCTCGCCAGGTTGGTCTATTGCTGGAGTTGTGGGAACGTGCTGTTTCTTTCTTACCTCCCATGTTGAATCTGCCAGAGCTTCCAAACTGGAAGGTCTTGACTAGCTCGGTCAGAACGTCTTGAGACATTCATGTGAATTACTGTTTGGGACGTATAATCTGCCGTGGTTTCGACGTATATCGTATGTCCCAAATGAATTTACGTGAATTTGTCTTCTTTAATCTTTAGTGACCACTTCTGCAAAAGCAATTGACCTAGAACTACAGAAGTAAACAAATTCATGATTTCTCTTATTACGCGGAGTCTCATTTTCTTGATCATTTGTGATGGCTGCTATGAGAGCGCTGAATGCATCTGTAGGTTGTGTGTTCTTTCTAATTAATTCATTTACAAGCCCGCATGAAAAGTTGATAGGTTGCGAGTGTAAACATAACATCGGGTGGTTCTATTTACGGTATGATAAATTCTTGATTTAAAAAAACAAAAACGATATGAATTAATTATACTTAATATTACGTAATTCCGAACAGTATGTTCTTATATTTCATTTCATTCACCCAGAAAATGTGGAATTATCTTCGAAATATTCATAAATGCCCGCAAGTTTACTGAGGGATTATTACGAATTTATTATTTTGTTTGTAAGCTGTTTAGGATTTGTGGGCGGCGATTACTTGAGGAGGAGAACGAGTTGTGGAGTTCGAGAATTTTCTAGATGGAGGTCATGTAGGCAGAGCTACATTTAGATTTACAATTGGCTTAAGTGCGTAAGCATAATGTCACTTTAATTATATGTCGCACGAACTGCCAGAGTGACTTGATTTTAGGCTGTAAATGATTTACTGTGTTCTGTCATGTTGGGTTAAAGTTTAGTCGTGGCAGCTAAATACTTTATAAAATAAAAATTATGATCTCCCTTCGCTTGCTAGTATCTCTGACACAATTTGCTCATGCTCAGTTTATGGGTGATTGGCGTAGAGTCTACAGTTTATCATTCACTTTTTTTTCTCAAATCGACTCGATAATTGAGATCAGCCATGTTCTTTCTGAATAGTGAGATAGACATGTGATAACGTGTTATTTACAGAATGTTTCGAAGTAATTGGTGAGGGAGTCAGTTCTCGCTAAGGTGATTATAATATACTTCATAAGTGTCAAATACTACTTAATAATTAAGTATGATCTCATTAGAAAATCCGCATGTAGTATTCTATTTATAATATTTGAACGTAATGTAAAAACAAAGATTTAAAAAATATTTCAGAATTTGTGACAGAGAGAAGGCAATTTGTATGGTTGATGGGCAGCAAAAAGTGAAAATATTTTTTATGTTATTGAATCTTTTCGTAATAACTTTCTATGACCCCGTGTCGGTATAATATAACTGTCTAATCATACAAAGAAAGGATTTAGATTAATTCGAATATCGGAGGAAATTCGTCCATAATTCGAAATAATGAAGGAACTCTTTTTTAGCGTAAGTAGGAAATGATTAGTTGTATTTGCGTATTTCCAGCAGCTTGTTTTTGAGAAGCTTGTTGTGTGAGGTGTATCCTCAGAATTCAGCATCGATAGCTGTACCCTCTATTTTTCTAGATTTGGGATCACTTATTTATTCGTTTCGTGGATTTCATGGATGAATATTCATCAAGTGTTGACGATAGCCACATTCAGTTACAGAGCAATGAATGGGGGCTTACGACTTTGTCCTCACCTTTCCTGCTCCGGTGACCAGACTAATGGTTTGCATTCGCCATGCACTGTATGGATGGTGATAGGGGTGATGGTAAGGGTGAATCAATATGAGAGAGGAATGATTGTTTTCAAGGGATAGGCCGTGGATCGGGAAACGGACCACGCCTCAAACACGTGGTGGGACCATGCCACAAACGTGTGCTTTTCGCAGGATTCGAATCAGCAACCTCCGTCTCCATTTGTTTGGACTCTGCCGCAAGCCTCTGCGATGCCACCGAGGCCGGCTCAGGGAGACCTGTATAAAAAAAGAAGAATCTGCGTAAGAATGAGCGAAAATGACAGTTCACTAAACAAGTGAACATCGCACGTAATTCAGAGAAGTATCCCTCCGCTGTGACAGCTGTTCAGCCACGCCTCTTTGTAAAGTCTTTATATTTGTTTGTGGCTCCCGTGAATACATCACGGCTTCGCATGGTTCACAAACAATGGAATTATATAAAAATAAAAATTTATTAAACGCAAAGCACGGAACCACGGCTCGCCACTCGCAGCTCGTCACCTTACCGCACAGGAGCAGGAAACGTGCACCAGTTCGCATCTCACATTCAAGATTCGGTTTCAAAAGTAACATAGTACTTATCACACCAAAAGTAAATTCAATGTAATGTTTATAAAAAAAATATTTTTTACAAAATAGCACATAGCACTGCACTTCCTAATTTTAATTATTTCTCGTGGTGCACTGTATGTTCCTCGAACGAGGTCATCACAAGAGGAAGCGTCGAAGCCATTTGCAAGTTAGCCAACTGCAAACGAACGAATGGAAGAAGAACAATCTAATGGGCTATAAGACACAACAACCACAGAGCCTTCAGTTGTCACTGTCAAAACGGTCCTTTCTTATAAAAATCGCTCTATAACCGTGCTCTGACCAAAGTATAAGAGTTCCATTTCGTCCTGTCTCCTGGTGCTCAAAAAGATCCGATTCAGGAAAAAATCCGGAAGCATTTTTTTCTCTCCAGTTCTGTATGTTTTGAAGGTGTTTAATTCGAATTTCAGTTTTGCCACCTCGAAAAATGTCGGCTCTACAAAGAAAATGTAAACATTTCCTTTTTTTTTTGTTTTTTTTTTGTTTATCTCATATATCTTGACAACTGTGCGTTTTATGGCCTTCATATACCAAATGCATGAACATTTATGATTCAACAATTATTTTAGGTGCTAGAGCGCGTTAAAATAGCGAGGTTTTGGTCCAGGAGAAATTCTCCCGCTTTGTTATCTCGCGGTGACGCTTTAGTTTGCATGCTTGAAATAGTACAGTATAGACTTTGACGAAATGTTTGTATTATGAAATGATCAGAAATGAAGTTCACAGTAAATAATATTTCGTAAAGTAAGTTTTAGGATAAAAATTAGATCACCTTTATTAAACAATGATTAGACTGTAAAGAGTCGCCGGACATCACGAAATATTACCAACTAGTTTTTGAAAGAATGATTTGCCGGTGTTTTCTCCATATATACACTTATTACCATAAGCCAATCTCTGACAGACAAAAGATATGTGTAAACCAGAACATGATAAAAGCGCTGAATGTCGAGATATAGCGGAAAAAAATTTTAAAAATTTGTAAGTTTATTTGTAATTTTCTTTATGAATCTGGCATTTATCCAATATGGCAAACCTCAAATTCAAATTCAGCACCCCCCCCCCAAAAAAAAAACAAATGAGAGAAGAAACTTCCGGAAATTTTTCGTGGACTGGATACCTACTAGACTGACATCAAGTCAGAGCCAAAACTACTGCAGATAGAAACGTGAATTTGGAGTATGTGCTTCTATACGCGACCACTAGAACCCTTTTTAGAAAATACCATCTCTTAAATAATTTATTTTTGTTTCGTTTGAGGCAATTAACAAAGTAGTTACGGAAAGCAGGGGCAGCTGTGGGCGTAGTCGGGCTGAGTGGAGCATGGCGGAGACGAAAGTCAAATTGTTTCCATTCCACACTTAAATCGATAGTAGGCTATCCATTGCTTTTCTCAACAAAGAGGTACGAGGAGTCATTTTGACGGGTGCGAGGATTTTTTAGTCTAATCATCAACTCAGTCTGATTTTAATTGCCACTTCCGTACTGTTAAAGAATTTCATTGTAGTGCTGAGATTTTTCTTATATATGTAACAATGGATACTTATAACAGTAGATAACATTAACATTTAAAAAAATATTTTCATTTTTATCTCCTGAAGTTTTCGATACTCAGTAGATTTTAATTAATCAAACCTTCCAGTAGCTTCAATAATTTCAAAGCAGTTTGCACAAGTATAAAAACTGTTTCCTGCACACAATCCAAATACACATTTGTTGCAGTGCGTGCAGATGTTCCTGGTCTTGTTTAGGCCTTTACATCCTTCTACATCTGGCATGTCTTGCGAATGTCGCTACTCTAAAGAGTGGTGATTACTCCGGAAAGATTTTGCGTTCTTTCTGTTATGTAGGGAGATGCTAGTTCTCTTGATAATTTGAAGATATGACCTGGCGAGATATTTTCTGTCCAGATTCCTCCCAGTATAATGCAAATGCATTGATGACTGTCATAGTCAGAACATTAAAAAATACGTGCATTGACTACCCGAATTACACCGTGCACCGACTGTTCACACCCGAATTCCACAGTATACATGAGCGGTATGACGAAGTATCTCAACAAATCATTTCGTTTCATTAGAAAATTGTGGCTGGAAAATTCTTAGAGCTGTTTTCATTAACAGCTACAGTTTTTTGTTTGTTAGTTATTTAACGTCGCATCAACATCTAGGTCATTAGCGACCACTATTGGATTTAACGGTATGGTAACTGTGAAAATGACATGATATGATGATGATAGGGGGTGAAAGGACGAACACGAATAGCCGAAGGCGGGACTCGAACCCGCGATCCTTCGGTCCGAGATCGCTACGAGACTACTGCTGTAACGATCTCGGCCACCCAGGATCGGCAGTTACAGTTTGATGTTCCAATAATCACATTTATATTTACTTTTCCATGATAGAATATCAAAGATCTTAGACAAAAACCTAATATCCGTCAAAACGACGGGTGTTCGCCGTATTAGAATTATGTATAAACATCATCGTTGAATTTCAGTGTACACGGTTATTTTTCTTTAAAAATGTAGAATATGATTAAATACTAAAAGCCACGAATCGCTGAATTTACAAACCACATGTTGTTGAGAATTTTAGGGAAAAAGTTATCCGTCAAAATGACGGGTACCGTTCTCCTGGTGTTAATGAATCAATCAATCAAATCTCTCTCTCTTTCTCTCTCTCTCCCTCTCTCTCTCTGTCACACACACACACACACACACACACACACACACAGCGTCTCGTAGCCTTAAATAGGGAGTTTTTGCCCCTTCGAACGTGAAGCACTATCGATCTGCTCACGTGCAGTTCAAGTTTCGCATCGCTTTAGTGCATCTGCGCATGCGCAGAAGTTCGATAGTGCTTAACATGCTTGATTTCTTGACCTCTATTGATAATATTATGGAATGATTCTTGAAAGTAGGTCATTAAACAAAACCACTTTAAATCTGCCAATGTTTCGGCTTTTATTCAGCCTTCATCAGGACTACAAACAGAGGGATTTTTTTAATATATAAATACACATTCCTTGTACGCAATCCTTGTACGTAATGTGTATTTATATATTAAAAAAATCCGTCCGTTCGCAGCCCTGATGAAGGCTGAATAAAGGCCGAAAGGTTGGCAGGTTAAAAATGGTTTTGTTTAATGACGTTCTCTCAAGAATCCTTCCATAGTATAGTGGTTCCCGTTGGAGGTGGCAAAAGCTCCCTAATGTGGAGAAGGTGCGGGCGGGTGGCGGGCGGCGCGGACGGGAGGCCGTGAATGATGCAGCGCGGCCGCCTGGCGCCGCCGGCCGATCGTAATAGGGCGATTGGGCGGGGGCGATCGCCCGGACGGGCGGGGCTGTTGAGCCTGGTTGCTGGGCGGCCCGCGCCCGTGCAGTTGCGTGATGGCTGGCAGGCCGGCCGGCCGGCCGCACGGCAGCCAGCGCTCCTCCCCTCCCCTCCCCTTACCCCCCTCCACCTCGCTGGCGGCGGCCGGCGGGAGCGAATTTGGGTCCGAGGCGTAGCGCAACTTGGAGCAATAATAATCTCTCCTATGGTGTGATAAACACGGCTAGAACGTCGACCTAAATTTTAAGAAAGCACTTGCATAATAAAATTAACGTTTGTTTTTTTCTGAAACGGAATTAAACCATTGTTGAATGCGCGACAGAGATGTAATGAGGCGTGCAGTTTACGATATTTGGTTCGAGTGGAAAAAAATTAAAACATTAGTTTGTCACATTTCTGAATCTTTTAATTCCATCATCAGGAATGGAGTACAAAAAATAAACATGAAGACAACGAATTGAAGACCATGCGGCAATAACATGCTATACCACATTTCTGATGAAATTGCAATATTAGTATATTTCGACGCCCCATACATGTTGGGTTTTTATTTTAAAGATTCGCTGCAAGATGGCAGTGATATCCGTAAATTAATGTTCTTTATCCCTATGTGTAGGATTGAGTGTCCGAACCTTTACTCTGTTTTCTCAAAAAATAAGTATTGTGGCATAGCATGTCATTGCCCCCGAGGTCTTCAATTGTATATTCATATTGATGTCTTCATGCCTTACTTTTTTTCTATTTTTTACGTGTAACCACCTGCTCGATAACGCACTACAGCGACGAGACTATTCATGGAATATATCTGATGCGCAATAAAACTTAAAATCCTACTAAAAGTCAGAAGTCCAGTTGATATTAGATTAGACTTTAGTTAGATTAGTAGATTTGAGTGCATATAATGAGACTGCAGCTGCGATGCGCCCGTAAAAAAATGATCGCGTTTTGTGAGCGGTACGATGGATTAGATTACCAAGATAATAAAAAGTCCTGTTAATTCGGTCGCTATATTATCTTAATGACGCAACGAGTGCCAATCATTGTCTTTATAACATTTTTATTTCTCCATGTCCATTTGTGCGCAAAAATGTCTTAAACCCCAGAAACGGTCAATAGAATCTGGCTCCTGTTGCTCATCTCTGGGTAATGGAATATTTGAGGTTTCCGGAACATTCATGTTTAAAGTGCCATGAGATCGAGAGCGTGGTCGAACAGTGTCTGTGTGCATTGATGTAAAAGGGGTCGATAGCTCGATTGCGTGATAATGAAACATGAACGTCGTTCTGGAATGCGGCTGAACAGGAGGTTCTGATGCCCTTAAGTAAACTCGCAGCTTGATTTCGCTGGCCATTGCTTCAGAGCTTAAGTCCTCCTTCCGGTATAACCCATTTCTCGTATCGTCTGTATGGTTGCGTAAGACGAAATAAGACAATCGACATCGTACAATCCATTATAGGTCTCTTTGAATGGGATTTTTTCAGCTTTGGAAAAAAATTAGTTTTGTAAAAAGAATGAACCAGTGGGCATTATTTAGTTTTTGTTTGGTTGTATTGGGAAATAATTTTTAAAATGTAGTTCACATAAAGTACTGATCAAATTGATCCACTCCTTGTCCAAAGTCCCCAATTTTAAGATATCAAACTCGTGTAATACAATGATTGCAAATATAATTTCTCTTTAATGTTATGTTTCGGTAACGAAGTACCAAATGCATGACATTTAGCAAAGTTGCAAAATAGTACTTCACTGTAATATTATTTTCTTTGCTGTGAAGAAATTTAAGTAGTCAGTGCTAGCAAATGGAAGTTTATAGTATTTTATTATAAGTTTAATTTATATTGTAGGCCTGTCTGTTTTTTCGTTGTTTGTATGAGACTCTTGTGACTTTTAATAAATATTTCGATGCATAATATTGTAAGTTTTTATTTACTTTGAAGTAATTTGTAAAAAATCATTAAAATATTTAAATTTTTTGGGGGGTTCACAGTTTTTCACGTAATTTTTCAAAAACAGTTGTTTTTTATGGATTGGGGAATATTTAGTCAATCCTGGATTTTTTTTCAGTTTCCTGGTTATCATTAATTTTGTTTGTAAATGGTTTGCAAAAATAAATATATAATTTATTTACCTATTATTAATATCATTACAACTGCCTCTCTCCTCTCGGAACAAAAATTCAGATGAAGTTAGTTTGCTCACACATCATACCTATTTACTACTGGTAATTATTTTCATTTTTATTCACGAACAGGTGATCTTTATGATTGATGGTTGATAAGCCGCGAGTCGTAACGTTCTCGTGAGAAGACCAAGATTATTAGGGAGTTTTAGCGCAAGGCTTAAGGAGACACCCTTAAACATTGTTGATCACATGACTAACGTCCAGGACATTATAGTTTTTGTCAAACACTTTTAATTGTGTATATGTGATTTCGTTATTTTTAGTCATGAAATAAACCTACGAAGAATTTTATTAGGAGGCCTTAACGTAGGGCGCTCATATCGTAGGCTGTGGGCCTATCTTGTACATTGGATAATCCGGCCTTGCTAACGACGTTATACGGTCGTAAGAAAGAATGTTAAGATGTGCTTTATCTTACTTTACGTTATCCAGTATAATAAAAGCATTTCAAGCGTTGTAAAAAAAGAAGTTGCATGATACATCACAGAGTGTAGCAAATTGGTAAGACATGTGAACCACGATACGAGTCTAAAGTAAACAAATCTCCATTTTGAAAGAAGTTTAAGATTTTCTGGCCCTGCACGATGCGTATGCAACCTTGGATTGATCTGACTTTTCTTGAGAATGTAGGGAATTAAAGCGTTCGTTACGAGCATAAGACAACCTAACACGGTATGGTTTCAACTTCTTTTTGGCGGATTTCTTACTTGTTCAATATTTTCTGTAAATTCTTGCCGAAGTTGTGGAAGTCGTTTAGGA
Organism: Acheta domesticus; assembly: GCA_031308135.1. Taxonomy (NCBI): domain Eukaryota; kingdom Metazoa; phylum Arthropoda; class Insecta; order Orthoptera; family Gryllidae; genus Acheta; species Acheta domesticus. Next base: position 2,033,327 of record JAHLJT010003656.1, on the reverse strand, counting down.
TTAATTATAACCGCATCACATACAAGAATCAGTTTACCAGAGGCGGGAAAACGGAACCTTTCCCGTTTATAGGCGACCATTTGGCCGATTTGTTAGGTGAATACAGTGCAGTGTTGTCAGGGTCGATGCCACGAGCGGGAGTCCGTGGCACGAGTGCCACGACGAAATTCCCCCTCCACGCAGTTCGTTACCCCGCCACCAGACACAACTATTGTAAAACGGGCTTACTAATAATTCCCTTTCCCGACGCTAGTTGCGCAGAGAAGCTCGTGGCATGCTGCGATGCCAAGACGCGTGCCACTGCCACCAGTAGGAGACCTTGACACCACTGCCATAGAGACTCGAACAGACGTGCACCGTTTATGATTATATAAGGTCGTGCCTTAGGCCTAAGGTACGACGTTATGACTTCAAGGTTCGTCACGTGACTCAGTGCATAACTTCGCTGCCTTGCTCCAAAACTCTCGTTCCCTCCACGGCGCCTTGCGAGCGTGAGCGTCGCTTGTCGAGCTCGGGAGGACGCTGACCGCCGCGAGTGAATGAATAGCCCCGCTGCATAGGGCGGGCAGGCTAACGCAAGGAGCAGGTGCGCTGTGTTAGCTACGCCCCATGCGCTTGTAAGAAGTTGTTCTTGGAAGGAGGCCCAGCCGTATGTAAAATTGTGGCCGGAATTATGTAACACCGCGCGTCTGGGGCTGGAATAGTGCATTTGTTCAAGTTCAGGGTACTCCAAGAAAAAATATGGATCTGCGAGACGGGTTTGTGCAAGTTTCGCATTCCTGTTTGAGAGCTTGCTTCGAATGTTCTTGCCCGCTCATTCAGAATGTCTTACCAACTTTGTTGTCGGCTGGAGTGTGAAATATACATGTTATGGCAAACCCTCATATAGAATGCTATCTAAAAGTTTTTACTGTCTGGAGATGTCTCTTTTGGAGACTGGTATGTCGGAAGTGGTCCGGTTTTCCTGTTAAGTGTTACATTTTAACTGCAAAGCGTCCTGGGAGTGGTTTTTTCGGATCATTCTTCTTGTTCTTCTTCCTTTAAAGACGATCTGGTCATCATTATTGTGACTCACTGCGGACTTATCCCCTCCATTGAGTGCTCTAATCAAATAGAACAGATTACACATTTATCCGTTTACACATTTAGTCACTTCTCACTCTTATCATGCGTAGTTATTTGTGTATATTGCTCATTCTATTGCCCTGATTCCCCCCCCCCTTATTCTCCATGCTCGAGGTCATTCCGAAAAAAATATTATTCTGCAGTTGTGAGAGGTTTTCTTTAAGATAGATAAAGACCTGGGCTTTAGCCCCAGGGCCATCTGGGGGTCTCTAAGTCGTTAAAAATGAAATATAATGGCGGTCTAAAGAATTCTAGATTACGCAGACTCACAAGCTGCTGGCAGCGTTAGAGAAGAAAAAAAACAACAAAGTGTAGGCGATAAAACATAGTAATGAAAATGTGAAAGTATATAACATGTCTCATCCGCATAACTGGAAATTTCGTGAAAATACTTTTGGGATTGAAACATTTACGATCTTTCACGAACAAAACATTTCATTATTTGTCTTGAATGTTTACTATTTCTTTCGTCATTTAAATCTACGAATCTTAAGAACACTTCGAACTATTTCTAAAATGTCTTTATTGTAAGCCTGTAGATTTTTCCAGTTGTATTATTTTTAATATTCCTAATGTTGCTTTCGTTAAATAATTTGCACAACAATTGGGAAACCAAATAGGAAGGAGGAAGGCGGGGGAGGTGGAATAGTGCTGCGGCTGCGCTCCCGGCGGGGTCGTTGGCCCGGCCGGCGCCACCTGCGCACTGCGGCGGGGCTCGAACGCGGACCTCCGCCAGCGCCGCCGCACCGCAGCCGCACCGGCGCGTGCTTCGGTACTCGTCTCCAACCTGTTGTTCGCGCACCGCGCTCGTCCCCGCCCGCGCTCGTCCCCGCCCGCGCTCGTCCCCGCCCGCGCTCGTCCCCGCCCGCGCTCGTCCCCGCCCGCGCTCGTCCCCGCCCGCGCTCGTCCCCGCCCGCACTCGTCCCCGCCCGCGCTCGTCCCCGCCCGCGCTCGTCCCCGCCCGCGCTCGCCCCCGCCCGCGCTCGTCCCCGCCCGCGCTCGTCCCCGCCCGCGCTCGTCCCCGCCCGCGCTCGTCCCCGCCCGCGCTCGTCCCCGCCCGCGCTCGCCCCCGCCCGCGCTCGCCCCCGCCCGCGCTCGTCCCCGCCCGCGCTCGCCCCCGCCCGCGCTCGTCCCCGCCCGCGCTCGTCCCCGCCCGCGCTCGTCCCCGCCCGCGCTCGCCCCCGCCCGCGCTCGTCCCCGCCCGCGCTCGTCCCCGCCCGCGCTCGTCCCCGCCCGCGCTCGTCCCCGCCCGCGCTCGTCCCCGCCCGCGCTCGTCCCCGCCCGCGCTCGTCCCCGCCCGCGCTCGTCCCCGCCCGCGCTCGTCCCCGCCCGCGCTCGTCCCCGCCCGCGCTCGTCCCCGCCCGCGCTCGTCCCCGCCCGCGCTCGTCCCCGCCCGCGCTCGTCCCCGCCCGCGCTCGTCCCCGCCCGCGCTCGTCCCCGCCCGCGCTCGTCCCCGCCCGCGCTCGTCCCCGCCCGCGCTCGTCCCCGCCCGCGCTCGTCCCCGCCCGCGCTCGCCCCCGCCCGCGCTCGCCCCCGCCCGCGCTCGTCCCCGCCCGCGCTCGTCCCCGCCCGCGCTCGTCCCCGCCCGCGCTCGTCCCCGCCCGCGCTCGTCCCCGCCCGCGCTCGTCCCCGCCCGCGCTCGTCCCCGCCCGCGCTCGTCCCCGCCCGCGCTCGTCCCCGCCCGCGCTCGTCCCCGCCCGCGCTCGTCCCCGCCCGCGCTCGTCCCCGCCCGCGCTCGTCCCCGCCCGCGCTCGTCCCCGCCCGCGCTCGTCCCCGCCCGCGCTCGTCCCCGCCCGCGCTCGTCCCCGCCCGCGCTCGTCCCCGCCCGCGCTCGTCCCCGCCCGCGCTCGTCCCCGCCCGCGCTCGTCCCCGCCCGCGCTCGTCCCCGCCCGCGCTCGTCCCCGCCCGCGCTCGTCCCCGCCCGCGCTCGTCCCCGCCCGCGCTCGTCCCCGCCCGCGCTCGTCCCCGCCCGCGCTCGTCCCCGCCCGCGCTCGTCCCCGCCCGCGCTCGTCCCCGCCCGCGCTCGTCCCCGCCCGCGCTCGTCCCCGCCCGCGCTCGTCCCCGCCCGCGCTCGTCCCCGCCCGCGCTCGTCCCCGCCCGCGCTCGTCCCCGCCCGCGCTCGTCCCCGCCCGCGCTCGTCCCCGCCCGCGCTCGTCCCCGCCCGCGCTCGTCCCCGCCCGCGCTCGTCCCCGCCCGCGCTCGTCCCCGCCCGCGCTCGCCCCCGCCCGCGCTCGTCCCCGCCCGCGCTCGTCCCCGCCCGCGCTCGCCCCCGCCCGCGCTCGTCCCCGCCCGCGCTCGTCCCCGCCCGCGCTCGTCCCCGCCCGCGCCTGGTGTGTAAGGAGGATAAAGATACTGAAAGTGAAAGCGCTGTCTTCCTGCGGCTGTGCACAGATTTGTACTTTTCCTGTAGATTCGGGATGTTTCTGCCGGGTAACTTATAGTGCGATTTTTCTTACTCTGCCCCTCAAGCCCCTATGGCCACGATGGAATATCATGCGGTGTTTCGCGTCTTTCTCCGTTGTGCCGCTAGGAGTCGCATGATCTTTAGCACTGCTTGATACTGACACGATCATGCGATATTTGGCGGCACGACTGAGAACGTCGCGAAGTACCGTGACATATTCCATCGTGACGACGGCGTTGAGGGGCAAAGTTAGAAAAATCGCAGTATATGGCCCATGGCGTATTTATGATGTTCCGGCTTCCAGAATTAACCGGAAGAAGTTCTGGAAATGTCCGATAAGATAAGTGGGCATCTAGAAATCTCATCCATGCTGTGATATTGGTACATCGGGTTTCGTGTTACTTTTAACTTTTTTCTTTGTATTTTTTCAAACTTCCGAGTTTTATCTTGGTTTGTAATTGTTTCTTACGATAAACGCCTTTTATCTTCCTCCCATCGTCTTCCTCTTTGGTTCATTTTATTTTTATCATTTCGTGTTTCTAGTCTGACTTTAACGCGTAACCAATTCCATTCCAAATTCTTTTGATCACCTCCGTTCTAATTATCTCCTGACAACTCTCTTTTCCTCAATATTAACTTTTTCTTAACCTTTCCTTTTATTCTCTTTAATACGTTGTCCATCTGCTTCTGTGTAATTTGGCCGTCGCGTCGTGTCGTTCAGTCAAGTGTTCGATCTGCGGGTGTTTTCGTAACGGCGCCTTTATGGGATGCGAAGTGTCTGTTCAATCACTCAACATGTCTGCGACGCTAGCACTTAAAATGATAGATGAGAACGTATTCACTTCATCCCACGTGGTCGCGGGAGTTCCCTGTTGCAAGTATTGCGTTCTCGATGCGTGTAGTTTTCGTTGCGATTATCTTAATGGTATGGAATATTTCTTTGTTTAAGCACTTGATATTTTGTGTTGTGGGAATGTCGATAGGATGTTGTAGGCATTATTCATGGATGAAATAATGGACATCACTTTATCAACTTGGATTTATTACGAGGAAAGGCATTCCACATCTCTTCTGTTATCAGTTTAGCAATGCGTGGCGAGGAAAGAAGACAATGCAGCGATCAATCAGCTAATCAGCCAAATCGTTGCTAATTTATTACGATGCATAAAATATAAATTGCAAAGCATTATTAGACGGGGGCAATGTCCACAGGTACAGAATTTTATTAAAATGAATAGTCCTTGTGGTATCTGCGATAGAACCGGCAATAACGATGCTTATACGAGACAAAACATTTGCTGGTACAGGAGAAATTCATCCGCAACCAATTACTTCAATTCATTTTGTACTTCGGGATGCTGGAAAGTGGAGTTCTGTCTCATACAGTAGAGCGTTCTGTTGCGTGATGGGTTGCCTAATATTCAGTCATCCGCCAACTCATAACTTTTAATTCGGCTATTCATTCGTCTACTTGAAATCGACGCTTCAAAATTCATAAGCTGAAATGACCATTATTTCAGAGTATTGTAACGCCTTAGATGGCTCTGGGCATCCATTGATGTCACAACAGTGCCTCTGACCAGGAGGTCTTAGTGGTCTAGTCCCTCGGTGACAGGATTTTCGATACTAGCTTGTCGAATTCAGCTAGGTCGAGTCCACTCGCTGTCTGGGTTAGAATTCTAGCGGCCGGCTGCTCTGATCGGTAGTTTTCCTTGGTATCTCCGATCAACACCAGACGAATGCCGCAGCAGTACCCTAACAAACGGGCCACGGACCGCGCGCGATCTTTCCTGCCTGTTCCTTGTCCTTCCCTCCTCCCTCCACATACATCAACATGTGTGTTGCACTACCACGTGTGTCGGGGCCGCTCCATGCTTCTGGCATCTGTGCGAACGCGGCGCCCGCCGCCGTGGGAGCATCTGGGGGCGCTCGGAGCCCCGGTGGCGCCAGATTCAGTCCGCGCCGCAGGCCGCGCTGCGAATGCTAATGGGCGGGCTGCAACAGATAGCTGCTTCTGCCCCTGCGATCTGCGCGGCGAAGCCAGCCAGTCGCAGGCCCGCCCAGCGTGTGCTGGGATGGCGAAGCGCGCGTTCTAGCGGACCTTTTTGGGATGGACTGTACAATGTCAATGCAAGGCACTTATCGCCTTTCCAATCTAAAATAATGTTAATTTATATGAAACGTGTATCACAATATTTAGCTCGTTAAATATTGATTGGCACTCCGCTTATAACTTCTGCAAAGTATGTTTGTATTTGGCGCTACCGCCCGTGTACGGGCCATGGCCTAACAGCAGCGTCCCGGCCTCGCGGCCATGGGTTAATGGGGTACGTGCGGTTAGCACGAATTCTGGTCGTCTCAATCTGAGAAGTGAGTTTTCCCATCGTCACACAGCAACATATTCTGGGGCATTGCAATGAAAATGCACACTAATCTTGCCCGACCGGGAATCGAACCCGGGGTTGTGTCATGGGAAGCGAACACGTTGACCAAAGAGCTAAATCGCCCGGGCACTTCTGCAAAGTAGGAGTTAAAATTGTGTATCGATGTATGTAGGAATACAGTAACTTTACTTCTGCAGCCACCAAATGGAGTTGCTGCTGCATTCCCTACATAGCTCATTATAGCAGCAAATGTTCCGGCTTGCCAGTAAGCTGGTAGACATCGATATGACAACATAGAAGCGGACAAGTACGGGCAACGGTAGACAGTGTTGTTTCTGTGTACGGAAGAAGTGACTACTTCTGACATCCACAGTAACCATGGGTGAGGTGTCATCAGAAAGTGGCAGGTCCGTTTTTCCTTGGGTATCAAAGTTCAAAAACGGCAGGGACTGTGCAGAAAAAAAGTTCTAGGCGTCGTCCAGCAACTGCACGCGAACTGATGCCGAGCTCAATGACTTGATAATGACGAAGAGGGGAATCACGTTCGATGAATTAGAGAAGGCGACAGGTCTATCACAGGGACCCTCCACACCATCATCCATGAGGATTTGAAGATGATGTGTGCACAATGATGAGGGGATGCCCCATACCCTCACTATAGAAACAGAAGCCTATGGTTCCTACCGACTGAGAAATTCGACGCAAAGAAGGTCATGCGGGGTAAGAAATTTTCACCCATGGGGAACTCTTGCAATTTTCCAACAGTAACGCTGGCATACACCCAAAGAATGCCTTGCTATGCAAATATGGAAGGTACCAGAATGACGTCAGTTTATTGGCGGGGAATACCTGTAATATAATCTTAATTCGTTCGTTCAGAAAATGGTTGTGAACACGAAATAATACTTGGGCCAATCATTTCGGAATGCTCCCAATAAATCTGAAGGAATCGACCAATTCCAGAAGAGGCTTTGACGTATTTAAATTAATGTATATTTTATTTTCTTAAAAGAAAATGAAACCTTTCCATTAATAGTCGATATTATTAAAATATTTGCTGTACTACAGATCTCCCGCTATTGGTTGAAGCCCTAAGGGTCCGAAAAGTCATTTACTGCAGGTAGTGCTCTTCTTAATCCATATTTTCTAAATTTTCTCCAAAATGGTTCCAAATGTTTTCATTAAATAATGTAGAAGCAAACATCTGATATCAGACCTTTAAATGAATATAAATGGTGTCGGGGAGTCTTAGAACATGTGAATGGATATTGCGTACTGTAATTCAAGCTGTTGAAATTATTTGATGAAAAGAAATTGCATCGTGTTAGTATTGTGTGTCTACGGATACAATTTGTGTGGTGTTTCCCTCTTCTGAGAGTGTCGTGGAGCGCCCCTAGATTCCTTTGGTGTTCCTGGCGCCCTCGGCCGCTTTGGAGCGGTGCGCCCAGACGCGCGTCGGCGGGAACCGCTACGCGGAAGGCGCCTTCGCCCGCAGAGCTAACATTGCTCGCTAGTTTCCTGCAAGTGCACAGGGTTGTTCGTCATCAGTGGGGAGCGGATTTCTATGATTTTACACATTCTGAAGTAAAAATGTGATTTAGATGAATTTGCAGTTTTAGTTAGTATCCGCGTGAGTACATATGTTCTTGCTAAATTTACTTAGCAGAATGAAAAATACGTAATAATACTATTTTGAAGGCAATAGATAAAATCCCGGTCGCCGTACGATTAAGATATTTTGAACGGATGACTTAATTCCTAGTTGTACATCTTAGGGATCGAATTACTTACGGATAAAACTTACTATTTGTATTCAACTTTTAGGTCAATGTTAGTGTTGGTTTTTACATAAACGATCGTACATGTTGAGCCGAGCCGAAGCCCTTTGCCTTTTCGTGACTGAGAGAATCATGAAAGTACATCTCGGACATTAAGTTCTCGGAACGGGTTCATTCTTCTGGAAGATTCGTAACCGAAAAGACGGATATCGCTCACAAGTTACCCCTGAAAGAGTATCAGAAACAACTCAACCTTTTCTTCTACAGATGAATTCCCGAGAGTTCAAAAACAGTTAAAAAAGGAATTCAAACTTGCCACATTCAGGCTGTCAGCGTGAGACTTGTCGTTGGAAAAGTTTGAATAACAAATTGCATTTCCTAACAGTAATATCAGAGCATTTCTCCGTAGCTTTTATCAAGCGGGATTTAAGAGCGCAAACAGATCGACAAAGTGTTTCCCTGGCGGCGGGGAGAAACAATAAGTTTGCGGGAAACAAAAGAGAAACTCAGGGCTGAGGGCGCACGTTGCGGCTGCGACCGCTGGCAGCGCCACGTGCTACGGCGTGGGTCTTCCGGCCACGGGCCCGGCAACGCTCCACCTTGCACCACCCGCGCCGCGGCGCGCCGCCAGCCCCGCTACCTCCCCGACCCCTCCCCACCCCAACCCTGCAGCGCTGGCTCTTCCTCCCGTCACCTCCCTGCCCCGCCACGCCCCGCCGAGCTGGTTTCCGCTCCCTCGCAGCTCCGCATCGCCGGTCCCCACTTCCCCGCCACAGCTGTTCCCTACCCAACCCAACCCTACCCTATCCTGCCCCGCCACGCCTCTTTCCAAGCCTACTCGATTCTGCCCCGCTCCGCTGGTTCCTGCCCCACCATGCCTGTTCCCGACCACACCAACCCCGCCACGCCGGTGCTCTACCTTGCCCCGCCACACCGCTTCCCGCCCTTACCCTGGCCCGCCTCGCCGGTTTCCGCACCCCCACCTTCCCCGCTACGTCCCCTTCACTTCCCGTCCCACCTCCCCTCTCCCGCCACTACACCGCCTCGCTAAGCTGACTCCCTTCCTGTCCCAGCCCCTCGCTGCACCCCCGCTGTTACCGATTCCACTGTCGTTCTCGTCGCCATGCCCGCTGCTCACACCACTACGCCGCTCTCGTCGGTTTCACCGCCAGCCCTCCCCTCCCCCTATGACTGCCACCGCCGCCGCTACCGTCTGGCGCTCTGCTGCGGCCCATAGCCCGACCGACCGCGCGCCGCCGGCGCACTGCCCGCCGCGCCCCGCCGCGCCCCGCCCCGCCCCGCCGCGCCCCGCCGCGCCCCGCCGCGCCCCGCCCCGCCCCGCCCCGCCGCGCTCCGCCGCGCCGCGCCGGTCCGGGATCGATAGCGCCACGCCGCCTCCCCCGCCGTCCGTCGGCCGCCCCGCGCCTCGCTTTAATTGCGGCGGCGCCCGCCCGACCGGCCGGCCGGCCTCGATCACCGGCGGGTATTAGCACGCGGCCCAAAGTTAAAACTAGGCCCAATGTTTGACATTCACACACACACAGTCCGGCGGCGCCGCGCGAGAACGTGGGAAGCCACGAGCCCGACGGGTCGCGTTGCGAGGCCGCGACGGCAGCGCCGCCCGTTCGATTTCGGGACGGGGAGAGGACGGCGGCCGATCGAACGCTGCGGTGGCACTGGGGCAGTTGGGCGATTGCACGCCGCGGGTGCGGAGCAAGGGGACCGGGTCGCCAGTTCAATTGGCGGCCAGAACTTCCCTCGTTTATCACACCGTTTCTTTAGATAGTTTGGGTTTTATAATCACTTTTTTTCATATTTTTTTGACTTCGTTATTGGTGATGGCTCTGAAAATCGTTAGCCCACAAAGTCTGTATTCGCATATTTACATGGTTTTTGGATTGCAATCCGTTATATGAATATTTCCGAATGCTATTCACATTCTATTTGAATGGTCCATTAGAAATGTACTTTGTATGAAACATACTTGAAGAGATAAGATCAGACTGACACTACCAGAACACATGTGCAGAGATGGTTCATAGCATTAACAGATTTAAACTAGAGATACAAAAGAATGTGTGACACTCGTGTTTTATAAGACTATTCTTTGTGATATCAGCTCTTGTATTGAGTAGAGTAGCAATGTAAAATGAAGATTGGTTGGGATTTGAACCTTCTACAGTAGGGCAGTATCGTGATGTAAAACGTCTGTGAAGCTGTTCCTAGGCTGCGTTGTGCCAGAGTCACGGCAGGTTCACGTGGGACGTGATTTGACGTTTAATTGCGTCATTTGCCCTTACTTTGCTAATAATCCGTGGTAAAGGTGAAAGTGTAAAGTACCATGTTGCTTACGGTGACTAGTAGTATTCGTACTAGAATTTAAGGAAAGTGCTAGGTTGAGCCATTGATTGGTTTTGCGGTTAACTAAAACATTTTTCATAAACGACCGTTATTGCCCTTTCGCATTTTGCACATTAAATTCTTGCCCCTTTCTGTAGTATTTTAAGCATAGAAGAAACTTGTATTATCACGTTAGATTTTTGCTCCGTGAAAATATGAATTTTCAAAATGTGTTGTTAATATTAAGATTAATCATGAAATCATTATTTGTGAACAATTTCGCAAGAAAAATAAATTATTCATCCCTTTTCGTAATGAAATCAGCTTACAGTTTCTTTGTAAATAGTGACGGATGATCAGGTGGGTATATTACCTGTTCATGTACATAATTAAAATACGATTAAATATCCAACAAAAATGTGCTTCTTCGCATCTGTTTCGCCGTATCTGTTACCAGCCTGCTATGTACGCAATATTACTACTTCGATAACTAAAACATCTCATTTACGCTTGACTGTGCTTCCCTGCAATGGAATGAAAAAAGACAAAAAATCAGATCCCATTTGTAACGGCGTGTGCTCTGCATCTCAGCCACCACGCACGAGAGGGGGCGCGACGTGCCTCGTAGTGTGAGTCGTCCTCGCCTCGCCCCGCCTCGCCGCCCACGCGCCTGCCTCACGGCAAAGTCCAACGCCCTCGCCCGCGCCCGCGCCCAGCCCGCGCCGCGCCGCCGCGTCATCGCTCTTTGCCCACGGAGCGCTCGCCATCCAGTGCACACGGCCCGAGACAGGCGAGGGACCAACTTCGTGCCTGGCCCCCATTTTACCGCATGCGACGTATTTTATTAGAAAATAAATAAAATGAGAATTAACTTACGAATTTAATGACCGGTTAATTAAAAAAAATACTGTTTGGACAAGGTTGTCAGAGGACTTGAAGAGCTTCTCATTTAACATTTTCCACTATTACATTAAAAAGGAGAAAAGTTCGTACTTCCCCTTTCAAATATGTTGTTCCCTATTTAATTTAAAACATTAAAAAAATGTTTCCCACCCACTATGCATTGTTCTAATGTTTTCTACAAATTTCCCAAATATCTGTACGTTACAACATAACACACAAAAATGGTCTCAAATATTATAATAATAATAATAATAATAATAATAATAATAATAATAATAATTTATTGTCTGAAATATTCTAGTGATAATAATAATAATAATTATTATTATTATTATTATTATTAAAAACAAAAGGAAAAAAATCTTTCCCTTGAGTAAATACTTTAGTTCATCGTTACTTCCCTGGTGACGAAATAGCAAGAGAAATTTTGGTGGTGACGCAGCCGAATCCACCTTTCGTCCCCAGCTTGCACCTCCTTTTATCACTATTGCACTTTTCAAATTGAGTTCTGAAAAAAAAGTCCCAGTATCAAGTTTCGCGACTTGCCCCTTCACCATGGCACCACCGTCCTCTGGTCATACTTTTTTGTTTTGTTCTAATACAACAATAAAAAAAGTGACGCGCCCCATCTGGCAACGACAAATGCAAATGATGCTAACCTTTACGTATTACGAGTATAAATAATAAGCTATAAAAAATAAAACGTGACAAGACATAGTATGTCTCAATATTCCAAAAAATGAAATTCAATGTATAAATGTGAAGTAAAAATAATGATAATAAAATTAATAATATTGTAAATATAATTTTAATAGAAAACAGATGTATGACACAAAACGTACTATTGTATGTGTTGTATTGAAATTTGAATTTGCCACCGAGTCTCGTCAAGAGGATTGCTAGTGAGCAGTCGTCGCCCATGAATAGAGTGGGAAAGTTGGTGTCCTCTATCGCCTGTATAATCCTACCTAAACGCCTAGCATTCGCCCAACCCCGGCTGCAGTGCCTGTCGGCTGCACCGAGGCGCGGAGGGGCTTCTCTCCGACCGCCCGAGGTGCTGCCGGGAGGCCCTGACGCAGTTCGGCTGCCTGCGTGCCGCGCCGCGCGGCGAGAGCCCTTCCGCCACGGCGCATTCCGTGCGAGAACGCACGCACACGAGTTGCAGCAACAGACGGTTCATTCGGAGAGTATTGTATTACGAGTGCAAATCCCTAGGAGGGTTATGCGAGACCGACTTACGGAAAACTCGAATTCACATTAGTTTATTATTCAGTTTCGCCTACTGTAGATATTATGAAAGTAGTAATACCTACGAAAAGACAGTTTTTTTAATATGTTCTTTCAATTTCTGTTATTGTTCATAATTTTGAATTAGTTCACATATGTACAAATCAGCAATGCGATCATTTCATATAATAATGTACTTACTGGCATGTTTTTTCACATGCGTTGCCTGGGAGATGTAGTTCGTAGAAGTGGCGGTTGGCGTTGCCCGAGCGCGTGCCGGTCCCTGGCCCTGAGGATGTGGCGGCGCGCGTAATCGATCGCGCAACGAGAGGCCACTCGTGCTTCACACGAGAGGTGCCACAGGCCAGCGGCGCACGGTGGGCGATATTCTCGTTACACGACCTCGCCCTCGCCCTCGCTTCCATTCCTCCCGCCCCCGCAACGGCCCTCGCCTCGCCCCGCCTCCGCTCCCGCCCCCGCCCCGCCCCGGCCCTCGCCCCCGCCCCCACCCCGGCCCCCGTCCTCGCCCCGCCCCGGCCCCCGCCCCGCCCCGGCCCCCGCCCCGCCCCGGCCCCCGCCCCGCCCCGGCCCCCGCCCTCGCCCGGCCCCCGCTCCGGCCCCCGCCCCGGCCCCGGCCCCCGCCCTCGCCCGGCCCCCGCTCCGGCCCCCGCCCCCCCCGCCCTCGCCCCGGCCCCCGCCCCGGCCCCCCGCCCCGGTCCCCGCCCCGCCCCGCCCCAGCCCCCGCCCTCACCCCGGCCCCCGCCATCGTCCCGCCCTCGGCCCGCCCCCGCCCCGGCCCCCGCCCTCTCCCCCGACCTCGCCACGACCTCGCCCCGCACTCGCCCCCGTCCTCGCCACCGCTCTCGCCACCGCCTTCGCCCCCGCCGTCGCCACCGCCCTCGCCACCGCCTTCGCCCGCGCCCTCGCCACCGCCCTCGCCCCCCCCCCCTCTGGCACCCACTCGCCTTCGCCTTTACCTGTCCCTTCTTCGCCGCCTCCCTCGCCTTCGCCTTCGCCCTCGCCCGACCACCGACGCGTGTTGTCCACCAAGGAGCCACGTGCAGCGCGCCTCCAAGGAGGTCGTCTTCTCGCCCACGGATGATCAACAAGTGTTTGTTCCAGCCGTCGCCCTTCCGGGAAGGCGGCGTCGCCCTCTTCATTTGGTGCAAAGTAGCTGCATTCTCGGGCACTCCACTAGTCGCACGGGTTGCGTTGGGAAATCGATGCTCAAACGTGCACCTTTTGTTTCGGGTTTTAACTTCATTAAAATTTTGTTTAATAAATTCGTTAGTTTTAATGATCTATCAGTTTTAAATATCTGAAAGGAATATTACGGAATTCCTATTAATATTCGATCATCTATATACTTTATATCAAATTCATTTTTAGAATTAAATGAATTCTGCACTTGCTTGTAGTATAATCTTACAAATGAATTGGTGGATTGATTGAATATTAAAAATGAATTTGAAAAACGAACACAAATATTGATTGTCGATAACTGTAATTAAGGGGAGCTGACTTTTAGCTCTCTGTAACATTATCCCAGGCCTATTTTGTACGAGTGGCGTACTAATTGTATGCCGCTTGAGCGTTGTTTAATTTCACACATGATATACAGACTAGACTTGTAGGGAAAGAATCCCAGAATATTATTTTACGATCCATCGTATTGTTTCTTGTCTCTCTTCAGAGAATTATTCAATTGTTAATTTGAGCAAATGTCTGCCTTTTGACTTTGTATCATTTGGAATTGAATGCCTTTTTATCACTTGAATTTCTTTTTTATCATTTGAAGTGAATTAAATCATTTGATTCAAACAAGAGGTGTGCTAGATGTATTGAATTGGAACCGTCTCGCAAGGTTGAAAGTGTGTACTTTTGGAAATGGCACTTCTGCGAATGGAGATGCATTATCATTTTCAATTACCATGCAGATATAGATTCACAAAGACCTGAATGTCTGAATTAATTGTGGCAGCATTTGTACCATTTAAAAGGCAGCCACCTGGGTTCTAAATCTTCATAATGGTTGGGCATGTTGAACTCGCGATTGTGACTCAGTAGATAGATATCAACAAATCACTTCACCATAACGTTGTTTATCAAGATAGCGGTAATCAATACGCAGCCATTACAATAATTACATCAGCATCACGTCGATCTTCTGGCAGGGAGCAGTAACTGGAGAAGTTCGCCCTAAGCAAAACATTTTGGTGTGGAATGTGTTGTGCGCAGTTGTGTGCACTTAGAAGATCGTAATCAGCGACCTCCTTTGAAGTTCGTATTTGCGTTGCGGCCGTTCGGCGCGCGCCACCGCCCGCGGGGAGCGTTTGTGAGCGCGGCCGCGCGCCGGAGGTGTTTGCGCGGCGCGGTGACGTCGCGCGCTTGTTTTCGAGCCCGCGCCGCGCCGCGCCGCCCCGCGCGCCGGCCGGTGGGCGTGGAGGCGACGCGCCGCGGAACGAGGGGGCGGGGCGGGGGCGGGGCGCGCTGATGGATGGTCGGGTGCCGGGCGCGCGCCGCAGCGGCCGGACGCGGAAGCGGCGGCGGCGGCGGCAGGGGTGGCTGAATAATACATGCGGCGCTTGCGCGTCTCCGGCCCACCCGGCGCCGCTCCTCCCCGCCTCGCTTTGCGCCGCCCCGCCCCGCCCCGCCCAGCCACGCCTCCCCTCCCTGCTTTGTCCGCCCACCCCTCCCCGCTTCGCCCTGCCCCACTTTCCCTCCCCGCTTCGCCTCGCCCCAACCCCTCCCCGCTTCGCCTCGCCCCACACCTCCCCGCTTCGCCCCACCCCTCCCCGCTTCGCCCCACCCCTCCCCGCTTCGACCCCACCCCTCCCCGCTTCGACCCACCCTTCCCCGCTTCGCCTCGCCCCTCCCCGCTTCGCCCCGTCCCCCCCTCTTTGCTCCACGCCCCTCCCCTCCCCGCTTTGCGCCGCCCCTCCTCGCTTCGCTCCTCCCACCCCCGTCCTATACCGGCTCCCCCTCCCCGCCCCGGCCCGCTTTGCCCCCCCTTCCCGCTTTACCCCGCTACGCTTCCTCGACCCATCTCGGCCCTGTCCCGGCTCCCTCGCCCCGCCCCGCCACGCCCGTCTCCGCCCCTCTCCACCCTCTCCACCCTCTCCACCCCACTCCGCCGCTGTGGTGGGCGATGCGGATAGAGCGTCCGTACGCAAAGCGCCCTTTCATTTTGCTAAATACCCCTGCTTTTGGGGGCTCCTGCGCGCTGGCTACTACATTCGCGCTTTGCCCAACTGTATCATATAGATGGTTGTGCGGCGTGTAGTGGCGTCGCCCCGCCCCCCCCCTCCCCACTTCTATGTCACTTGTTCATCAGCTGATTCACTCCCCTAGATGTTATTCCCAGAGCGGTTATTGGCAAGGGGAGGATTTTAATGAAGCATCTTTTCGCCCAAAGGGTATGCCGTTAGGTACCGATATTCATTATATTTTTAAACGAAGGATAAAATTTTATATAGGATTTTTTTGCATTTTTTCTGAATTTTTGGCGTAAAGGACGTTATTCATTTTCTGATTACTTTTAAAGCATTGGTCACTGATGTAGATTGATAAACGGTTGGTCTCACACGCGGTTGGTGTGAGAGATTCTTAACGCCTGGGCTGTTTTCCCTGGTGACCTTCACTTTGACAATCAACAGAAATCCATCGGAAAATATTTCTAAGTACATCCATTATTAAATGTAATGGTACTTTATTGATTTGTAAAACGAAATATATAAATTTTTAGTGAGTGGAGTTTTACGTTTACTATATATTATTGTCCTATATACAGTGAACTTTTAGCAGTAGATCTATTTAAAATGCAAATAGTGTAAACCTTTGAGTAAATCTTTCCGAACTGTTGCAATTTAAAAATCTGAGAGAAATTGGAAAAAAATGTTTACGACGTTTTTGTAAATAAGGAATGTTTCATTAAATACAATAGCATGTGTCACTAGAGATACCATCACTTTTTTAAAAGAAAACTATTGTGTAATGTACAAGTTAAAAAACAAAACAGTTGTATTTTCATTAAATCGACTTGCTTTTAATAGTAGTTAGGGGGAGGGGGTTCATGTATGTACCTGCTCAGTAGAGTATATGAACCTCTAATGCATTCCCTTTCTGCGTTCCATTTAATTAAGTATAGACGAAAATTTCGTAATATGATGGTTTGCATCATATTACTTCGCATGGCTTCAGCACGTTAACACTTTGGTGCAATTTAACTCATTCTAAGGTAAAAACAATTGTAGCATACATGGCGATGTTCACAAATTTATGGGTACTGATGTGATGGAATTGCGGAAACTTCCCAACGTAAGCTGTCTCCGTACAAGTATTGCAGAAACAATGTACTTTTTCTTCAACAATATGTATTCTCTTCGTGCATTGTACTACTACGTACGAAGCTCCCCACCCTCTCCCAGTGCCCTCCATATTCAGCTCACTATTTATTCGCTACCAGTTGCGTTCTTGAATTCATCTTCCGCTTTCCAGTCGCTTCCCTTGACCACAACGGTGTCATGAACCGTATGTTACGTTATTTCAGTGTTGCGTCTTCCTTTGTGGCATATCTTATCGCTTCCCACGTCCGGACATAGTTTTTTATATGGAAACGGCAAGTGGAGCAGAAAATAGCTTAGTTCCGTATGAGCTTTTCCTGTCATAAACGCGTGTGATTAGAAAGTGGAGTTTTTTTTAGTGTTTTGTGAAGTGTGATTATTTTATAGATTGTACGAGAACCTAAATTATTCTATTAATTGGATTTACATGGTCAAAAAAAAGTACAGAGACTCTTTTTAGTAGCTTCTATTCATATTTTAAAATTAGTAGAAAAAATTCCGTAAAATTCCGATATCCTCTGAACTTTTTCGACAGATCGCATTGTTTAGTAATTCCTACTGCGCGTACATTCTTGTATGCGTTAATGACGTCAATCTAGCAGTATAATGATAGCAAATAAGGGAGTTCGGAAATGGAAACTTACACTGTGGCAACACGTAGTGTTTATAATCCCTGAAGAATTTATTCATTTGGCAAGTTTTAACTAGCTTCGAATTATTCCATGAATTCTGGATCGAACTATTCTGTTTTTATTTCATGAGAGATTTGGAGGGAAATCGATTGTATGTTGGCTGGCGTTCGATCCTGATGTTTGGTAGGTGTCAGCGGAGGTCCAATGGATTTATGTCGAATAAGTTTGTTTTGCAGTTATTAGATGCCCGTTCCGATATCATTAACATATGCAGTAATACGGTCAACACAATTAAATCAATATGCATCGATTCGGGTGATAATGAGTATTGGACGATTGTCGGATACGTACACCCGTTATGTATAGAACATATCGTGTTATTAGAAAGTTCTATCTTAGACGACCTTCATTCACGTGGTAATGAAAAGTATAGAAAATGTTGATAATGTAAATAACAATACGAGACCATTTGTAATTTATTGGTATTCGTTTAATCCTGTCAGCTGATTTTCGAACTATTTGGACGATATACAAAAGGAAGAAATCCTTCGCACTGTCGTGGCGAGACTTCCTGGAAACGAAACCGGAACTCTCCATGAAGATCTTACCAAATATAGCATTATACCAGTGCGCAGGCGTGCGCCCCCGAAACCAAGAGGCGGGGCAACTTCATTTCAGGGCCCCCTTTTTCCATTAAACTTTTTTACTTATCAGTGTTATTGTACTATTATTAAATAAATAATACTACAAGGTGAATGAATTTATAAGTTTAATACTACAATTAATAATTACAATTGAATTTACACGGATACATTTTACAGGGTTAACTGATAGTAGGTTGGTCTTCCACATATGTCATCAATTTACAAAAATGTCATGTTAAAGAAGGCTAAATCAGGGATTGAACATTTTAAGGCGGTAAATATTTTACTGCCTGAGACTACAGGACCCCTTTCAATATTTTCAGGTGGCCCACCCACTCTCCGGCTCCCTGTCGCAAGCCTGCTCGTGTCTCCATAGGTGTGCACCTATGTTCTAATGTGTACGGCGTCAGCAGTAGTGAGATACACCAAGTTTGCGTTACTCATATTTGAGTACTACTGTGACACTACGCATTACCATCGATAAACAAACCAGTAGTGTGGTACAGGTACGACATTTTCATGACTAAAATGCGAATTGCAAATGTTTCTCCGATCAGTATTTGGTGAATTCCTATGTTACAAACGGGGCCTGGGCTCGCACGTGATTTTTCTTTCCTCCCTTGGTCGCTTACGTAAACACACGCACACGTACACGCATGTGCCGTCTAACATTGCCGCACGTGTCGGTTGATTGACTAGTGATTCCGGGCGCGTCAACGACCAAGGTCATTAGTCCCGTCAGTGTGGTGCATGTTCTTCCCTCGGGAAGTGGCAGCGATCTTCGTATTGTGAGATTCGGCGCCGACCTTCCTGTCGCCTAGCGGGTTTTCCTCCAACGCGATATGTCACCAGCAGGGCACCTCCCCAGCTGGGACAAGCGCTAAGCTCCCGACCGACGTCCCGGCAGGTGTGGGAGTGTAGTGCACGTTAGTGTGCGTGTGTGTGTAAGAGGAGAGGATTGGTCAAGGGAAGATCGCGTGCGGTCCGTAGCCCGTTTTTAGGGTACTGCTCCGGCATTCGCCTGTTGTTGATCGGAGAAACCACAGAAACCTACCGACCAGAGCAGCCAGCCGCCAGGAGTCTCCCCAGACGACGACTGAATCCAACCTAGCTATCTAGCGGTTAAAACACGTGTCGGTAGACCAATGGGAAGCTTGCTAAAACATGTCGCGACGGGCTGGACGGCGCTCCGTTGTGGATGATGGAAGACAAGCCTCGCAAGTAGAGCGGCGCCGGATCTCACGCTCCAGCTTGGGAGGAACACAGCCCACTCGTGGGACATACACTACACTCAACGGCACCAATGACCATAGTAGTTGATTCATTGAGCCGAATCGTGTGTAGTTTTTGTTTTGTAATTATTTAGATTTGAACAACGTTGAATTCGTTGACAACTTCTGAATCAGTCTCAATCTGTCCAAAGTTACGTTTTTAAGCCAACTCGTTCGTAGTTTAATGAAAATTTGTTCTAATTGTGTTTGTAATGCGTGTGAATCCATTACAAGGTATCTTTTGTTCAGAATTTTATTGATGTTTTCATGTTCTGTAATGTTCTTGATTTTGCACTGTTTAGTCTTCTACATTCTCGATATATATTTCGTGTTTAATATGAATGAATAATATAAAATTCGGTATTGTAAAATATAGACTTTAAAAGATTCTCAAAATAATTATCGGTTTTCAGGAATCATTTTTTAGTACTTTCATAAAGTCAAAATAAATATGAAAAGTTATATTAAATAAAAAGCAATTAAGATGTACGTGCGTGCCACGTTATCTGAAATGACAGTTGAAGTGCGGTTCCTGAATATCATAAGATTATAATTTCATTATCTGCAGAAGTGAACCAGACAATAGGTGTGCGATAACATTACCCGGTTCGGACCAGACATTGAGTGAATGATAATATATCCCGACAGATGTATCTCCACTTTGTGACGTTGGATTATTGTTTATTTATTTACACTGAGGAAAGGTTTTCTGTCATGCAGTGTTCTTGAATGGGTGTGGAGTGTCCTTTTTCTGGATAACATGCGCCTTTCTCTGGAAATCAGAGTTAATTTTTTATTTTAAAAAATCGTCAAAAAATTTAGTACCCTTGCAAATTGTTAATACTTAAATCCTTAAGAATGTATTAAGCGTCAAATTAAAAGCATATTTATATAAATTTTACCATCTTCGCGGATTTATACGTTTTGAAAAGCACACGTTTCTGCTTGTCGTGCAGTGGCGTATCTTGTCGGATCCGTTCGCCCCGTCCTAAGCTCCAGTTCTTGGCGCCCCGGTGCACGTTTCGTCCGCGTGCAGGATTAGGCGACTAAAGCCCCTGGCTTCGTCTGGGCGGCGGGTCGCCGACGAGGCAGTTGCTCATCGCTCTTCCACAGCTCCCGTAAGCGAACGTCTTCGCAGGAGTTTGTATTTGCTTGTGTGCGTGTGTGTGCAGCTGGGCGTAATTGTTCACTGGTGCGTCAAATGAAATTCCCAAAGCTCTGAGGTTTCCGTGAACGTGAAAGGGTATGATCTCGGTGGGTGAGACACTGGTTGGTCGACACAGGAAGTGTGGAACACTTTTACTCTTGGCTGATTTTCTGTATTTTTTGGAAGTAAACAAAAGGCAGTAGAATTAATTAAAAGGAAATGTGGAGAAACTGAACCCTTCTGTATTGTTTTCCTTGTTAGGGGTATTTTTCGTCAGGATTAATTTCGAATCATCTATACAAGTTGTGTGAAAATAAATTTTATGAATTTCTAGGGCGTGTTGGGAATCGAAGAACACTTTTTTGACAATGAACATATGGTGGGAAATTTGCTTCATATGGTGAAAAATTTTCTTTTAGGCACAGATCTTGAAGTTATTTATTCCTTTGATAGTAATTTACTGTGAATGCTTCGTGATCCAAGAACAGACGCCTAGAGATAGAATCTAGAAGGCGACGAGCTGATTAAACTAGCAGTCTCGCTTCCATCTTGCGTTGGCTAACGTTAAAGAGAACAGGGAATTCGCGCTTGCCCCAATCTGAAACAGCCACGGTCTTCCTGTGGGGAGTCTTCGCAGCCGGGAGCATCCTTTCGCGAGTCGCCGCCGTCGCCATGTGTGGCAGGTTGTCCACCTCCGCGCGTGTTGTTTACGTGGCCGCTAATCTCGGCGGCGCGGCGACGGGGGCTGGCGGTTGGCGGGCGGCCAGGGCTGGCGCTAAATCAGCGATAACCGCCTCCGCGGCCGCGCACCCGCGACACGCTGCCCCAGTCCGCCCGCCCGCCCGCCCGCCCGACCGCCCGCCCGCCCGACCGCCCGCCCGCCCGACCGCCCGCCCGCCCGCCCGACCGCCCGACCGCCCGACCGCCCGACCGCCCGACCGCCCGACCGCCCGACCGCCCGCCCGCCCGACCGCCCGACCGCCCGACCGCCCGACCGCCCGCCCGCCCGACCGCCCGCCCGCCCGCCCGACCGCCCGCCCGCCCGACCGCCCGACCGCCCGACCGCCCGACCGCCCGCCCGCCCGACCGCCCGACCGCCCGCCCGCCCGACCGCCCGCCCGCCCGCCCGCCCGCCCGCCCGCCCGCCCGACCGCCCGCCCGCCCGACCGCCCGACCGCCCGACCGCCCGACCGCCCGACCGCCCGACCGACCGACCGACCGACCGACCGACCGACCGACCGACCGACCGACCGACCGACCGACCGACCGACGGGCGCAAGCCCTGCACGGTCGTATTCCAGGTCGAAAGTCTAGGAATTGCTTAAAATGATTTTGTGTTCCGTGGAAGGAAGTGTTGTAAGAATAAGAGGTTGCGTGGTCTTTTACCACTCTAAATCGTTTAAATGATCGTGGCTGTCCGGGTGACGCCGCGTCGAAGGCTGTATTGCCGACGTTTCGACCATCTTGTAGTGGTCGTCCTCAGGGCTGGTCTGCCTGGGCTTACCGACCAGCCCTAAGGAATACCACGATAAGATGGTCGAAACGTCGGCTTCACTGCCTTCGACGCGGCGTCACCAGGACAGCCCAGATCATTTACAAGACTGGCGGCAGAAGCCTACAACTTCATTCAAGGACATTGGCTTTCAAGCGCATATTTTTGTTTTGAATATATTTAATTATTTTTCTTTAGAAGTAAGTAAGTAATTATTTGCTTTAAGAGGAGGATGTATCCACTTTCTTATTACCAGGGCCTGGCTATCAGAGTTTTTGTGCCGAAAACATGGTTTTCTGGCGCAGGATTACGATACGATCTCTTCTTCCGAAGTAAGAGGAGAAAGTAAAATGCAATGCGAAACGAATGCTCTGCGAACTTATGAATCGACTTCGGTGTAATAGCCCTATGAAGCCGATTTCGCCGTAGGCATAATTTTAAAGGATTTATATGATATCTCAAGAAAATGAAAATTTCCGTGACAAATTGTAAGTTGTAATATATTTTTAATCAAGTGGTCTAGCCTATGCTTAAGACTTGGGAACTTCTAAATTTAAAGCGCAAATGGGAACATTCGTGATATCGGTGTTATTGAAACAAAAAAATCGACGAAATGTTCTGCAACAGTGAAATTTTAAAGATGTTTACATTTACTTTTGTGAAATTTAGTTTTTTGGTGGATTTTTCGTAATTCTTAAGTGGGTTTGATGAATTTCATTACTTCTTAGAGGACCTCGAATTGTGATACTCTATGTATTATTGAATTAAAAGCAATAGTATTTATTTGTCTTAACTATATAATTGAAGTTCTTACCGCTTTAATTGTTGGTAAATATTTTAAAGTACATGGATTGTGGAACAAATGAGTTGGTAATGCGTAGTTTCTGCCTGTAAGCTTTAGTTCTGTATTTAATGCTGAAGTTAGTCTTCTTATCAAAAGACAAATGACTTTTTGCAGTTACTGCTGGTAGCAGCCGGAACAACTTTAATTGACATTTTAATTTGCTAAGCTGTTAAAAACTTGCATTAATTAAATAAGAGCTTGAGTAAATGATAGCTTATGCACAACTCGTTATTGGCATTTCTTCTTACACAAACTTGCGATAATGTGTTGTGTTCATCTGTTTTCATGCTTGTGCCGATTACTAATTAACGTTGAACAGTTTCCTTGCTCATCGCCCGTGTCACTTTATGAAATGTTCTCCTTGCTTCGACTTCCTCTTCTCCTTGACTTCCCACATTCCCTAGTTTCCATTAGGACGAAAGCAAAAGCCTAATAATGACACGCAAGTCATGAGGAGCTCAAGAGTATCTCGTAGACATTGAAGCGTGAAGTATGATTTGACCGTACCTACTTAAAAAATAACTATCTGAATAACTTTGTGACGTCTGACTAGTCATGCTGTCTGTGGATGATTTTGGTAGCAAATAAGAATAATTGGCGGGCAACGCTTGTGAACAATATTTATTCATAAGTTTTAATGGTTCAGTAATCAGCATCCTCCTCCGATAACCTATAGGTTAGTTAACATTAACTTATCATTACGATTGACAGACGTCATTGTGCGATATAGTGTTGCTTGTCAACAAGTTATTCACGGCAATTTGATGTGCTGTGAACAGTGAGAAACCAGAAAATTTAGTCATTATATTTTTTCTATTAAACTTGCACTTTAATTACTTGGTACGTCCAGTACTTGTTTAAAGTTCGGTTCATTTATCTTTTATTTTTAGTCCATTAAACTTTCATTTTTCTATTTGTTGTTCCGCCTTTTCAGGCGGATTGTTTATTATCATGCAGGTATGCAAATTGATTGTAAAGTTGTTCTTTGCTTTTTCCCTCATTTTAATTACAATACTCTTGCAAGGAATAAAGATTTAGTTCTAGAGGCTTAATAGATTTCATATTAAACGCAAGTTTCGTCATCTGGAAATAAAGAATACAAAAATAGAACAAAATCTGAATTATTACGACCGTGAGACAAACGTGACATTTTTAGGATGTCTCATTACCCAAACTTTCCAGAGTAAATGGTTTCTCGTGACAGTCAAATTCAATACCAAGCAGAAAAATTAAAAAAAATCGTGTTAGCTTAAACGAATGTTGTGTTGCTGGGTTTCCGAATACAGGTTGTGCTCATGCCGAGTTGAATTGTGAGCTAACGAATTGAGATGATTTGAAGTGATGAACGTATGAAATGTAAATAAACTTCAAATAACTACGTAATAAATTATTTTTCCTGATTTTACTTTCCTTCGTATTTTATTCCGCAGCTGTTCTGGCAGACTATTTTCAATTGCGATGTGTTCGTTAATCTTGACTTTATTTTTACAACCCTGTAGAACAGTATGAGTGTCCCCCTCCTTGCCCTTTCAAAACTTGGCACGCGACTCCCTGATAGTATCGTAAGAAACCTCGCGTAGGCGTCTGCGGAGATCTCAGATTTGTGTGATTTATTTCCTCCTAGCGCGTAAGGTACGAGAGGTCTTTGCCTACATTGTGAGAAGGGAAATAGTTTTTACCGGTTACCAGCAGACCTGTGGATGGAAAGAGGAAACAAGTCTTCCATGTAGCGGTGACCCTACAATAAAAACGGCAAACATATTTATAATACGAATAATAATTATATTTAATTTTTACGATAATACGATTTTTTTATTCAATTACATTATGAGGCCAAAAAGAGGATTACGTAATGGTCCAAAATTTCTGTGTTCGAAACCGTGTTCTTGAAGGAGCAATTCCTTCGACCCAATTTGTCACGGACGTTTGAGTGATATAAATTTTCTGTTACTTTGCTGTTTGTTTTGGGGGACTTTTTATTTTTCTTGATACTGCTTTTGCATTGATGTGGAACTATATTTTGATGTGAAGTTCACTTTCCTTATTCTGTCACCTTTCCTTACTGCTGTAGGCCAGTGATACTCGAAGTGGTGTCATGGCTCTTCATGAGGGTGTGCGAATTGTAATAATAGTTTGGCAAATTTTAGCGAAGATCTCCAGTAATCGCGTCGTTTACTATTGTAATGTAGGAATGTTTTGCTATGTTTCGGCAACGCTAAATGATAAAAGATTTTACACCTTAGGTTACCAAGTTCTAGATTCCTATGATTTGTGCTACTCAAATAAAATTTTATATTAATTCAAGTTGTGGAAATACACAGATTAAGAGAGAATTAGCAACGCCTATTTTTGAGAGATCTCGAATATAACACTACCTGTAATTGCATAGTCTTTGTGATCCGTGTGAATATTGATCTTCAAAAAGGAGATTCATAAGATTTAAGAGTCTGCTGTACCTGGTTTGTGGACTAGAATGTACTAGAGAATTGGGTGATGAGGTGACTCAACACGGGGAGAAAATACATTGACGACGGTAGACAATTATAGAAAGATAGTGTCGATCAGAAACAAAAACATTTCGTAAGCGGCTCTCTGTCGACCACAGAAACGCTCTTCCTAGTTCTGACAAATGCCGAATCACGCTCACTTCTGTGGGAAAATATTGACACGAGAATTCTCGCGAGGCAAATTGAAGGCGTATCGATCGTTAAGCAATAGCCATTTGAAATAGAAAGCGAACGATTCTCAAGCACAACAAGTTTCCGTTGGTTATTGGCGTTTTCTCGAGGTCATATGCTAGTAAACACGAGTGGATAGTCATCCAGAAATCATCTGATTTTATTTATTTGATGACAGACGTTAAGAGAGAAAAAGAGGTCGGTTAAATATTCGAAAGTTCACTACGAATAATTTATTCCTTTAAGGATTAACAAAAAATTTAGTTGGACGGTCGCTGATTGCCGTGGTTTAAATCCGACCAAAAATAAATGGGGTTGCAGTCTGGATACGTCCCATCAAGAATTCTAGAAGTAATCCCTTGATGACTCATTGGGTGTTTTCCGCCGATGAATTCCAGGCGAGTGCTGAAGCACTATCTCAAATAATGAGTTCTGAACTACCAGCAATCCCTTAATCGTTGCCCGTGTAACTTTATTCCCCTCCTCAAATGGCCCATCACCAACGTCGTAGAAAGATTCCGGCAGGGCAGAAAGTATAGGTGGCAGGGAAGCGTTTTCAGAAGAATCAACAGAACCTTAAAACTCAGCAAAACAATTAGGCATTATCCATGTTGTCCATTAGAACTTTCAAAGTTTTAAGATTCGTAGTTTTCCATACCAGAGGTGAGCGTCGCATAAGAAAATAGCCTAAACCAAAGAGAGGAGGTCGAATGAGGAACACTTAAGAGCGGGCGACCTCCCTCATTGGCCACTCATTGTACACCAAAGAAGAGTTGGTCACTTTTAAGTGCCATATTTGAATTCGGCATTACACAGCGTGTCTCAAAATGTTACAACATTCTGGGGCTTTCTGAGGTAAAAAAAAAATCACTTTTTGCTAATGAATAAGTATTGCAAAATTTCATACAGGTCATACAGGTCCGGGAAGGAAACGTCGAAACTTCGCAAATAAGCTCTTAACACAACTCTAAGCGTATTTTGTCTAATAAACTACGTGCATATTCCGAATGGTTGAACCGCTATTAGCACTCAAAAGTTGGTTCAAAAAAATTATTTTTAGACAAAAATATGCATTATGGAATTATAGAAACACTCCAGAAACATGTAAATAGTTTATTATTTATAAAAAATGAATATATTTGCTGAGACAGAATAATTAAGCGAGAAATAAAAAAGTCGAATTGTATAAATTGGGTGCTTTTTTTATTTCTCGCCTAATTTTTCTTTCTGAAAAAATATGTTCATTTCTTTTGTAATTAATAAACAATTTACATGTTTCTGGAGTGTTTCTATTCTTCCATAATGCATATTTTTGTCTAAAAATATTTTTTTTGATTCAACTTTTGAGTGTTAATAGTGGCTCAACCATTCGGAATATGCACGTAGTTTATTAGACAAAATACGCTTAGAATTGTCTTAAGAGCTAATTTTCGAAGTTTCGACGTTTCCTCCCCGGATACCTGTATATCCCAGTTACACCTGTGAGATTTTCATGTAGGTCTCGTTGTTATGCAAGGAAGTCGATTTCATGTTCCTGCCGAACATCTGCGTATACAGGATTGCCTTCCAGAGGAAAACGCCTCGTGAATATGTGCTCCTGAACTCCGTTATATGCAATTTCCCACAACATTCATCGGCAAAATGTGATCATTTTTCATCTTTCCACATTCCTTTGAAGTCTGTTACTTTTATTCTGAGACACCTGTATAATTTAATTCCGCGTAGATTATTAGAGTGTTGAGTGTTGTCTGTGCAATGTAGAATGGCAGCGTGGGGTATTGGGGTCGGCGTCCGCTTGGGCCGCGTGCACCAGCGCGGCGGGGGGGGGAGGGCGCGCGGGATTAGCAGCTAATGAAGGTGCTGCGCCGCTGGCCGCCCTCCAAGCAGGTGGCGCCCCCCTCCCCCCTCCCCCCTCCGCCGCTCCTCCGACGAACTGGGTCGCCCGTCTGCCTGACCGCCCACCCACCGGGGCTGCCTCGCGCCGCCATAAGGCTGCTGCGACAAAAAAAAAAAAACAACTGTTCTTCGTTTCTCCAAAAAGCTGGGGAATTTCTTGCGGAGTTGTCGCAAGAGAGTAATGCAATCATTTGATCCTTCGCCAGATTACCTTCACCTTGTGGAACGACGTCGCGCCGTCTGGCCGTGTTAAGCCTCCTGACCACGCCCAACCCTTTTTCCGTTTCATCGCTGTTGATCGATTGTTTCCCTGATTCGTTTACTTTTTCTTCAGTGCCCTATCCCCATCATTCTGCAGCTGCCCTTTCACCATCGCCAATCACCTTTTTTTTGTATTGGGCGATTACTGGATGTTGCTCGGTTCTTTATCACAAACATTTATAAAATAGCCACGTCTGGTCTGCGTCACTTGAGTCTCTGTCCCGCCATGTTCCTCACGTCCTGCCTTGCCCTGAATTTTGTAAGACTGCATACTTATTTTCAGTGGATTTGTCACCCCCCCCCCCCCGTTCCCGTTGGGTGTATTTTTTCACATAGTGAATAATATTTGGTATAGAGTGAGGATGAAATTGCCTTGCATGTTCCAGAGTTGTGATCGAACATGGAAATGCACACTCGTCTTTTTCTGCATTACAATTCTTCTCTTCCCTTCCTTCCCTCCTCTTCCTCTCCACTCTCCCCCATTCTCATTTCTCTTCTCCCTTCTCTCATCCCTCCCCCTTCTTTTCTCTCATCCCTCCCCCTTCTTTTCTCTCATCCCTCCCCCTTCTTTTCTCTCATCCCCCTTCCCCCTTTTATTCCGCCCCTTCCTCTCTCTCTCTGGCCCCTCCCTCCTTTCTCTTTCTCTCCTCCTTCCCCCTTCCTTCCTCTCTTTCTCTCCTCCCGCCACTCGTTTCTCTCTAATGTTCTGCTCCACCCCTCGCTGTGGGCCGTTCTGTTGCCCTCGACGAACTCCGCCCTCTGGCGGCCAGCGCACGCTGCGTGACGCCGCCGCGCGGCCAGGCCGGCTCCAGCGCTGCAGTGCGGCGTCGCGTCGCGTCGCGTCCCCTGCCAGACGGCTTGGCGGCCGCGTTGCGACACGCGGCCGCCCGCCCGCCCGGGGCCAGGCGCAGCCAGCGCCCGTGATGCATGCTCATTGCTTCCGGCGCCCCCTGCCACCGCACTCTCCTCTCGGAGATGGCTCTGGCCAATCACGGTCGGATCATAGGACGAATTTAGCCGCGCTCTGGAGAAGACTTCTGGCAATCGGCTGCTCTGATCAGTAGGTTTCTGATGTTTCTCCGATCAATACCTGGCGGATGTCGGAGTAATACCTGAACAAAAGGGCCAGTGACCCCGCGTGAACTTTGCCTCCCCTCCCTTTCCCTTACTCATGTTTTCATTCACCACACTACCACGCATGACGGGAGCTTAGAGCTTTTGCCGCTAGGGGTAGAAAACCTGACGGGGAAAACACGCAAGCCAACGCGTAGATGGGCGCGGGGTCGCGCGTTCCAGCTTGGAAGGAACACTGTCACCTCCAGGCTGTGACATGCCCTGCACTCACGGAACTAACATTCAATACAATTGAATGCGGGCGTAAACACGAAATACTTGCGTATTCACTTGTCTAAGATCACTAGAAAGAGGATATCTGAGGCCGATTCGTGCATTTTGAAGTTGCTGCCCGAAATTTCCCTGTTATAAAACATTGATTAATAATACTAATAACTTTTAGAAAATATGCAGGCAGACTAAGTATAGATAATAAGTATTGATATTCTTTAAATTTAGGAACAATTTGTTTACAGAAAAGTTGAAGTTTTGCGGGATTTCGTAGAGTTTAAAATCATATTATTGGTTACTGAAATTGGTAATTTTCAAGGAACCTCGTGTCTCGAGACCCGTCACATTGGGAAATGATTTTGTAAGCAAATGCAACCTTCACAATTGCGTGTTAAAAACAGAAGAAGAAATTCGTAATTGTCTAAAATTAAAAAAAAAAATCAGAATTAGTCCATGTAATGTTTTGCATTCGGACGTCAACGTGAAATAGGTTTGCCCATCACTGTTGTGGCTATGGGCTAATGCTATTTTCGCCCATCGCTGTTGTTACGAAGAAGAAATCGTTTAGTTTGAAGTGAGTGTATTTTCCCGTCTTTTTCTCTGGCAAAAAGAAAATCTCAGGTGATATGCAAAAGCGTGCTGCACAGGTTAAGATTCGATACAAGATCTGAACGAAGAGTATTACGAACACTATCGAACGAATTTTTGGGCCTACATTTAAATTGAGGTTAAGCTAATTGGACCAAATAATTTATTTAAAAAAGTATACCCATGATTCTCGCCAAAATTTTAATATTAGAAGCGAACGAAAAGAGGAGCAGACATTCAGGATTGCAAATTCAACTTTAAGATATTATTGAATATTGAAGCATATTTTGAAACGCACTCCGCTATTTTAGTGTTAAAAAAAGTGTTGGTTTATCTTTATCGGGTGTTGACCGGCCACGAAGCCGCCTCTACTCTCCAGAGCTGCCATGTCGAGTGGGCCCGCCGAGTGAGATGGAGTGTCGTTCACGAGCTGACGTCCGCTGCGTGCAACGGACGCGGCACGCGCCCTTCCACTGACGCAGTTGCAGGCCCGGCTTCAAACACAGCCCGAAGTGCGGAAGCGCAGGACCCCAAGTTGAAGAGCTTAGTTCCGCATCTGCATTTCGTTTGTTCTCTAGTCTTACATGCCAATATATTCATTCTTGGGACCTTTCCTCATCATCTTGCCAAGTACTGTGTTCAAAAATTACGTTTCTCGTATGTTAAACGGTGTGCAAATACCATTGAATCCTATCTTGAACTGTTAAGTCTCAAAGTGAATACTTTCAATTAAAAACCAACAAACGTGTTTCTTGGAGACGACCAGCCACGACGACCTGCAACGACGACCTGCAACGACGACCTGCAACGACGACCAGCAACGACGACCAGCAACGACGACCTGCAACGACGACCTGCAACGACGGCTGCCGCGACGGCCAGCAACCGCGACGCTGTCGGTTTGCGAGCGTTGCACGCAGTCAATAGCGCCGTGTGTAGGAGGCCCAGCTGTTTTGGGGCGATCGCGCAGTTGCTGCGGGCCGGGCATCCGGCTGCTGCGGTGCGATTCGGCGGCGGCGGCGGCGGGCGGGCGAGCACGTGCGCCGGGCGATGTGTCACGCCGCCGCCGCCGCCCTATCGCCTGCGTGCTGGCCCCGTTTAACGACAGTCTGCGCGTAATGGAGTTTTGGGAAGTGGGTCGTTTTCGTCTTACGAGCTCGATCTCTGCCCGACGGCCGGGCTGAGAGTGGTGGGAGAGGTAGTAATAGGTGCAGGAGTCTGCCAAGTACAAATTTGAAAGATCAGATGCGGACGGTGAGGATGTACCCTTTCCAGTGAGGTTTTAGAGTTGAGGTAGAGAGTTTTGGAGTGTCTTCTTTTTTTTTTGTAAATTGGGGAATTGTTGCTACAGATAGAGGAAATAGCAAGTAAATCTCATTATGGCGAATAAAGCGTGAAATTTCCATCCTTAAGCAATGAAAGAATTTTGTTCGGGCTTCCTTAGCGACCAAATAATCTGTGAAGGTTATTTACGAAAAATAATTTTCTAAGATTCACACTTTGCTGAACGTGTGCATTATACAATTTGTGTAAAAAATAATCCACGTTTCTGTCTGAATGAAGGTAATGTCGAGGAACATGTTTGAATGGCATATTGTGCATGTTGAATTCGAAACAGTTATGTAATGTAGAACTCGATCAGTTTGTTGAAAGAAGTAATAAATTAAGGCTTTTTACATCTTTCCATCACAAAATCTGAATAGTCTGGATTCGTTAATTTTCTTTCAGCTACCTTTTGCGGGTTACATTACATTGTCCTTTTTGGGCAATAAAATAATCATGAAACAAAATTTTCTATGAGGAAAATCTCATTTAAAGTTATGAAAAATAACTTGAAGATGTAAAACTGTACCAAAATGACTGAAATGGTTCTTTTTTGTTTATTTATTTAAGGTCGCTTTAAATGTATCTGTGGTCGTTAGCGACCACTATTGATTTATACTAGACATTTTTTTTAAAAATTACAGTAAACAGAAGTAATAACGGTAAACTAAAATATGAAGTACAATAAATTTTGCAATTATTCATATCATATTATCTAAACCAGCCAAATTACGGTAAGTTAAAATTGTTTTGAAACATTCTGTTGAATTCAACATTTCATAAATTTCGTTCTTGATGCCAAGAGAGATTCGTAGAGTTTGGAGACTGGAACACTCGAGGAGACTGTGTGACGTTGATACTATTCCTCCACATTTTGGAGAGATGGCAGGGTAGATTTTTATCATTAGATGAGAGTGGGTGAGGGAAGAATGGCCAATTCTCAATCTTGTGATAATAATTTGTTCTTTTCTTCTTAATTTAGTATTTGATGTATTTAAACCTGTCACAGATTTTCGTACATTATGTAGTTTGGATATTGAAGCGTTCCACTGAAGATACCATATCCTAATAAGACTTTTTTTAAATTTATTATAAAATCATTTAGAGAACCACGTATTTGATGGTCTATATTCAATAACAGGGTTGCGTTGTTATCTGTTAACTCGGCTTGTTCATTTCCAGTGATTCCCTTATGGTCATGACGGTATAATTTTTAATCCTTTTTTTTCTTTGTCGTAAACAAGACTGAAATGTCTCTCTTTAATTATACTATTTGGTTCTTTAAAAAATGTTAGAAGCGACGAGAGCTAACATTTGTGCGGGCGTGTGAGAACTCCCGTCGTTTAATACGTTACACAAAGTAACACTTCAGCGATTTTGATTGGAAATAGAGTGGAATCAACATAATAGCAAGAAAGTCCTGCTCTCTCAAATGATTGGTTTTGTACCCCTTTACTTTATCATTTCGAGTGTTGGTGAATGCGATTATCTTAGCCGAGTAGCATGCTTTTTATCGCCTCAGATTTTCCCACACAATCATTTACTCGAGATAGCGCAATCGCGAGTGGCTAGTACTTGAAGGGTGAGGTGTTCCAGGTATATCCCAGGCAGGTTATTTGGGCCTAAGTTTCAATTCAGTGGATGACTGTGCACATTGACCAGTTTGATAATTTGAATCTTAATATGGTAATTCAAGCTTTTTGTGAAGAATTGATTTTCTGAGAATGAAAGATGCAAGTGGGATGTATGTTTTTCCATATATTGGCAATGATTGCTTTATCTTTCATTATTCTGCTTATGCAGGCCTGCTTTTGCCGGCGTCTTGTTATTTCTGTGTTTACTTATAAGAGTCCTGGCGTTTTTATTTTAGTATTGTGACAGAAAGCACCTTCACGATTGTTTTCCAATCGAATGTTGGCTTTGAATATTGAAGCAAAACGCGTGTGAATAAAATCAAAACAATGCAGATACGTCAAACCCTATCGCCGAAGGCGTATCCTCGTGAATAACCAATCGTATTGCTTGTTAGATAATGGAACCAAACGTCTACTTTAAGAGTGCCCGTAGAAAGTCTTCATTTGCTCTCAGTACAATCGCTCATAGCAGTGTTACTTCAATCGTTTATATAACAAATGCCGACCACTGCGCGAATCTTGCGTAATTGTCACTAGTGAAAAAACGTTAGATTTTTAGGTAAAGCTTATTTTACTAATTTGAGTTTACATTCGAAATTAATAATAAACAAGTTTTAAAAATTTTTCAATATCAGTGTTGCATTTTAAATGATCTGATGTGCACATTTCCACTTAAAAATGGTATTTGTTCATTAAAGATTCCATTTTCGAAACCTTTAATTATCTTGGCTATTTACAAGCTTGTTTCTTATTCGGTTCATCTCAAGGAGATAATTGTTTTACATGCTCGGAACAACGTCGCAAGTAGTTTTAACGTTTCTTCTTCTTAGCGATTGTCTCAAATTTCTCCTGTTAGCTCGGTTAGTTTTCTTTGTAGAAGTATACTATAATTCGGCATTTATTGCCTTGAAATCATCTTTCCAAAATCCTATCAGTCATAGTACCAATTTAAATCTTTGTCGTCTCAATTTTCGAGTCAATTTTATTCTGAGTGATTTATTTAAATATTAAGATGCCGAATTTTAAAAGCAATAAAAGTAATTTCATCAATTATCGGATAAGTGAATTGAATGTTTTCCATTACACGGACAAGCCTTTATTTATCAAAGAATCACTAAATAGAAAATGAAGCATTATTATCATTGAACTACGACAAAAGGTAGTAACTGTCAGAACACTGTCAAGTCCATCCACATTTCCACTTACCTTCATAGGAATGAGCATATGAATATTCTAGTAACTACGCGAAGTTTTTCATTGCTTCCGCGTTTCCTGTAGAAAATGTGCTATTCAAATAAAACAGCCTGAAGTAAATACAAAATTAATTCTGAATAGTTTTTCTTTCTCAAAGTATACTGCCTAAATAAGATATCGTAACGCCAATTTTTCCAATTGAAGCGTCTGTTTTAAACGCTTGGAACGGGAAGTTTTAATGCCTAAAAATTCGAACTCTTCTGATGAACAGCAAAATTAGTATGGCACTTGGTTAGTCGTACTGTATTGGGACGCAGTATCTCTTTGTACGAGTGCATTCGGCTTCCACAGAGGATACTGTATTGAACTATGGAAAGGTACAATGTATCATTTGTTCTGCATATCGTGGAGGTCTCGTTGTATTGAAGTGCTACTATTGCTTCATCGCAGAGTTCGTACTTGAAAAAGCATTATGAATTTATGATAAACTAGCGCACATTTGCGCCTTGAGAAACCAATATGCTACTCAGATTGTCAATAAGCTTCTCTCATTTTCATTCTATCCTTACTCATCCATAACGAAGGAATGGTCGCCTTTCAAATTTTATCAATGTTGATCAGGTATTTTATTACCCGCTTCGTTAGTACGAGTAGCAACCTTTTCGGGAGAACCCCTTTAGGATAGTTCTTAGGAGGCTAGCCATGGAAGGCTAGTTTCCATTAGTATAAACTAATCATTTTATGTACGGCTAAAATGCGCAACGGACATCGTTGGTAGATTTATGTAGAACGTGAATACACTGAAATCAGTGGCAGAAAGCCGTCTTTGCTTAAACGTTTGAATTTAAAAAAATACGTTTCGCGCTTCGTTTGTTGAATTTCCCAAATGGTAACTGAAGTGTGAGACAGAAATTGTCACATTGTAATAAAACATAACTATTAACAATATTTCGAGAAAGTATGAGATGTTTTAGCGTCACTCTTTTGACATTTCTACCGGGAAACGAAGTTACAAATGTCACCTAGCGTCATTCAAGGCGCGTGTTCGTCGAATCCTAAGCGTGACGTTGTGTGAAGGTGGCTCCACACATTCGGCATTCGCCGAGCAGCGAGCTACTGCTCGCCCGATCCCGACCAGCTGGTGTTCGGCGAATGTTCGCTCCTTTTGATGTGTCCAAAAGACGACGCGCGGCGGGTAGGGCGAGCGCTGAATGTTCATCATTCGACAAATAGCTAGCGACCCATCCACACTATTCGGGATTCGGCGAGCGGTTGCTCGCTGTTCGCCGAATCGCGAATGTGTGGAACCGCCTTGAGGTTGTGAAGCGAACCCTCCGCGCGAGGCCTGGCTGGCCGGTGGGCGCGTGGGCCGTGCGGATTCACCCGCGCAGTTCAACGGAGCGGGGAGGGCGCTCGGCCGGCGCGTATTGTTCGGGACGACGCGGCGCGGCGCGTGCCGGCAAATTGGCTGGGGCGCCGCGTGTGGGCGACACAATCGCTGGCCTCGACCGCACTGCTCACCCCCACCCCTCTCCGCCCCTCCCCCTCCCCGCCCGTCCCACCCCTCCCCCTCTCCGCCCGCCCCACCCCTCCCCCATCCCAGCCCGTCCCCGCCCCTCCCTGCCCCTCCCCGCCTCTCCCTGCCCCTCCCCGCCCCTCCCTGCCCCTCCCCGCCCGTCTCCACCCCTCCCCGCCTCGTCTGTTCACACCCCTCCCATCCCTGCCCTTCCACACTTCTCCCCGTCCCTCTCCGCCCACTCCAACTCGCTACACCTTACCCCTGACCATCCCACCTCGTTTCTCCACGCCACCTTCCACCCCACCCCACTCCACCCCACTCCACCCCACCCCACCCCACCCCACTCCACCCCACTCTTCTCCGCCCCGCTGCCTCAGACAGCGCCACCCTCCTTCCCGCCCCCGCTCTGCTCTAACCAGCCCTTTATTCCTCTTTCTTTCCTCGTCCTTCCTCACCTCTCTCGGTCTGGTCCCACTTCATTTTCCTCCTCTTCATTCCGCCCCGAATCGTCCACCTCTCCCCTCTCGAGTTGGGTACTTCCTGATGAGATCTGAAAATGTTTTATTTGTTCGTAACTTTATTTGAATAGTAAAGTTTTCAAACGATAGGATTCTCCCGCCCAAGAATAATAAATGCATTTTCGTTTTATTAGTTTCATTGATCACATCTCTTTTTCACCCTAGGCGTTGGTGGAAAAGATGTTTATGGTACGATTGCTTGTTAAGATAGAAAATTATTCGATCTAAGTCTTAAATGTTACGTACTGTTCAAAATCTGTACCGAGATGTTATCTGAAAGGTGGAGGGAAATATCTATCTGTGTAAAGAACATTATATTGCAATTTTTCTAACTCTGATCCTCAAGCCCTTAGTACCACGATGGATTATCACACGGTATTTCACGTCTTCCTCAGTCGTGCCGCTAGAAGTCGCATGATCTCAAGCACTGCTTGATACAGTTGCGATCATGCGATATCTGGCTGCACACCTGAGAACTTCGCGAAATATCGTGACATATTCCATCGTGAAGACAGGCCTTGAGGGGCAAATTTAGAAAAATCGCAGTATACTGCGATTGGCTTGCTTTTTCCTTTAAAAAATTCAAAAAATGTTGTTGAATCAGTCTCTACGAGGAAGTTCTTGCAGTATTATGGCCCAAGGTTTCGGCCAATACTAGTTGATTGTTCCCGAGTCGTAAATGGAATTGAGGTGTGTCCCTTCTTTCAAAATGAAGCGACCGCATTCTTTTCCCGAGGAACTCGACTACTCGCAAACAATTCTCAGCACCTTGTGCGTCACTGAGTGGAAGTGCTTGTGAAGAACGCCACCTGACCGGTTTTTCCTTTCACTGGGCCCGCTTCCTCCCATTTCGACGCGTTCAGCGAAAGGGACGGACGCGTTTCAGCAGGAGAACTAGACTTTGCAGCTGTTGCGCAACGGAACTGCGTGTTTCCTGCGTTTGCGTTGATCTGCACTGACTTTTCGAAGAATGTTCTTTCGTTTTGTTCTTTACCCGCAGCATTCCTGGTTCTCCGTTACAAAGCGTACGTAGTTGTCTGTAGGTCTTTTACACGCTGTAGTTTTCGTATCGATTTTCGTATAGAAACTGTACAGAAACGTCAAGATTCCGAACTAGAAGTACACGAAGTCGTGTTTAAAGAAATCGTAATACAGACCGTGTAGTCGTCCAAGTCCATTTATCTGCGGCATTTGTGTGCGTGCTTTCTGAGCTTCTTTATTAATACTTTTTTAAGTATTAATGAAACATAAGGGAAAAATAGAGAGGCCGTCGTTGTGGTCGCTTCATGAATGGTAGTGGCTGCGAAGGCTTTTGCGGATGTTCAGAAAAACCGCTCCGAATGAAAGAAATCTTGACTGCAGAAAGAGATTAGTCACCTCGTACGTATTTGCACGTGGCAAAAAAATGTACTGATCAGAATAGCCGAGAAGTCGAATACGCAGCACTCAATACACAGAATCATATGCATCTAACCTAACCATAAAATGGTAAATGACAAACGATTTCCGCCGTAAACAAATCCGTTAGTAAACGATTCTGCTGCTAGATGGGCTAGAGTCAGTCTGTGCTGTTTCTGTATAAACATAAATCGAACATACTCAAATGTTTCCATGCATCCTAAACTGCACGCTTTTAGTGAGATCAATCTGCATGAAAACTACCGTACAAAAAGCATTTGTTTCTTCTAGTCCCTCTTTTGATCCGTGTTTGCCAGGTACGTAAATACCTAGTTTGCACCTCCACATTGGAGAGATTGGTTGTTGTATTGAACGCAGCGAGTTCGGTCATAAGGACGTGTGCTTAGGCGCAAAGATCTTTGAACATCCAAGAGACTGTATAGAGAGTGTGTACTTTATATTGATATATTCAGAGATAATAGATGCTTTGATAGTGCTTGTTAAAAGCATGGTGTTTGAAATAATAAATGCTCTCTTCCTTATAAAATCGGTAAGAATTTTGCTCGTTAAACCAATCTTTTGAACTTCAAATGTTCTGAATGGGTGTTTTCCTCATTTTATCTGACACCGCGTATTTTTAATGACACCTATATTTAATTCACCTATTATAATTTTAATTCACCTATATTTATACTATCGTGAGAGCTATTTACCACTGAATCGTATAACCCGAAATACATTCCAGGACCTGCATGCAGAACGTGTTTGGAATTTATCCATACAAATGCGAAGCCAAGACTTAAGCTGATTTAAAATTGCATTTACTAAATGTTTCTTTCGCATGCAAAGCACCACTGTACGGTGTAATTATAACTTAAAATTTACGAAGTGCCTTTCCAAAACTTTTTTTTTCCCTGATGGTGGCTGCGTCGTTCCTTGTGTTCTCCGGCACGTTGTTGAGAGCATGTAGCATCCCCTGCGCCGGTCGGCTGTTCCTGAAAGGGTGGGTGGGTGGATGGGGATTGCTCCAGTGTGGAGCTCTCAGCCTAAGGAGTTGCGCACCATTGTTTGCATTGCAGAGCTTTTATGGGTGGTTGCGTGCCAGTCACTTCATATATAACTTTCTCGCTCTTCCGTGTAACTTGCGGATGCTTGACGGTTCCTATCACGAAACGTCGGGGTCTTTTAATATTAGCAAACAGAGTGGTAAACTATAGTGTAGAGTTTCGTACCATGGAACTTCTCAACAAATGGCATTGCACTTGCGAGCGTGTTCGAGGTTATCATCCTGGTACTTGAAAATTTTTACAAGCCCAAATTTGCACCGTTACAGACCGTAATGTGGAATTTCCATGTTTGATCTGACAAGAACCGAGCTGCGTCCAAGTCTACGACGTTTTGTCTGTCAAGCATAGTAGTAGCTGGACAACCCGACTCTCCCAATTTCAAGCTTCTGTGCTTAAGGTTGAGATTAAAGGAAGGGATGGAATATCCTCAATCGGGCCGTCAACTCAGACTGAACGGAATTGCAACGATACTATGGCACTGACAGTTTTTGTTTTTCAATTTTTTTTAAAAAAAATAGCGATATTTCCTAGGCAAGGCCTAAGCGAAAATCACCTGTCCTCATCTTCATAATGGCAAAATTACTTTTTTCTCCTCCTTCCCGACGAAGGCATAATGAAACTCTGGTTTACTATAACTTACAACCGGTGGAGGGCATGTGTCCTTTTAGCGGCTGAAAAACGACAAAGAAGTAAAAGCGAGTTCTATCCCTTCCCATCGCCCGTCCGTGGTCGGGCCTGCCCTTGCATCATGGTGTTGTCGGGTTTCACTTGGCGATGCCGTTGCCCAACGCCCGTCTTCCTATCATAAGAGTTGGTCTCGCTTTTTCAGTTTCCTAATATTTTGTATAGCTGTCTTGCGACAATACCCATCACAGATGCAATATTTGGTAAACGATATTTGGCCAACGCATCGCAATCATCGCTGAATCGCTGTGCCGTTGTGAGCAAATGTTATCGTGCAATTTAATGAACTCATTTTGTGCTTTTAACGCTGAGTTAAATATAATAGAGATCCCCACCAGTGGACGTCGCGTCACGCACATACAGACACCTATACTCGCGCGCGCGCCCCCGCCACCCCCACACACCAATGTTCAGGAACAATCCAGCTCGTTGGGCTCCAGGGAGCGGTTGTTCAGTGCAGATTGGATTCTACTTGTGAATAAAAGTTTCTTTCATACATATAGAAAAAATGAAGAAGCTTTTACCATCTGCTCCATCAAATATTCAGGCGAAGTGTCAGAGACCACACCCGCAAGAAACGAAAACACTTTAATTTACTTCATCAGGTCTTGGTGAAGTTTAATTTACTTCATCAGGTCTCATTGGGTGCGTGAGGATTTCGGATGCGAAAATGCTTTCGTGCCACATTGAAGAGAGTTAGTGCCGTGTTTTCCTATTGGATAAAAAAAGCTGTTTCCGTGGAAAATCCGTGGTCCTTTATTTAATGAGGGAACGCCTGTTGTTCTAGGAGCATGTGTTTTTTCACGACATCCTGTGGACCACAGAGGGGTCATTCCTAATTCAGTTTTGGCGTTCTGTTTCCAATGAAATTAATGTAGGTTTGTCAGTAACAGCTACAATTTCTAAGACATGAGTGAAGTGTTTTCGACGACTCAGAACATAAGGTCTGGGGATCGACTTTTTTTTTTTTTTTTTTTTTTTTACTCTAATTTTGTACGGGTTATTCTAGCCAGATATTTCGATCGCGACCTTGATCAGTGGTATTTCGTTGTATCCTCCTTTGCCTTCTCCCTCCTCTTCCCTCTCCTCCCTCCTGTCCATCCATCTACCGTTCCATCCTGCCCCGGTCCCTCTTCAGCCCTCCTCCATCCGCCTTCGACCGCTACCCCTCCTCATCGCCCGTTCCTCCTTCATCTCCGCCTCCTCCTCCTTCTTCTCCGCCTCCTCCACCTTCTTCTCCGCCTCCTCCACCTTCTTCTCCGCCTCCTCCACCATCTTCTCCGCCTCCTCCACCTTCTTCTCCGCCTCCTCCACCTTCTTCTCCGCCTCCTCCACCTTCTTCTCCGCCTCCTCCACCTTCTTCTCCGCCTCCTCCACCTTCTTCTCCGCCTCCTCCACCTTCTTCTCCGCCTCCTCCACCTTCTTCTCCGCCTCCTCCACCTTCTTCTCCGCCTCCTCCACCTTCTTCTCCGCCTCCTCCACCTTCTTCTCCGCCTCCTCCACCTTCTTCTCCGCCTCCTCCACCTTCTTCTCCGCCTCCTCCACCTTCTTCTCCGCCTCCTCCACCTTCTTCTCCGCCTCCTCCGCCTCCTCCTCCGCCTCCTCCTCCTCCTCCTGCTCCTCCTCGTCCTGCGTCGGGCGAGGATAGGGTGGAGGGAGGGAGGGGCGTGGCGGGGCTGGGCTCCGGGCGCGCTCTCCCTGCCCGGCGCAAACCGCGCGCCGTTAGCCCCTACGGCACGGCACGGCGCGGCAGACGGGCGTTCGGGCGGGCGCGTTTATTTTTACGCGGCGCGTTGTATCGCCCCGCGGGCGAACTCGGGCCGGGGCGGGCGGACAATGGCTCCCGCCCCTCGGAAGACGCTCGGGCGACGCGACGCGGCCTGGCACCGCCCCGCCCCCTCCGCCTCGGTTTTATTTTAAGGTCCTGGCGCCCGCCCCGCCCCCTTCGCTCACTCCTCCGCGGCTGGGGGAGGAAGGATCGCCTCATACGTTACGCCCGGGATGTCCCCCACAGATGTATTGCTTCGGTTCCGTGTTTATTGACGTGGAAATGGAACTTTGTGGAGAAAAGTAGTTCTTAATATGTTGTGCGCAATTATGTGAGGAATCTGACGTGACTATGCGAAGTGAATGGCGTTGTATGATTATATTGTGAGATGTCAAGGATAACAGCTTTGTTTCTCACGCCTATATGTAGCTTATTAATACGAAAGTTGTTCTTGAAAGCAGCTGTTCTTTCGTCACAATCAAATGCGATTTTATGTATTATTAAATATTCGTAAATTGAAGGAAATGCGTTGCTAAATATTCGTAAATTGATATCCTGGACAGTGTGTAAGCGCCAACGCACAATCGTGCTGCACAGTTATTTCTATTCATGCAAACATTACAAAAGTATAATTGTATATGCCAGAAAGTCTTGGCTAGCTGGCGTAGGCAATGTTCATGGATCGTTTATTAAATTACGATTGGACTGTAACTTCCCAAGCATAGAAGAGCATTGTAAATTGAATTGCCGGTCTGATATTGTGTGGATCAGTGGACCTGGCAACTTTTCCAATTTTTTTCTTTGTTTGCATTTTTTGGAGTCGTTTTACTACAAAGCATCAAACCGTTGAGGAACCGTGCACAGATTACACTTCTTCCCAAAGTATAT
Organism: Acheta domesticus; assembly: GCA_031308135.1. Taxonomy (NCBI): domain Eukaryota; kingdom Metazoa; phylum Arthropoda; class Insecta; order Orthoptera; family Gryllidae; genus Acheta; species Acheta domesticus. The sequence continues at coordinate 1,992,033 of JAHLJT010003656.1, read as the reverse complement.
CTCATAGTTTTTAACTGTTTTTGACCTTAAATAAATAAACTTAGCTTCGGTTCGGGTTGCTATACTTCGGGTTCTGTTTCTTGGCGCACGGGGGGGGGGGGTTGTCCTGAAAAAGGAATATCTCACGGCGTGTCGCGTGGTTCTCCGTTGTGCCGCCAGGAGTCGCATTATAGCCAGCACTGCTCGATACAGTCGCGATCATGCGACTCCTAGCGGCACAACCGAGAATGACGTGAATTACCGTGAGATTTTCCATTTTATTGACACACCCCAGTGCGCCAAGAAAGAAAAACCGAAGTATAAGATTTGCGCGGCAACTTTGCTTCACAGATTGCATAACCCCTACCACTCAGAGAACACTACATAGAGCAAGGGTCCTCAAACTAGGGCCCGCGGGCCACATGCGGCCCGCCGAGGACATTTATACGGCCCGCCGGGTTTTTATGGTTTAAAGATTTTTTTTTTCTTAAAATCCGCACATTTTTTATGTGTTAGGGTGTCTAGGGATGGCAAAAAAATCTATGGTTTTAAAACAACGATGTTTTCCACCAGAAACATCGGTGTTTTTTATGAATTATTTTTTAAATATTGTATTTGTTCCTTTTTATTGTTGATAAATATTGTTTTGATTCTTCACTTCAAAATAAGATATATGCAGTGTGTATAAGAATTTGTTCATAGTTTTTGTTTTTACTATAGTGCAATTTTTCTAATTCTTGCCTCTCAAGGCCTGTCTTCACGATGGATTTTGTCACGGTACCTCGAGTCTTTCTTCGTCATGCCGTTAGATATCGCATGATCGCGTCATATCAAGCAGTACTTGCGACCATGCGACATCTAGCGGCAGGACCGCAAAAGACGCGAAATGCCATGTGATCGGCCAAAGGGGCTTGAGAGGCAGAGTTGGAAAAATCGCACGATATAATCCGGCCCTCCGACGGCCTGAGGGACAGTAAACTGGCCCTACGTTTAATGAGTTTGAGGACCCCTGATATACAGTTTGATCTTGGTTCTTGTGGTAACTTAAGACTTGTGTGAATAAAAAAATTAAAAATACAGTTTTTAATTACAGCTATGTGTTGAGCATTTATGCGTCAGGGCGATCAGTGAATCAACGGAGAGCTGCCACGTCATCGCCATCCGAGCCAAAGAGATCACGGGGAAGCGAGATGACCGCCCGGGTCCGGCGCGGCGTGACTGTCGCCTCGGCGCTGTGCGCGATAAGGGGTCGCTCTCCGCGGGCATGTAAACAAGCGCCCGTCCAATGGGGCGGGGGGCGGGGCGGGGCGGGGCGACCCCGATCGCGGTCGCTGCTCCGCTGGCACACTGCGGCCCCCGGCGCTCCGCCCGGCGCTCGCGGCAGTTCTTTTCCGCCGCTGGCGAAGGCGTTCGCTGGCCTTCACAACCTCCGCCTCGCGGAACTCTTTAACGTTCTTTCTGCCGCTTACGTAGTAAGAGACAAAGTTACGACATGTTGCGCGAAAAAACTGTAAATTTTCGGCACACAAGCTTTTACTACACGGCCCTGGTAACGAAAAAGCGGATAAATCTAGTTGCTAAATTTAAAAAAAAATCTTCTAACACGTAGTGTAGCCAGAATCTATGTGTTGACACTGAAAAATCGAATGACGGCAAAACGTCTGTTCGTCTGTCTGTGAACAACGCTAACGGCTAAACCGTTCTGCCGATTTTCTCGAAAATTGATATTTCCCAATCGATTTGGCTGATGTCGCGGCCCCTTGAATTTAAACCGATATTTCAATTTTGGTGAAGCCCCTGGACATGTTCCAAGTTTTCAAAAAAAATTATCTCTACATCGTTTTTGATTAAGTTTTGTTTTTGGATAATGGGAAGGACGTTTCGAAGAATGATGCAGGTCTCTCGTTGGTTGAAAGCTGATTTTTCGAAAATTGCATAAGTTCACATTTTTTCAGCGTCTTCCTACAACTTCAATAATGAAGATATATTTTTCCTATAATGAAATCTGTTCCTTAAAGAAAGATTTTGAAATATCGTGTAGAGTTTTTTGAAAATTTGTGTCCTTTTTGCGTAATTTTGCTTGAAAGTTCCTGCTGTTTTAACATCACTATTTTTTATGAATAATTTATTTCTTTGACGTTTCAACCCTAGTTGGGCTCCTTTCAAAAAATCTAAAAATAATTACATTCTTCGTATACGGACACTTGATTAGCATTTCTTATGTGATAGAAAAATATATTCATAATATTTTCGAAACTGGAGGCATTAAGGAAGTAGGCGAATCCATCCTGTCATCAGTGTACTTCTTTCTAGTATATTTGCATTACAAGCACTGAGCTACTATTCCAACGATGTAGAAATGCATTTTTTTTAATCCTTTAATTTATTTTTGCCTAAAATATTCAAGATTCCTAGAAAAATAGGATCTTAAATATAAATGTCGCATCGTATGTGCAAACAATGTAACCGTCATTGTAATTTATTAATAATAATTTTAGATAATTTCTGGCAGTGTTGTTTGCAAGTTTCGATTTTTTAAATTTTTCACTATTCTGTAAATGAGGCATTAAAAGGGCGTATATGAACAATCGAAATAAAAGATGTAGCGTTGTTTAACGAAGTGCTAGTTTTTGATGTGATTTCTTGTGATTGCGTGGAAATAATTGGTAGCTATTTTCGTGATAAATTTTTGATGATTATTTGCTGTGACATTTAGCTTCTTTTTTTAGCATTGCAATTAGTTTTGGTGTGTATTTCCGCTCGCTTGTACAAAAGTTCATTTTACAGCCATAATATGACAAGATGGTTAGTGCAACACGCCACGACGTGGGCATAATTATATTCTTGTACACTTTTATCTGGGACTACTGTTGTCTGCAAGCAAGTCTGGTTTTGGAGAAACTATAGTTAAGTGGGAGTTATGAAGTAATCATTTCACTCTTCATGTTCCCTAATCACCAGTAAAAATGAATTTTATCGCTTTTTTAACGCCGTATCTCAAGATTAGGCATCGAAATGCCAATTGAAGAACATTTCGCTTACTCACGAAAGAAAATGTCGAAGAGCCATGCACAGATTTAATGATCTCCATGACCGGAAAAGCACCTTTCCTCCCTTCGTGAAAATTGCTTTCCTTAAAAAAAATTGAGTCCATTCCGTCTACTACTCTGGTGACTAACATTATTGGTTACAAGAATGCGAAAATAAACTTGTTTCTCCTCTATTATTTTGTTCTATCAGAGGTTTAGCAAAATATCCAAATGCAGTAAATTAAAAATGCCAGAATATTAATTTATGAAAAAAATAATATGAATTTAGTTTAAAATACAAAATGTTAATGTGCGAAATACGCAGTAAGTTTGTAATATGGTTAACTATATGAACAACTTGAATTTGTGTTATTTTTATATTACCTTTAATTATACTGCCAAGATAATTCCCAAAATCCCCTACAAAGAAATCTTGAAAAGTATTTCGACCTTTATCGCAAAACTGCCTTTTAGGATTCGTTTGCTCTTCCCTGTAATCGCGAGAAAAATCTCACGGGATGCAATCTGGTTTTGCCTTTTTTTGGGAAGGTAGGTAAAGGACCTTGTAAACGTTGACTGCGGGATGTAAACGATTTGTTTTCTTGGGAAGGTAGGTAAAAGGCTTAAGAAAAGTTGACCGCAGGTTGCAATCGGGTTCTACCTTTTTGAGAAGATGGATAAAGGCTTAGCAAACGTTGACCGCGGGATGCAATCGGGTTTTTCCTTTTTGAGAAGAAAGTTGAAAGGTTTAGGTTAGCCGCGGTATGCAATTGGATTCTACCTTTTTGAGAAGGTAGGGGCTTGGAAAACGTTGACCGCGGAATGCAAACCTTTGTGTTCTTGAGAATGTACGTAAAAAGCTTATCAAACGTTGACCAGAGGATGCAATCGGGTTCTACCTTTTTGAGATGGTAGGTAAAAGCCTTGGAAAACGTTGACCGTGGGATGCAATCGATATCAGCCTTTCTCTGAGGGTATGTGAAAGGCTTAGGAAACGGTGACCTTTTTGAGAAGGTAGGTAAAAGCATTAGGAAACGTTGACCGCCGGATGCAGTCCCGGGCTGCCACCGCGAGGGAGCCTCCGTGTCGTGGCGCGCGGCGACCTCTGCAGAGGCCGACGGAAGTCCCTCATCTCGCACTCTATTCACACATGCACTTGCAACAGTGTTGTCCCTAGAGGGGACTTCAGCAGAAACGCTCTCGGAACTTCGCAGGTTTCTTTCGGCAGAAGTCGGCGTTCCTTTCTTCATTCAGACAAGAGTTGGAGAAATAGACACTTCGAACAGTATGGGAAGTTTGTAGTACTTGGAAATGTATTTTCTGATGTGTTCGTGGGCACTTTGCTATGTTACTGCGCTGGCATGATGACTGCAAGTATTTTGTCTCGTCAGACAATTAATGTTCTCTCTTCTTGCCTAGGCCATTAAAAAAGTGGATATATGTCCCGAAGAGAGCCAAGTTGTTACAGCCGGCACACATATGTGAAGCAGTGATTCTACAGTAGAACCAGATTACATAATTGTTGTGTGTGATGCCTTCAAAATTTCCTCGATTGCGGCAGGAAATATCGTGTTGCATATGAAGGAAGGGAAAGCTGAAGAAATTACATTACATGGAAATGTAAACTATCCTGGATTTGGTGGAACTGGCGTCTTTAAAAGTCTGTAAATTTTCTAAAATGGCTATTTCGAATCTCTCACGCCCCTTTTGCTGAAGCAACGGGGTTGCTGAAGAATTAGGGTATAATTTGCAATATTATATTACATATCCGCTACAGATAAACAAAGTGTGTGGTCTTGTAGCTTCACTAACTTCTAAGATCTTCCAGTTCTGAACGAAATGCCTTTTCCTATTTTACGAGTTTTATTAAGTGACCATTGTAACCATTGATAGTCCGCATTATTGACTTGCGGGAGTGTTTTTTCAAATACCATTGATCTTCCGCATTTTTGGCGAATCCTAATATTGTAGTCAAATTTAAAATGAAAGTTTTCGTTCCCGTACAGATCATTCTTCACCAACAATTAAAACACCTCGTTGAAACGTGCGTACTTGAAAACTTGAAGTCCTCGGATGTCGCTATTGTTCTGTTTTTAAGTGAAAATTCCAAGCAGATAAGAGACGCTGCCGTCGGTGGAGAGGAGTGGGAAGGGCCTCCGCTGGCAGGCGCTGCCGAACGTTTTTGTGGCGATCGCCCGCCACGCCTTCTTATTTCGGGCTCCCCGCGTACATTACGCGCCTGCTGTCAGGCTGCCGGCCGCCCGGCGCGCGCCGGCTGGTCGCGCGGTTGCACTGCGCAGGTCGTTCGGCTCCCGCGCGATGACCGCACGGCGCGGGGAGGGGCGTTGGCACATCGCAGAGCGCCTCCCAGTAAACCGTGACCTGCTGGGGTGGTTCATTGACAACCGTTACAGCTGCAGATGGTTCATTGACGACCGTTACAGTTGCAGATGGTTCATTGACGACCGTTACAGTTGCAGATGGTTCATTGACGACCGTTACAGTTGCAGATGGTTCATTGACGACCGTTACAGTTGCAGATGGTTCATTGACAACCGTTACAGTTGCAGATGGTTCATTGACAACCGTTACAGTTGCAGGTGGTTCATTGACAACCGTTACAGTTGCAGATGGTTCATTGACAACCGTTACAGTTGCAGGTGGTTCATTGACAACCGTTACCGTTGCAGCGTCTCTGATAGGGAAGTCTTTGAGCTGCTCGATTGGTAGTTGCCCTTCGTTTCTCAGATCAATACTTTGCGAAAACCGGAGCAGTATCCTAACAAACGGGCCACGGTCCGCGCACGATTTTTCCTTCCTCTTCCTTGTCGTCCCCACCCCTTCAGGGCGCCCTTGTTGAGATGAGCTTGGCGTAGACATTTTTGAATTTGGGACTTTTACCAGTAGAGCCTTCGGATTGACTATTTTGTTGGAACATGTATTACAGCAAACGTTCTTTCCTTGTAAGTAATCTTTGTGAATTCTTCGTATCATTTATCATATCAGAGAATGCTAAATTCTTATTATGAACATGTGTATCGTGTGTTTTCGTACTACAGGTAACAACGATACTTTCCAAGCGTTTCCTGCTAAATAATCTTTCTTGGTATACCCAGTCTAATTTGTGAATAACTGAGAAGACTCTTTTTACTCAGCGAGTTGGTTCACAAATTGCAGTTAACTAGTAGAGTTACCTGGATAGAGCAATAGATGAATCTATTCGGTGTCTGTGGAATAAAAGAGACTTCTAAATACCGGTATCAGGCCTTGAAACGGTCATGCATTCTCTTGCATGGGACATTATTGTATTTTGTCAACAATCTACGAAAATTGCTAACTTGTATACCTTGTTTTGTCTGGTTATGAACTCAGCTGTTTACTTTAATTCTCAAATGTTCAATGAGTGTTACAAACTGCTATTGGGCACGTTCGTAAATAATTAATTCATATATTTTACTAATTATGATGATAAAAGCACAACTGGAGATAATGTTAATGAGAAATAAAAAATGTTAGTTTGATTTAAATTTGTTATCTTCACAAGAAATCATTGATGTAAAACAATTGACTTAAATCATTGTCACCGGAGTCACATATAGTCCATATTATTGTGAATTAATTTCAATGTAGTCAAAGAAAATTATGTGAGGGTTATTTATAGGACTGCAAAGTCCGGAAGACTCAGAGAAATTTGCTTTCCAATATTGCTGTAATTGTCCGTTGTTCAAAGCCATTTTATGCGGCAAACCCTTCGGGCGAGGCATTACCCATCCAGCTAGCTTCATCTCTGTTGTTAACTTGATTTTACTGTGTTAGAGTGAACTCGCAGTTATTGAAGTTGAGCTTCGTCTGCTGGCTGTATGTGTCGAAGGAGACGGGTTCGAACTATCACGAATAACAAGGTGATGACACTGACATTGACAGGTGATTAGAGGTTGAGGAGGGATCGTTTAGGAGACAACCAGCTGGCTGCTAGACCAAAACCGAGATGGGGAATCGAGAAGAAAAGGGTGAGAGGAAACCAGACTTTCCCCTTCATGATGCGAGTGCAACTTGTCTTCACAGAACATGTCAAACTGATAATCCGCTTCCCTTTACTCGGTCACCGCATAGGAGTGAAGAGGGAGTTTGTGCACGCCGTAGCGGATAGCAGTCAACTGCATTCTCGACCTTCTGCGCTTGCGTAGATAGAGAAAAGTGATGCGAAAATTAGGGAGTTTGTGCACGCCACAGCGGACAGCACGATCAATCTTCTGCGCATGCGCAGATGCACTAACATGATGCAAACTTGAACTGCTCATGCGTAGAAGATCGAGTGCTATAACGTTCGAGGATGCACAAACTCTATTTAAACTGCGCATGCGCAGAAGATCGATAATAATTTCGATTGGTTTAACATTCGATGGTGCACAAGCTCCCTTTAAATTGCGCATGCGCGGAAGATCGATAATGCTTTCGATTGCTTTGACGTTCTAGGGTGCACCAACACCCCTTTGAACTGCACGTGCTTAGAAGATCGATAATGCTTTCGATTGCTTTAATGCTCGAGGGTGCACAAACTCGTGAAGATGTCACGCGAGAACGAGGGAGGCGACGCGACGTGCGAAGTGTCGGGGAGGTGGAGCGGAGCGCTGAGGGAAATTGAGGGCGATGAGCAGAAATGCTAAGCGGGAAGCGTAGGGGCTCCCTTCTACACTGTCAGAAATTACATTAAATTTAATGCAGTTTAATGCACTGTTTCACATTAAATTTAATGTACCGTGTACATTAAAACTGTATTAATTTACATGTACATTAAATTTAATGTTTAAATTAAAATTCACGAAAATTTGATAAATAATTATGGTATGTATGGAACACAGATACTGTTTAAAAACTTAGAAATATTTTCTTCCGCTATTTGAAGTTAGTATAATAAATTTAAAATATATTTTCAACTTTTATACAAAAATATGAATTTTTAAAATTGGGATTTACATTCAAATTAGTAACAAATAAAATTATAAAATCTAATAATACAATTGTAGGGACTTACATAGTACGGTAATTCTTTAGTTAACAATTTTTTCAAATTCACCGGAAATATTCAAACTTTTTCAAAGAATTGTCACTGTAACAAGGTCAGAATTTAGTATTCTTTACGGCTACGAAACATATTTCCGAGCGTAAAAGCGTCCAAAACATGTGAAGAAGTAGTGACAATTATATATAATATATACAATTCTGTAGACCTAACATATATATTATATATTACGTCTAAAGAAATACGTTCCGTAGACGTAAAGAATATATTATACATATAGCGGGCAATACATTAGGCCTAAGAACCTGCTCAAGCAACTGGATGTCGCAATAGCTCAGTGGTTAGAGCACCTGCGCATAAACCAGAAGTCCCGCGTTCGAGTCCCGGTCGGGGTGACTATTCGTTGACTAAATGTAGATATTAAAAATACATTTGTTACTCAGTAACAAGGTCAGAACATTGCATTCTTTACGTCTGCGGGACATATTTCCGAGCGTAAACGCGTCCAAGGAAGTGACAATTGCATAAATCCGAACGGGCAAATCATTAGGCCTGAGAACGTGTTCAAAAATTGGTTGTCTCGTTAGGATAGTGGTTAGAGCAGCTGGGCGTAAACCAGGTGACCCGGGTTTGAATCCCGATCGGGGTGGCAATTCAACAAATTTTAAATATTGTAGTACATATACAGTAAATTTCATTCACACATACAGTAATTTTAATGTAAAAGTACATTAAAGTAAGTTTCATGTACGTAAATTAAATTTAATGTGCACGTACAGTAAATTTAATGTACACGTACATTACATGTAATGCACACGTACTTTAAAATTACTGTAAGTGTACATTAAATTTAATTTACGTACATGATACTTACTTTAATGTACTTTTACATTAAAAGTAATGCGGAAATTTGTGACAGTGTACCCTAAACATTTTTTTTGCGTGTGAAATGGAAATGCTGTAAATTTAGTGCAGTAAGGTGCTGGTCAAACAAATACTGATTCATGAGTGATAATAAAAATAATTGTGTGAATTATAATGTGGGAATGTTAATGTCATTTGAATTATTGTAATCTATGTGTAAGGTTTGTGAAAAGAGATGGTAAAAGTAAACGAGTTTGAACTTCGTCATAATTAGAAATTATAAAATCTCCAGTCAGAAAAGTTAGTCATTAGAAGTTGGTTCAGTCTTCGGGGATACAAATAGATTGAACGTCGACAATATTATGAGAGTATTCCTGTTAGAATTTTGGATGTCAGCAGGTACAATACAAAATAGCGGTGATAGGAGCAAGTACATACGAGTGACAGCTTTTTTAATATAAAGTCAGAGAATTTAATGTGCGTGAATGTTTCATGAAAATGTGGTTTATTATTTCAGTATGTTATGAAAGTGAGCTTATCGCATGGTTTCATGAGTCGTAGCGAGTTGGATGGCAGCCCTCTCTTAAATTATGCAGTTAAAGGGATTAGAGACAATGCGATTGCCGTATGCCGCGCGGAGATTCACAGAATGAAAAGCGAGCAGCCACGGGCGCCGTCGCAGAGGCAGTGGAAATGGTGAGAGACGAAGGCTCACAAAAGCCATATTAGTTCAAAGTTCAATTACGGTGTAAGGAAAAATAGCTTCTTTGTGCTTGTAAATGGTGACGTTACAATTAATGGAACATGCGACGGCCGTTGTAAGAAAATTATTAAATAAAATAAATGAAATCAAGAATGCCACCCTTATTGTTTTAGGAAAGTGAACTACTCTTCTTAGTCCAGTCAAATGGTAGAAAATAGGGGAAAGTTTTGGTGTAGTTTCGATTTTTTTGGGTCCTACATGTTTTTGGGTTCGCTGAACACGAACATCAGGTTTGTCAAAAAAAATTTTGCTCGGAAACACTTTTTCCCCCCCTTCAAAATAGTGTAACTTTATAAAAACACCAAAACTCACGTTGTTCTAGCGGCTAAATGGTACGTTGGAGAGAAACAACCCTTAAAATATAAAATATAGGAAATTTTATCTTCTTTAATTTCATATACGACCTTTATTTACGAAAAATGGATAGTTTTCGAGTTACTTTGAAAAAACTGAAAAATGTCGGATTTTTAACACGTTTTTGCAAAAAAAGAGAGAGAAGTGAGACAAAAATAATGGTTGCCAAAAATACTGTAACGTGACGTTGCAGTGGACATCAAGGATAAAGACGACCGAAATGGAATGATTCGCTCCCGGGCTCGAATCCCGGTAGGATCAAATATTTGCACTTCATGTCAACCCATTTCCAGCAAAGCGAAGTGAATTCAGTTCTCATTTGATGAGAATGCGCACTGCCTCGGGGCGGGGCGCGTGGGTGCAGCAGCGAGGGCGAGGGCGTGGGCGTGGGGTGGAGCGTGGGCGGCGCTCGGCTTAATTAAGGGCGGCGGCGGCGGCGGGCGCGCTGGGAGCCTGCGGCGTTTGCGCGCGCTTTACGGGGCGCGGCTTACGGCTTTGCGCGCAATAACGCTGTCGCAGTGCTGACCTCCCCGCCCCCGCGCCAGCGACTGCGAATTTCGCACTTCCCACATGTGACTCCGCAGCTCCGCTCCGTCGTCACCGACTCCCCCGCTTGTGCTGACGTCTCGATCTCTGCTGCGAACCACAATCATTGCTGTACCCGCCGCCATTGCCACCGCCACCGCACCACCACCACCGCACCACCACCACCGCACCGCCACCACCGCACCACCACCACCGCACCGCCACCACCGCACCACCACCACCGCACCGCCACCACCGCACCGCCACCACCGCACCGCCACCACCGCACCACCACCACCGCACCACCACCACCGCACCACCACCACCGCACCACCACCACCGCACCACCACCACCGCACCACCACCACCGCACCACCACCACCGCACCACCACCACCGCACCACCACCACCACCGCACCGCCACCACCGCACCGCCACCACCGCACCGCCACCACCGCACCGCCACCACCGCACCGCCACCACCGCACCGCCACCACCGCACCGCCACCACCGCACCGCCATCACCGCACCACCGCCACCACCGCACCACCACCACCACCACCGCACCACCACCACCACCGCACCACCACCACCACCGCACCACCACCACCACCGCACCACCACCACCACCGCACCACCACCACCACCACCGCACCACCACCACCACCGCACCACCACCACCACCGCACCACCACCACCGCACCACCACCACCGCACCACCACCACCGCACCACCACCACCGCACCACCACCACCGCACCACCACCACCGCACCACCACCACCACCGCACCACCACCACCACCGCACCACCACCACCACCACCGCACCACCACCACCACTACCGCACCACCACCACCACTACCGCACCACCACCACCACCACCGCACCACCACCACCACCACCGCACCACCACCACCACCACCGCACCACCACCACCGCACCACCACCACCACCGCACCACCACCACCACCGCACCACCACCACCACCAACTGGGAGGGGAGGGCGATCGAAAGAAATGTTCTCCGTTCGTTTCGAGATTCTGCGTCCGAGTTGCTCTCCTCGATAAGCGGGGGGCGCTCCTCCGTGCGATTCCCGACGGAGATCGAATTAGTGGTACCTGCTCCTTAACGATCATGAAAGTTTCCCTGTTGCCGGCGTATGCTGGGTGCGTATACGATGCCGAGATAAGATACTAGGTGTTATAGCTCGCGTGTTGCTCTGAGCCGAACACCTGCTCTCACGTGCGCTGCAGCTGTTGGTTGCAATTGGCGCAAGAGTAATAAGCTAGTGTGGGAATGGCTCAGCGGATATGCATTTATCCGTGTGATCGATGATTAACGACATGAACGCGTGCTTCTGATAAAGGTAGTAATTCACTCCCGGACTCTGTGATCTGTGACAGTAATAGTGTAATTTGTGAAACCTATCCATTTCGTCGAGGATGTTCTATGACTACCTGATACAAAGTGGCGCTAAAATTAGATCATGACATTCAGTATGTTAGTCTGCTGTTTTAGCAACCGAATTTATATATGCAACTGCTGTTCTCCGCAAATCATTTTTTGTATGAAATATATTATTAACTGTTATTATTAATTACTATTAATAATCATTATTATTGTAGGTGTTAAAATGATATTATTTTTCCTTTTCATCACTTGCCCCTCTTCAGATAATTGGGATGCGATGTTTTAAATGTTTTCTTTATAGTTAATGATTTTGTTTTGTTTTCTATACCTACTTACCTTTTAAGTTTCTGTAGTGAGATATTCTTAATATTGAGAATGAGTGATACTGCTCGTATTTTGTAATTTCGTCGTAAGCGTTTCTTCAGTTTCACTATACACTTGTGCTCTTGTGAACGTCAACCAGATTTTTAATGTTCATGATTTCCATTGTTTCAGGTAAGGAAACGAGACATCTTCTTAATACTCTGATAGAAGGGATCTGTGTAAGTAATTTAGCAGAAATGCGTCTGTCATATAACTATTTTCTTATTCGAATTACAATACAGTTTTTAAATGATTAGCTAAAAAAATGTTCGAAAATTTCTCCAAGAAATTTATTGTAGATCATGAAAACATCGTAGACTTTTCTTTAAAAAAAAAAGAGTTCAAATTAATTCAAATTCAAATTCTTGCCTTCACCTGACAAAAATACTGTGGCAATTTTAGTGTGTGTACTCCGTGGAGATACTTGGGGATGCGACATTCGTCCCGTGTTATTAATAGCAAAATTGACGCGTTGCCTTCCGACGAGTTCTCGAAAGCGGGTAGCCGTGGCCAAACCGCGAATACTCGGAACCGCTTCGGTGGTGACGTGGGCTCGTCCGTCGCGGCGCAGGCCAAGGCAGGATGCTGAACATGCCTGCGCGGCCCATCTCTAACCAGGTAGCCCTGGCACGCTAATTATTCTTGTTGTGGCACGCTTCTTCTTTTTTCGCCTTTAAGCTAGTGTTGAAATCGTGAACATAAGCTTTATTACTGCTTGTCAACAGAAAGAACTTGTGAAAATTAGCAGTTAATGAACGTATTCAAAGGAAAAGAAAATTTGTGTTTTATGCCATATTATGGGTGAATAGAAACAGCGTGGTGAATAGAAAGAAAACTTCAACTTCAATAATATAAGTTAATCGTGTAAATTTTAGCGAATACGGAATTCTCGGAAATGAAATTGCGTTCGCATTTGAACCAAAAAAACAGAAAGAATTACCCTCACCCCACTTTGTCACATCAAGATGCATCTAAATTAATTTCTCAGACAATCATTATCCCGTACTGGATACGCCACATCGTTTTCCTTTTCTCCGCCTGGTTTTCTTTGCACAATGCCAGAGCTTCCTTACTGGCTGGCGCAGTGGCAACATTGCCAATGCGACTGCAGAGTCGGTCCCACGGATCTTCGATTACTGCATAGCCGGCTCGTATACATCCCTCTGTAGAATTCTAGCAACGGGCTGCTCTGATCTGTAGATTTCAATCTATTCTCGGGTGAACACCGAGCGTATTCCGGACCAGTATCTTAAAAAATGGGGCACGAACCGCGCGCTGTCATTCCTTCCTGGTCATTTCCCTCCTCTGCCCTTACATGCATATACCGTACAGTTGTAGGTACTATTACACTTGAGAGTAGGATTGCCAACAGTCCTCGATTTGGAAGAACAGTCCTCCATTCACGTCAGTCGTCGTCTCTTCCTCCTTTGTATTTTAAATATCCTCCTTTTAGGAAATTTTTAATATTTTTTGTCATTTATTTTATCACATGACTGACATCTGTTACGTTGTATCGTTTAATTTAAAATAGAAAACAGCAATTTTTTTTCTGAACGCTGACACATGCTTGCATGACAGTCTCATGATGGCGTCTTGCAGTGAAAATTGTGTTCGCATTTGAATCAAAAGAACAGAAAGAATTATCCTCACCTCACTTTATCACATCAAGATGCACATCTAAATTAATGTCTCAATTATTATCCTGTACTGGATATACCATATCACTTTCTTTTTCTCCGCTAGTTTAGTGACTAAAAAAAGAATTGATCAGACCATCCTCATCTGCATTTTGCGAATGAATCTTTTCACTTGAATCGCAAATGGTGAGACGAAAGAAATAGAGCTGATGTTAGTTTAAATTAAATATTCATAAAAAGAAATGTGTTTAAGCGTTTTTTGTTGTTTTTTGTGTTGTTTTATCGAGTATCTACACTTTTACAAGAACATTGTTGGCAACCCTACTTGAGAGACCAGTCGGGAGTTCAGAGCTTGGCCCAGCCAGCGCGGTGCCCCGCTGGGGGGGGGGGGAGATACATAGAAAGGGAAATAAGGGAAAAACCTCCGCAGGCCAAGGGGTAGGTCGGTGTCGTTTCCCACGTTTCAGTAGGGGAGGGACACCTCCACGTCCTCGGATCTTCTTTTTCGTAGCAGTTAACGATCTTAGAAACGCTCAATAATCATTTGAAAGCCCTCTTATCAAATTCCGACATATACATCATTTCCAAAGTTCATTTGCGAAATGTTCTGCAGATTTCGTTGCTAGAAATATGGGAGCGCGAAACAGGGAGAACAAAAATGAAAACTTGTTTACGGTCCAGCTAAATGTTTGAGTGGAATTGTTCGGGACAAATTGCATTTAAAATATTTTTGGAGTAAGAGATCAATAATGTCTTACGAGTGTGGTGTCTCAGTATGATAAAATATTTTGGTGTCATTAAGCAAAGTAATTGCACTTCGTGGCTCTCTAATTACTCATCACTCAATCAACGTCCTCAGTTTTCGAAATTCTCTTTTTCCTTCAGACTTATTACAAATTTCCGTCCATACTATGTAGTTACTCGATTTCGCCGCATGGCCGCAGCACTGTGCCACACCTTGATGTACTTACAATGCTTGACGTTATGTTTCCTGAAGCAAATGCTCGCTGATTATTTAAATTTTAGGCGGTAAAAAATTATTATTGCGATAATACTGTGTCAAATTTTATTAACTTTTTAAAATAAAAAGTTAATTTATTGAATTGTGAAATGGCCATGTAACGAGAGTTATGTTTCCAAATAAGTACACAATTGGCCACACTTTTGTGAAGTAATCCTTGTCTAGGAGAGCAAAATGTCCAATGACCGTATGGGAGGGCATTGTTGCTGACACCTAAATATTGAAACTTTATCGCACCCCTCACTAATTGTGACGAGTGCAATTTTTGTAGTCCCCTTACTTTACAGGGGATATACAATTACCTTAAAGCATAGTGAAATAATGGTGTCCAATATTTCGTGATGAATTATAATGAAGTAGGAGACTGGTACTTTTTCTTCTACAATTTTTTTGAAAAATTCGAACTTCACTTGATAGCCCGTCTACGTTACTTTCTCGTCTTCATTTCCATTGTAATTTACTATGTTAATACTATTTTTGAATTATTTCCTAATTACATATGTCTGCATCTGAATTGTTATGCGCAAAGTAATACCAAATTTAAACAGATTTTCGAGTCCTGAATTCAGAAAAAAGAGAAGAAATTCCTTCGTCCACCATTTTCGCACAAATCAGTGTTTTAATTGTGTTGTTGGCAGAAAAAATACTTTTCTGTCATCCCATGCGACTGTGTTGAACATATTGTTTGCAAGTGATTGTGACGAAAACATTGTTATTGTAACACTGCAGTTTCGTTGTGAACTCTATTTTCTTTAGAACTTCTTCTTCTTAACTCTTATTTTCTTTAGAACTTGGCACTTTGACTGTTATGAATGTGCCAATGCGTCCGGCGGGGTAGTGACCCATGTGCTGTGCTCATTGCTATGAACGTGTTTGCGCGTCCGTTAAACAAGGACAAGATGCAAACGGGGATTCGATGAGAAACGAAAACGGTGATACCAGGAATACTTTACTTACTTTATGCATCATACCGTTCCTTCCGTAAAAAAAAGATACAATCTAAGATAAAAGAAGATACAATTGCCTGTCATAGCCTGATGATGAGGAAAAATTAGTCCTCGAAACGTCGCTTTTGTGAATTTTCATTTTTTGTATGTCAATAAAATTGTTTCGTCTGTTTTAACAATATGTGGCCAGATTCATTATGAAGTTGAATATAGACAATAGACAGACAATTTTTCTGTAAATTATTTCTATAGTAGCAGTAAAATGTCCAGGCTCGTAATTCATTCGAAGAGTGCTGCAAACGAATTAAACTTTGAGGAGTTCGTTTCTGAATGGAAGGTACAAATCTGTTTGTCGTTTTTTTTAGTTTGCGGTAAGAAAATGCGTTCCTGTCGCTAGCTGAACTTTAATTTTCCTGTAAGTGAATGCATCGCTGTGTTAATTTCCGTTGATTTGTGCAATGTGAGGGCCCGATGAATGTTACGCCGAAGTTTGTTCTTCAGTTTCCTGCCTCAGAAGCATCCAGTTGCGTACGGAGGAGATCTTTTAGCAGTTTCAATATCCAGCCATCATTAAGTGTCTGATTCAGTGTTTTTGTTGGATTAGGCGAATTAATGTAACGCTAATAAACCAATATTCAGATGTATACTCAAGAACGTGCAAAACGCAATGTAATGAACTTAACGTGCAAAAATCAATGAGACTATGGCAAGTACATTGTTTGTAAAAAAAATACAATTATTGTTAAAAGAAGAAATGGAACGGAATAATGAGAGAAACTTTTCATTTTCGTTATTATATCATTGTTGATGCATTCAATTCTTCGTATGGCAGAAGATATTCGGCAGATCCAGAAAACATTTCGTGTTTCGGTTCTCATTATCGTGACTAATTTTCTAAGCGTGTCTGTTCTATAACCATCGCGTTCCGTGAAACGCGGTCGCCCCCACCAAGTTGCCGGAGAGGGCGGGCGGACTTTCTGGGTCGGGTTTTCTCGTAAGTAGGGCGCCGGTGCATTTCGCGGTGCAGTGGCGCTCCTCGCCCCGCCGCCTGTAAATAAATCGCCGTTGGCCAAGTGGCTGGGTGAGCCAGGGCGCTGGCACGCCGGCACCCCACCCCCACCCCGCACCGCGCCCCGCCCCCTTCGTGGATCCGCGTTCCCCTCTTCTCCCTCCCTTCTCTACGCCTCCCTCCTTCTTTTCTCTACCCGTCCCTCCTTCTTTTCTACCCCTCCCTCCTTTTCTCTACCCTTCCCTTTCTCTTTCTACCCCTCCCCTTTTTCTACCCCTCCCCGTTCTGTCCCCTTTCACTTCTCTCCCTTCCTATCCCGCTCTCCATTGTGTCCACCTCTCTTTCTTGCCTGTGGCTGTCCTTACAGCGTGCGTGGACGGAGTGCAATTTTTACCGTGCCGGGGAGGAAGGTCGAATGTGAGCCGGCGACGCTCTGCCGGCTGTCGTGCGGACGTCGCGACGGCCCCAAGAAGCGACGTTCGCGATTAATGGAGGCGGCTCAGCTCGGCTCGGCTCGGCTCGGCGCGGTGTGGCGCGGGTGGAGGCTGTCCCGTCTCCGCACGGCCTCACCACGCACTTCCCTCCTCGGAGGTGGACTCACAATTGCTTTAGATTGCGTAAAGATTTCTTTCTGGGCCGTACTCTCATTCCTCTTCCTTGTCCTATCCTCGTCCCGTACACACCTACACTTGCATGCACTACACGACCTCACATGCCAGGAGACAGGTCGAGAGCTTGGAACTTGTCCCGGCAGGGGCGGTGCCTGGGGTGGTGGGAGATACCATGTTGAAGAAACTCCGCTAGTCGACGGGAGGTCGGCGCCGGATCTCGCCATACAGCAGGGAATGATCCCCGCCACTTCCCGATGGAGAAAAAACTGGCACTACACTTACGGGACGAATGACCTGTCGTTGACGCTTCCGGAATCACTAACAATCAATGAATCGGCGAGAGCGGTGGTTGGGGAAGAGTGGGCGTGGCGCTGAGGTCAGCTGCAGAGGCAGTTGGTCCGCGTGCGCTGATGATTGGCTGGGGGCCGGCGCGCCACCGCGCCACCGCTGCTCCCTGAGCGGCCGGCGCTGTCGCGTGTCGAGTCCGGCTGGATGCGAGGACGCGGAGAACCAGCTATTTGGGCTCATCGCCTGGTTCTAATGAATTCGTATTTAGGTGTGTGTATCCTTCAAATCAAACGCTATCAGGATTTCTTCCTACAACCATACGGTTATTCACATAACTTCAATAAATTGTACTTAAATATTATCGCGCGACGCTATTTAATTTAGCCCATAAACAATGGGCTGATATCTGTCAATATTCAGATCGTGGCAGTTTTCATGCGTCATAATACTTTCGCTTTTAATCGAGTTATTTTTGTATTTTTTATATATTCGTGTATTAATTTTAATTCAGTTTTAGGTATTCGTGTACAAAATTTTAATTCAGTTTTAGGTATTCATGTTCAATTTTAGTTCAAACTTCTCGAAAGATTGAACTAATAGATATCAATAGAAACTGGAATATTTGTAAGGGAAGGTCACAAGTATAAGTTGCCTCGGCCGGAAATCGAACCGGGATTAGCGCCGTGGAAAGCGAGCACGCTAACCAACGAGCCACAGAGGGAAATTAAGATGTTGGGAAGCAAAATTTTTTGAAAATTATTAATATTATTATTAGTATTATAAGGTAAGCATTCACTAAATATGCCTACTCTGCGTCTCGTACACGTCTACATGGCATGTCGTGCGGTCGGAAGATCGCTGTCTTTGTGCTGCTTGTGTTACCGATAGCAGCACCCTAGAAAGCGTTGCCATTGTCAACATGTTTAACATTTGAATCGCCCTTTTGGCTTGATTAATGATGGTGCTCCTGGGTTTGGGTGGAGCTTAGCAGAGCATAATTACTTCAGGATAAGACGTGGCGAGTGACGTAGGGGAATGAATGTGGCGTAAAATTGGGAAAGGAAAAAATAGAACTTACTCTAATGAGTTCATGCATGATATTTTATTGCTGCATTTCCTGTGTTTGTTCGAATAGTAATTACTCCCATGAACGAAATTACTGTACTTCAAAATTTATGCATGCTGTACATATGATGAGAATGTTTTTTCATGGAAAGAAAAAAAACAAAAAGAAAGTTTCTGACGATTCTTTAGTGTGCATATGACTAAGTGCCGCATTGAAAAACGTCGTTCGTATGAAACTAATGTATTGCATTGATAATTTAAAATTCTTTCAACATGATTGTTTGTTCCTACCTACCAGTGATTTTTTGTTGCCGTATTGCTAATAGTCTCGGTGGTCCTTATGTATTGTTGCTCCAGTAAACAGTGTGTGTGTGTGTGTGTGTGTGTGTGTGTGTGTGTGTGTGTGTGTGAGGGGGAGAGTGTGCCTATTTTGCCTCCTTTTGTAATAGAGAGTGCAATTGCAGATTTTATGTAAATAAAGTATTGTGAATCTTCGTAGCCGTTAAAAATAAATGACAAATGTCGCATGGAGTGTTACTGCGACGATGGATCCTATCCGAGGTCTCTTGATTCGCAATAGAAAGGAAGCAGAGAAAATAGGAAGAATTCGTGGCAATGTTGGAGTTCCATCTTGGTGCAGTGGTGAGAAATAGTAGCAGAGGGTGTTGGAATGGAGGAGTAGTTGTGGAGGGGGCGCCACGCAATTTGGGGGCGGGGCCGGGGAGGGGCGCCGAAGCGAAGCATGGGAGTGCGAATAGCTGGGACGCGCGGCGCGGGAGGCTTCAGGGGGCGTGGCGGGGGCGGGGGAGTAGCTGGGCCACGCGCCACGTGTGCCGACCGCCCCCCCCCCACATTGCCGCTGTAGCCTCCCGACTTCGCCCGTCAACGCGGCTCCCTCGCCTGCTCTTCCTAATAGGATCATTTTATTTGCTTCCATCGCAATCGATTAATTATGTTTTCCGAAGATTGTACATTTACTATAGTACGAAATGTTTAAACACCGGGAGAGGAGATTAGAGATTTAGATGTGCAAAGGAACATTTATTGAAATGTTTTCAAGAAAGCGAAAAAAAGTAGGTGATAGAAACGATTACGGCAGTTTAAAAAGAGTCCCTTTGAAAATGAAAGCGTGTGTCTCCTCAATTATTTTTTTTAGCTTTAATTTATTAAGCCTTTGTTATTAAAAACAAGAAAGAGTAAAGAGAGGAGGAAAACGTGCTCGAGAGTTTTCTTCGATGAAAAGAAAAATTATTCTGTGTGTTTTTATTAACGACACTGGGGCGACATATAGCCAAGGTAGTCAGTTTCCGGACACATGGAAAATCTGAAAAAATGAAGGAATTCCGTTGCTCTGAAAGGATCAAAGAAAAATGAGGGACTTAGTTGAAGAATCGTTAGAAGTCAGGGAAAATTTTGGGTCAGTTATAGAACTACATTTTATCCCTTAAAAATTAGTCCAGCAAATAGCAGTGACTCAGTTTTATTTCGTGATTTTTTTTTTTTTTTACTTTGTGCTTTATCACGCTGAATCAGAGTGCTAACAAATTAGTATCAGGCTTGTTTCAGTATTTTTTTAAATAGTGTGAAATACTCTAAAAGTCTAAGCGGCAAAAAATAAAAAAAAAATTAAAAAACACAAAAACACGCTCTTGAAAACCGGGAAAAGTCAGGGAAATTTGTTCCGGAAATAAGTTGGCACCTTGTCAGCGATTGACGGTCATAAAACGAGATGGCAGTACCCGTTTTAACCAAGAGTCTCTTATTTGTGTTATTGGTAATTTCTCGTTCAATATTTTCGTAGTGCCATAATGTTATAGGAAAAAACCACATAAAATAAGAAGTAATTTCTTGGAATACGAGTTCTCATACGCAGTCCTTACCTACTGGTGTGGGTTGTTGACGGACGGCCGACTGTGACGGACGGCGGACCATAGCGACCGTCGGTTGTTAAGAGTGGCATTTCGTTCGAAAGACCATTATATTGAAATGAGTGGTATAAATGAAAACTAGCATAAGCTATTGTTACATAGAGTATGTCTACTTATCGTGGTGTAAAATGAGTTATTTAAGTAGTGGTTGTTGAAATGAAGAGAACGGATATATGAATACCAGAGGTTGTATGAAATGAATTATGTACTTACGAATAAATGAGATGTTTTGATTGTTAATAATTAACTAATAATAGGACATCAGCATTCGTTAACAACATAAATTAACTTTACCAAGATAAGTACTAAACATTATTTTATAACTTCAGCTATTTACTCGCATTTTCTGAGCATATGCTCGGTAGCGTATGAAATAGTTTTGAGAATATTCTCGAAAGAGTGAGTAAATTCTCGAACTTAAGAAAATACTTATTTCCTGGGCTCAGTAGAGCGTATTGTCACATCCGTGTGAATAGAGACGCAGTTTCTTCTCCTCGAGGGCTTACCCTCAGGTTCTTTCGAGTGTGGTGTCGAGGTGTTTCACTGAAGAGTGAGGTTGCGACAACATGAGGAACAGCAGTCATCGTAAACGACGGCACCGGCAGCACGCACACGAGATGACTTAAAACACACAGGAAGTTGTATAAAAGCGCGAAGTGGAGCAAATCCGCATCGGTTGCACAAATATATCAAATATCCGAGAATACATTCTAAGAAAATTTTTATTCATAAGAAGTTGAGCGAATGCTTATTGATTGGAGAATATACTCATACCAAATGCATATGCTCGTGAGAAGATAGAAGATATTATGAACAAATGCTTCTTTAGTAGACTTACCACCCTCATTACGAAAACTTTTTACGTTTTCGAGTATTGCTATTGAATTGAAAGAATCGGCTTTGGCCATTCCTGTAGTTGGTTCCCCTTACCCTACTTCATTCGGTTCCACTCGCTAGGAGATTTTTTTTTTTTAATTTTCTCCTCATTTGATCCCTCCGTGATAGCCTGTGTTAGTCAGTCCCCTCTGTCGCCACTTTCTCGTTCTGTGTCTGGCAGTTGGTGCGTCAGACGTCTTTCTGCGGCCCACGCAACTCCTGCATTCTTCCGCAGCATCTCCGCCGTCTGCTTCGCCGTCAGTGTCGTTTAGACGGCAGTATTTCGAGGACGAGGTGTGAATAGTATTCGCGAACGCTATTTTCGTGCGCCGTGGGCCAGCCGCGGCCGGCGCAAATAAACACGGCAGTCAGCGGCGGAGTTTATCAGCACTCGTCCCGCCCCACAACGCCCCACCCCACCCCCGCCCCACCCCGTCCCGCTCTTTCCAACCCCGCCCTGCCCCGACCCGTCCCCTCCCGCCTCGTTCCACTAAGCCCCGCCTCGTCCCGTCCCCTCCCGCCCCGTTCTCTCCCGCCCCCCCAAGGCCCACCCTCCCACGGCTCACCCCACTACGCCCCGTCCTGCTTCGCCCCGCCCCGCCCCGCCCCGCCCCGCTCTGTCCTTGTCCTTGTCCCGTCCCTCCCGCCCCGACCGAGCCTCGTCCCCGCCCTGTCCCCCGTCCCCCTTGTCCCAGCCCGTCCCCTGCCCCCGTCCTTGTCCCAGCCTCCGCCCTGTCCCCGTCCGCTCTGTCCCCGCCCCATCCAGCCTCGTCCTACAATACAGCGAGCGAAGGCATAGAACTCTGCCCGACGCAGGACCGGAGAACTGATCGCCAACTCCCCCCCCCCCTGCCGGGGTGCACTACCTCTCAAGATTTGGGGCTGTTGAATGCGATTCGCGTACAGTACGTAGTCCGTTTTTTTTATTACTTAGGTATGCTCCGCTTTTTATAACACAGAATGAAGGTGTGTACCATTGCAATAGTTTCTGTGGGTAATAATGTAAACAATTCTTAAATTCATTACCTAAAAAAGATAATATTCGTGTTCTGAAATTGCTTAGAAAAAGATGCTTAATATTAACATATTTCGCAAAGGACGATGTCATGAACATTTTAGTAGTCGTTCATGATAAAAATGCAAAGTCAGTACTTTCGAAGTTAACAATCGCTTTCGTTAAGAACGACCTTGAACGTAATATTGGTCTATCCACTCTCGGCCAAGGCTAATGCTGGATGCAGGTGGAACGTTCGTGACAATCGGCGTGCAAAAGGCAATCTGCGTGATGCTGATGCCAAATTCGCTGGTCGTAATTTTATGCAGAG
Source organism: Acheta domesticus (assembly GCA_031308135.1). Classification (NCBI taxonomy): domain Eukaryota; kingdom Metazoa; phylum Arthropoda; class Insecta; order Orthoptera; family Gryllidae; genus Acheta; species Acheta domesticus. The sequence goes on along the minus strand of JAHLJT010003656.1, from coordinate 1,969,016 downwards.
TTATTTCTAACTTGTCGTGCAGTCTTAAAGGTATAGTTCCCGTTGGCAAGGTCAGCAAAGGAGAAAGGAAGTTACCATAAAAGTTAATACCGTCACAAATTCGTGTAGTTGATAATCACGTTAATCGCGAATTCTATAACTGAGCTTTCTGATTTTTCTGAAGCCATGATGCTATCTTTAATACGCCTCTATTTAATGTAGATTTTTCGTTTCTTGAATTTTAGGCTCTTGCTGCCCTTTTGTACTAATTGTTCGACATCTCTCCTACTGTCTTTTCATATTTTTTGTTTTTTTTGCTCATTAAAAAATATTTAATTCCTCTTTTAAAATAAAAATGCTTCGTAAACTTAACGAGGGAAGGATTAGTATCGTAATAAATACTTCAGAATAATAATTCTCTATGAGAAGCGCTTAATTACACAACAATCTGAAGGCTCGTTACCCTTTGACTTTTTCGTAATGCTGAGAAAGGACGATAAAGGTGCCCTGCCAGGTCCTTCGTGCAGTAGATTATAAAATCAAAATACATCATCGGTGATCGTCTTTACATTAATACAATTAAGGCTGTAGACTTCCAGCGATGTACTGTCAGCTGTAACAAGGGCATAATATCAGACGTTAACGAGGTTTGTCCTCAACAATATTTCAGGAGTTGCCAATAATCTTTTATGTCAATTTTCGCATCTTGTTATTGTGTTTTGCGTATCGACGTTGATACTTGAAATAAATTTCGTCGGAGTAAGAAACACTGCGGAGTAAAGTAATAGCCCAAATCCGATTGCCCTTCAACTGCCCTTGATGAAAGGTGAAAGGTCGACTGTTTCTAAAGTTACTTCTCTGTGATTAAGCCCTATCCACTCTACGTTTATGGGAGCAAATTACTTGTTTCATCTCCATCCACTCCCTTTTTCTCCTCGAGCATTATTAGCACTTCGCGTTCTGCCCTTTAAAGATAATCGGTTCCTCACTCTTACCAGCTATTTTTAATTTATAACGTTATTCGTTGAGTCTTCGAGCACGTTTCTTGTGTTGAAAATCTGTTTTCTTAAAGGACTGGTAATTTCGTTTAAATCATTCTCTGTAAAATTATTGGTAGTTTTGAAAGACCGTTGAACTTGGATGATAACTCTTATCACTTTCATAAATATACAGGAAAGTGATTCAAATTCACGTCTCTCTGATACGTTACTTACATACGTAGCATATTTACTAGACAAATAGTCTAGAAAATTAGGTAACATCGAATTAATTTCAATTTTTCCTCTGTTCAGGTGGTATCTGTGTAATTTCTCACATCCCATAATAGGATAAATACAATTCAAATGCAAATCTAGCATTCCTGAAGATAATGTTGGTAATATGTACGCAATATACCACAGAATGCAAATATGTTGAGCAAAGAAAAGGTTTTACTGCGTTCATCAAAACTGTAATGGTCATTTTTACAGACATGAACACGATGTCCCTAATAGAATATTTATTTCGCTACTTAGGAATACATAGAATATTTCCGGTGGTAGCGTTTTCTAAATAGTTACTATAAATACAAAAAAATATGTTACTTAATACATGCATTTACATGTTAATACAATGTAATAAAATTAATGTATTGGAATATACCTTCAGCCTTCACTTCGTAATACGTTGTCGTGAGTTTGACCTGTTCCGAATTTATAGAAAGATGTGGGCGCCAGGAACAGGTGACATAAACTAATACTAACTTTTCCCTATTTAATTCTGTCAAAATTATATAGGCATCCAGCTAGCTTGGGCCGATGGATTCGGATTACATGTATTCGCTATCGCTAAGATAGCCGATTACCTGATCTGCCGACTGTACAGCCTGGCGTGGAATCTGAAATATGGAAATTCTCTGGAAATTCTCTGCTTCCAACTAATTAGAAGCTTATGATTGACAAATGAACAGACTCTTTTCTTTTTCCAAAGAACAAAATTTAACAATTTATTCAATGTTAATTTTAACAGATTACTTAATGGCCATGACCCCTTTTAAAAGATATTATTTTAATATACTGCAGTATATGTTACCGTCTTGCCGACCCGCTCGTTCCGAAGACGCTTCTCACTTGGCCGATGAATCCGAGTCGCTCTTCTGTCTTCTGATCTTGCGCGGTTGCTGAAGTATCCAGTCCACACTGCATAAAATCTAGCTAAGTTCTTTCCGACGCTTTAGGTTTATAATCTTTCACACGAGTTTAATAAAATACTAATGTTCGAACTATCGTCCGGCGAACACCCAAAACTGCCCAAGTCCGCGGATGTACTCCGGCAAATAATTTCTAAGTCCGATGACGACTGTTACTTTTCGCACGAAAATGTATAAGTCTCACTTTCAACTACAAGGTCCGCACACTATTTGCACTCCACGAAACTCAAGAGCCGAGTTCACGACCTACACTCCACCACTCTGAGTCAGACTGTAACGATCTGCACTCAACGAAGCTCCAAGTCCGAATGAATGTTTTTCTGTATTTTGCAACCCTTGATGGGTCGGTAGCGTCCTCACGTTCTATTTTTCCAAAACACGGCGGTAAACACCAGAAAGTCTAATTGCCCCCCGCCAACCCGCTCATTTCTTACAACCCCATGTAGCCGCGCCTTCGTCCGTCATACGTTTTTCGACCAATCACATATTCTTTATTATATCGATCTAGCCAGCGTTCCGGCACCTACGAGGCTTGCAGCTAGTTTATTTACCTGCCCTGCACCATAGCAACCCTCTGCGCTGGCGTTACTAGGGCCGGATATCGCCATTTTACAAGTCCATTTAGTCGCCCCGTATACAACTAATATTATGAATAAACCATGTCCCGTTCTGGTATATCACAGTATTCATACTAGCATACTAAAGCTGATCTAATATAAAATAACATAATTCATAAGATTTAATTTTAATTTTAACATTTTTTTAAAAATTACAATGCATTTAATCTAATAAAAATTATTTGACATTCGGAGGAAAAGTCTCCAGCACTGTTACAGCTAATTCATTCATATTTTGTATTGTTCTGTTTACAAATGAGAATCTACCTACCTCGGATCTCTGTTTTCTTCGGCCCTAATCGTTCGTAAGCGCTGGCCACTAAACCGTGGGCTTCCGGCGCGAGTCGCTCGGAGGGCGCGCCGGGGCGCGGGGCGTTCGGGGCCGAATGTGTTTGTACACTTCACCGGCTGCCTTCGTTGTCGCCGTTATCCAGCGATTTAAAGGCCGTGTAATTGGGGCGTCGCTCGAATTAATCACAGAGGAGGGGAGGCGCGAGAGACGGGCAGTCGCCAGCGCCGCGCACGCCCCCCCTCGGCGACCAGCCCAACCGAGAACGCGTGCCCGACGACGCGACGCGACGCGACGCGAATAGACCTGCGCAATCCATCGGCGCTGCGAGCGGGGGCGGATCCTGGCGATAAGTTTGGAGGGGGCAATCATATATTTTTATTAAATGGTAAGCATTTGTTATTATATTGTTTATTACTTTTGTGGGAATATATTATAAATAATAATTTTAAATAATTTGTCTAATGATTACACAAATTAGAATTATTCTAACATAAATATTTAAATCAATTTTGTCAAAGAAAATAAGGCAACAAAAAAAAAGCTCTTGGCCTTTGCAGGGGCTATGACCTTCCTCTGGATCTGCCACTGGTCGCGAGACGCCGCCACCGCCATCGTCACATGGCGCCTTAACAATTCTCCGAGCGCCACCTCCGCTGCCAACGCCGCCATCCCGTTCCACCCTCACATCCATATCTCCACCACTCTGCCACAACTTCCTCTCCCGATCCCCGACAGCACTCCCCATCCACCGCCGCCAATGCCACCGCTACCGCAATTTTCTCCCACCCTCTGCTTCCTCCTGTACCTGCGTGGACGTGTTTGCCTGCGACGTCAGTGGCAATAATTCTGCAGTTTAGAGCCAGGTGCCTAGAGTTCCAGTTGCAGCGATCCTGGCGGAGTAGGTCGCAAGGAGCAGCGGCGCCGAGGGTGACAAATGAAAACGCAAACACTGAGGCAAAGCTACGAGTGCTTTCTTTCTAGTGGTAAGACGACTGCTACTAAATGATAATAGATGTATTAGATTGTCGGAATGTTGCCTGTGAACTTGTTGAATCTAAACAGGACTCCGAGAATGTTGGATCTTAACAGGCCGGCGGGGATGTTGGTTCCTCAAGGAAAAGGGAGGTTCTGCCATAGTAAGTCCATGATCTTTGCCTCTGTCGCCATATTTTCGGGACGACTGGAGTCTTAAATTGAAAGGAGTGATCGCATTATGTGAAACGAAAAGTGAGAAATTTTGTACTTTGTTGCTGCTCAGCTTTGTTCAATATTCAGAATAGTTAAATTACTTTATTGTAAATACCTGGTTTCTAGAGCACATACGGGCTTGTCGAGTGTTCCAACAAGGGAAGGACCAGTTGGCTTTGAGGTATCAGGGATCTGCTTCCAGAGGAAATTAGGGTCCCAGTTCTTTCAAGAAACCGTAAGTTCCGGACCATATATGTTGACCAGTTTTCGATTGATGCGTCCGGGCAAGTCGATTGACACGGCCATTAATCCACAGCCTTTGGGATAATGAATGCTTAATGGGCGTGGGGTGGCTGTGTTCCTCCGCCGTTGGATGGCGAGATTCGGTTCCGAACCTACACGTCGCCTTGCGGGGAATTTTCTTCTCCAGGTATTTCCTTCAGCAGGGCACTGCCCCGGCCGGGACAAGCTCCTAGCCCCTGACTGATATCCCGACGTATGATGATGCAGTGCATACAAGTGTACGTGTGTGTAAGAGGAGAGTATATGACAAAGGAAAGGAAGGAAAGGTCGCGTGTAGTCTGTGGCCCGTTTTTTAGGGTACTGCTGCTGCGTTAGCCAAATATTGGAACACGGCCACGAAACCACCGAAAACCGAATACAGTTGTTGAAGATCTGAGAAACCACGGAAAGCCATCGTTCAAAGGAGCTCGCCGCGACGATTCTCTAGACTGCGGCTGAATCCGACCTGGCTGTTTAGCTTTTGTCGAAAATACGCCAACGGCGCGACTCGAACATAGGACCTTCTTGTCAGGCGTGGCCGCAGAGACGTCAGCGAGGCTCTGGGCTAAACTCAACCGGTGCAGTGTTTCGACAGTCCTCGGACGTTGACGAGCGAAATTCACCTCTCGCCCTGGCAGGGGCGGGTCTAGCCGATCATTTTGGGGAGGCCCATCATAGATTTTTGTTACATAATTAACATATTTGTTATTATATTGAATATTGTTTTATTAGCGTACACGGTTATCCATAAATTACGTAATGCTAAAGGGGAGGGAGGGGGTCTGAGGCAGCGTTACTCTCCGTTACAAAGAGATAGGGAAATGCGTTACAAGGGGGAGAGGGGATATTGAAAATACTCGAAATTTGGGTTACTTAATTTATGGACGGTCCCTTATACAATATTGTTTAAATATTTCAATAATTCTAACATAAATAATTAAGTCAATTTTGCCAAATAAAGGAAGGTAACGAACCAAAACTATTGGCCAGTGATGTCAAGGTCTACTGGTAGCTGTAGCACGCGTCGTAGCACCGTAGCATGCCACGAGCTTCTGTGCGCAACTAGCGACGGGAAAGGGAACCATTAATAACCCAGTCGTTTTACAATAGGGATGGCGTTGTCTCTGGTGGCGGGGTGATGAACTGCGTGGAGGGGCGATTTCATGGTGGCACTCGTGCCGCAGACTCCCGGTCGTGGCACCTTGACAACCTGCTATAGGCCTTTTGGAGGAATACACCCATAGCTGGATCCGCCGCTGGCCCTGTCGTGGCCGGACGGGGCCCCTCGTGTGTGCTGGCGTGCGCGGGCAGGTGGCCCGCGGCGCCCTTGGCCCTGCCCGCCGGCACGCGCCGAGCGCATGTGCGAGGGACAGCTGCCTCACGCCGCCGCCTGCCAGCCTTCCGTCACGCGACAGCCCGAATTCTCAATACATCGCCAGGCACACACTCCACTTATAAATAGCCACGTCTGCAGACAGCCGACTTGATCTTCCACTTCACCGCGTCTTTTCGAAATTGCGGGAGGGAAAATTGTCACCGAATTGTACCTACCGAAGAGTTGTGAATGGAAAAAAGTTGTAAAATATAAAAATTGTTCTATAAAAATTTTTTGTGTTTGTCATACTTTCTTTTTAAGGTATAGCATATTTCCTAATTAAATTTCCGTCCGTGGGATTCTGCTAAAAAACGATATTTGAAATTCGGACGTAAATTAGGATATAAGTGGACCTTATACACTTACAACCAATAACCCCGTGTTTGTGTGTTGCTTTAATGATTTGTGAGTTCACATCTTCATGAAAAAAACGATAATTGCGAAGTATGAAAAAATATTGCCCAATTACAGCGTTATAGTGGGCCACAAAGTAAATTAATGTTGTTAAGAAGAGGTTCTAAAAAGCCTCTTTTTTTAACTTCTACAGTCATATATATACCAGTGACATCCGATATCCCATGGTACATCAATGCTTAATTGAAAGCCTTATTTTCAAAATGACTTTATCTCCAAGATTTTTTTATAGGACGAGTTCTTATTCTCATTTATCTTTATACCTCAAGATAAGGATTCGACAGTTTTGAGATCCCGCTACCTACAGGGGAAACGCCAGTTTAACACAAAAGTAGCATTAGGTAGAAAAGTCTTAACAATAAGTCGATACGTAAAACTAGAGGACAAACGGAAATGAAAAAAGGTTACTTCGGAAATAAACTCTTCACTTTTTTTGGTGTAACACGTGGTGAAACGTGGGCGAAGCCGAATGAGGAAGTAGGAAGTGTGTTCGACCTCGCAAATGTATACTGGAGTCCCGTGCGTAGGCGTGCGCAGTCTTTCCGGTTCTTTGCTCCCCTCTCGGCCCCCCTTTTATGAAACTTTTTTTAAAATTACAAATGACTCATTGTATTAGTAAATACCCGTAAATAAAATATGATATAAAGAGAATGAAATAATTTTAATGATACAGTTAATAAAACATTTTTACCTAGGAATGCCATACATCAGTTCATCAAATTGTCTGCGTAAAATGGAAAAAAAAATCAGGAAATTATTCTGCCATGTTTAAGGAAATAAAATACTAAGAGGTCCCTCTCGAAATTTTCAAAGGGGTTACGCCCCCCCTCTCTGCGTGCACGCCTGGATTTTTCGTGGATTTTGTTAAATAATAAACATATTTGTTAATATATTGTGTATTATGTATCTACTGTAGATAAGGTACTATACAATATCATTGTTTAAATAATTACATAATTCAAACAAATAATAAGCTATACAACAGACGTATATATTCATTAAAATAAATGTGTATTTAAGGAAGGCAAACGAAAACTCTCGGCCCCCATGCCCCCTCCCTGCCTCCGCCAGTGGCCTGGGCGAAGGCTGCGGGGCGCCGCGGGGCCACCTTGAGGAACTCCAGCGCGCGGGAGCGGCAGCGGGCGCGGGCGGCCCTCGCTCACCTTCATTCACGCGCCGCGGCGGGGCCGCTTTTGTTTTTGCGGCGCGGCGGGTATTTCGGGACGGGCAGCTGCTGCGGGTCGCGCGCGGCTATCCGGGATGTCCGGACGTCGAGCCCCGGCTGCGCTCGGCTCGGCGCGCGCGGCCGGTCTGGCAGGTTTTTTCCGGTTTGCCGGCGTCGGGCCCCGCGCGCAGTTCCTTCTCAGCCCCTCTGCGCCACCCGCTGACTCACATGGCCTTATAACGCCTTGGGTCGGGAAACGTATTGCAGTACAGAGTGCTCAGAAAGATAGGATGATGTATTGAACTTTTTTTTTTTTTTCACTTCGATTTGCCAACATATTGAGATCAACTTTTGGCTTCTGATATGCCGCTGTGCATCCAATTTTAACCTACTAGAGTTTGACGAATCCAATGAACATATTGATACACAGTCACACGTGCACTTTTGACAAAACTGAATGTCAATATACTTCATTGTTCAGATATTAGAAGAAGCTTTGAAAATGTGACTAACTCGTAGAAGTTCGTAGGCCATTCAAACAATACATAATGAAGTAAAATGTCAATTGTTATGCGATTCCTTGAGCGTCTGTGTTGTATAGTGCGTGTTAATCGAAAAAATGTTCATGATCTGGTCTAAAAAAATTTCGTTACTTTTTAATTCATAGGATTTCTTCAAATGTCATCACGAATTATGAATTGGGCCCTTCGCTTCTCGTACTGTCTGAACATATATGTTGTCTGTTTTCTTTGCTCTATCATTCTTAATTAGAAATCGAGTAACAGGGATGTGTGTACCCGTCCGTCACAAAACGGCTAGGCCCCTTCTTATCCGTTGTTTGATGTCAATGTACTCATTTCGTTCTGCTGGTAGAGATATGACATTTCTTTGTATCGTTCCGTTGTAATTAAAAAGAATCATTTATAAAGAAAATAATTTTAACTATCGCGGGAAACTTTTAAAACAGTCGCCACCGTAAGCTAGTGAAGAAATATTAAGATAATATCTTATTTCTAAGCTAATAAGCTGGAATGGAAAATTTCTTGTTTTATGGCGATGATGCCGTTTTAAGGGGCAGACATTTCGGACAAAGTGAAGGATGAAATGTATTCAAAAGAAAAATTCTGAAGAGTCGTGTGATGCATATTGAATTCAAGTGTTTGAGTAATTTAAATAGATCTCGAGTGAAACAACGAGGAACACTTCTAATAATTCTCTTCACACTTGAATTTATTCCTTAAAGTTTCTTGCAGGGTCCCGAATATTTCGGCTGAAGAGAAGTAGGGAGTTGGTTTCCTCGACCAGTTAGTGGGCGAGGCTCGATTGCACTACGTGTAAAAAGACATTCCACACACTCCACGCCTCTGGTACTCACACACTGGCAGTCGCTAAAGCAACACGAAACGTCTCATTTGGGTTGACTCTTTAGCGCGAGCCACTAGCTTCAAACAGGTTTTGAAGACGTTTCTTGCGGGCGTCATGCGGCGAAAGATTTCTTGTTAGGGATTTCAGCATCACGTTTGTAATTTGATGTGACATGTTTGAATTTGTTACGAATTAATGAAATAAACTGTTCTGTTCAGAGTGAATGAAATTATATATCGGAATTCTTTGCAGAAGTCAGTTGTATTAGGAGTGTAACATCAACTTCTCATACGATGTGCCTATGGAAGACGAGTCTTATAAAGCTGATATGCAACAGTTGTAGTATGCAATTTCCTGGTTTATCATAACACTGTTGTATTATTAATGATTGTACTCTTCTAAAAGCATTTCATATTTGTAGGCAACCTTCATTAAGAAAAAACTATACGTGCTTATACCAAGAATCCAAAATTTCGATAGAAATGAATAGTATATAGTATAGAATTAGTATGATTGAAAATTGTTTTATTTATTACTAACTCATAGGAGAAAGTCTGTGCACTGGGGTAGAAAGGCACTGTTGATTGCCCTGACACTAGGAGTAAAAAGCTCTCGCTTCCATTTATAGCAAGTCGTAGATTATCTGGATGAAGTCTCTTACGAAAGTCAGCTTTGTCCAAGGGAAATGAAGTGTTTCTTTAGAAAACATTTTTGAGGGCCGTAGTTCTTACATTTTTTGATATAGCTGGACGTTATACCTGAAGACAGTGATCCGTGTCGTGCTTCTCTCGAGTTGTCTGTTGTTCGTAAGTTCGAGGGTCCGATTCTCGGTGGAAACCGGACATTTCGAATGCGAAAAGATTGCCTGTCTGTTTGATGATTATACGTCATGTAAAAGAATCATTGTGATCCATTTGGACTCTTTGGCGAAGTTTACTCGGCAGAATAAGCGTCCAAAGAGCGTTGTGGATGATGGTTCAACACCGAACGTGCAAATCTGGTAAGTAGGTGAAAGCCCTTTCTATTAGTCGTCAAATCAGAAGGGTTCCTTTTTTCAGTTTGTAGATACGTTACTGTATACGACATTTGCATTGAATTAGTATGATTGAAAAAACGGAAAAGGAAAGATTTCGACAGTCGTAAGTAACAGGTTTACTTCAAATTACGAAAAAATATTACTGGTAATTAGGCCAAAGACCTTACTGTTGCAGAGTATATCATTAGATTTGAGCTAGTTTTAATATGTAGAGAGTCTTCCTATATAGCTACTGAAGTCACGAGGCAGTGGCTCTGTATTTCCATTCGGAAAAGGAACTCGAGCTTGCACCTGGCTACTGTAAAGAAGCCACATGGGAGGGAGGAGACATTAGGGAGCGTGTGCTCGCTGCTGCGACTGGCGCCGGCGTCTGGCGCCACGCGTGCGGTCGCGTGCACGGCGTTGGCGGAGGAGGAGGAGAAGACGGTGTTGGCGTTGGAGGCTAGTGGTGTAGACGTAGATGAGAGGGCGGTGCAGAGGCGTTTCTACGGTATGGCAGACATGGCACGTGCCTTAGACGCCACTTACAAGGGACGCTATTCAGACGCTAGGGACGCTAGGACGCTATACCTGCTAAAAACAACCCTGATTTGAAGTATCCTGACTGGGGCGCAAATTCTATGCTTGCCATGGGCGCCGGACTACCTAGATACGCCTCTGGGGCGGTGAAAGTGTCATTGACGACTGTGGAGGCGGGGACAGCGTCGGGACGGTAAGCAGCGGGAACAGGTGTGTGGATGGCTTGTCTTGGCGCGACGGTGCTGTGGAGGCGAGGACGGCGTTGGCGGTGATGACGTCGGGGGCTGCGGCGGCAGCAGACGCGTCTGTGGCGATGGCGTCGCGAGCAGCGCTGCGTGCCGCCGTGGCGGTGCGTGTCCTGGAGGTAGAAGTGGCGCCCCGCCGACGCCGCTGACGCCGCCGACGCCACGCAACGCTTATCTTCTGAACGCAGCCCCGCGGTTAAGCATTTCAGCCGGAAACGAGGCTCTCGCGGAGACGGTCGATGCAACCGATTCCATTGTGTTCTGCTGCTTCGGGACAGAAATTCTCGTGTTTCCATTGGTCGCCATATCGGAAGGTATCCATCCTTCAGTTTGCAGATGCTTTAGGAATTAGCAGGATTGAAAAAAAAGGGGGGGGAATAACAATCGATCGAAAGCAAAGTTTTCGACAATCTTAAACAACATGTTTACCTCGAATTAAAGAAAAAGTTAGACAATTGGTTTCATTTATCACGACACAGCTAAGAAAACTGTAAACGTGCTTCATACCAAGTTTAATAGTTAATCTGAAATTATTAGGTAATAGAGAAATTAAACAGAACAACGTCGTGAAATAGTGAGCACCCGTAGCATTCCATACATTGCGACGTAAAAAAGTCCTCTTCCCGAAAGCGGTCTTAAACCATGAGACGCGTCCCTTAATTGAATGTCATGTCAAAATATTCGAATGTAAATGGACACTGACTGATATATGTCGTAATTTTGAACAGTTCGCAGAATTATATGTTAACTTTTGTTCTGCACACATTCTTGCTGCACTTCATCTTTTATACTAATTATAAATGTCATTGAGTGGTGGAAGTATTGGAGAACTTCCGTTTTTAGCGCTTCTACGACGGGATGCCGCTTCGCGGCAAGGGCCTCTCGAGCTGGCGGCGTGCCCAGCCGGCCGGGGCTTATCTTCCGTTTACGAGGCCGTCGTTGGGAACTCCAGTGGCCCTTCGCCGAATAATTTATGGGCGCCGAGATTCGAGAGGAGTGCGTGGCGGCTGCATCTGTCCGGGCGCTGCAGCTGCGAGCTCTTTCGCGACGCACGGGTCAAGGGTGCGTTTGGGCCGGCGTTCACCGGAAGGGCGAATCGGGAGGAAACAAAAATACGAATGTGTGACTAGTTGTTGTTAGGCGGACTGCGAAGTTGAAAATAGAGGCTTTAAATAATCAGTATACAGGATGACTCACGAAACTGTAGCACCTCCTGCAATTTTTGAACAACTCCTGCACTTTTGTGGTGTAGTTTTGATTTTTTGCGACTCATGTTTAAAGGGCATAGTAACACCGCGAGCGCGCATGCGCTGAATGTGTATAGTTCCATTAAGAAAACAAAACAAAGTTACTTCAGAATCTCGTAAATATACATGCGATAAAATGGAAACAAATACATACGTCAGTTAGCCCCATTTCCTCATGCACTTCCGTGAAAACTGCATTGCAATAGCTTCAACCGTTTAAAAAATTTCAGGAGGTGCTAAAATTACGGGAGTCATTCTGTATAGTAGGATTCGGGAAGTCAACGAATACCTAACAGATGTATGTAGGTTTTTAAATTTTTTTAAGAGGAGCATCGGAAAGATTGCAAAAGAATTCATTCGGCTCAAATATGACATACATTTTTACTTATCTCTTATCCACACAAACGTGCGCGCAGCATGTGAGCGCATTAATATTGCACATTATTAGCATTATTATTGCTAATTTTATTTTATTTTTGTATGGATGATGCAGGTAGGATCGTAGACGTTATCTACCATATTAATATAACCAAAGGGTTTTCATGAAAATTATTTTTCTTTCTATAATAATAATAATAATAATAATAATAATAATAATAAATGAGGTGCAGAGGGAAAGCCGGTCCACAATTAAAACCATATTTTCTGTTTTGTGATTCCTTTTCCTGCTCTAGTCACGATCCGCAGCAGAAAAACAACAACAACAACAACAACAACAACAACAACAACAACAACAACAACAACAACAACAACACGCCAACTTTACAGTATTCAGCAGGGGGTTTCTTTACCTTCCTGAAACTTCCTCGCCGAGATATTTTATTTCCTTTGGTCGCCTAGGTTCCACGACCTTGGTGTCTCAAAGTTTCTATTGTGTCTCCGGGCTTCCTGACGCTGCTTGCTTTCTTTGCCAGAAACCCGCAGCGGGAGACAGCCGAGCGATACGTGTGTCTGGATGGAATACAAACTCTGTGGTCTGTTAGGCATCAAGTGGGCTGTATTTGAAGAACAGTGGGTCTAAAATAGTTCAACACCGGACCAGATCGCTTACCTTGTAGTACACACGGCCAGGAGTGGTACAACAGAAGGCCTTTTTTTCGAACTGCTGTTCTGGAAAACATTAGTCACCATAAATATACAAATAGCAGAACCCGACTGTGTAGCGCCTGTGTTTCAAGACATTTTGAACAGTAGTGCCCTTATGTTTGTTCTTTTGATTTTCATTTTTGTTCTGGCACCCTGAAACATTGTTTTTATATGCCTATGTGTTGCCTAACAATTCGTTTAAAGATGTACTGCTTTGTTTAATTTTGATATAAAGTCAGCAATGATATTCCATTTTTTTTACATATCGAATTTTTTACTAACATTCCATTAGTTGTTCCGAACGTTTCAGTTCCTTGTGACAAAATATCCGATTGTGCGAATTAACTTGCGCCTTAAATTACTCCAGTAGAAAAAACAACTGGCGTTCTTCAACCGCGTTCTGCACTTGCGGTGTGGCTTGGGTAGTCAAGATTGTAGGGCTTCCAGGAAGGCAAACGAGTAGAGGTTGAAGTTTCGTACGAGGAAGCACACTTGTTTTGGCTCCCACTTCGGTGTTCGAAAGCGATCACGAGTGCTTCCTCTCCTGGCGGATGTCTAGAAAAGGTTGATGTCCGCATGTTTTTGTTTGAAATGGTTATCGTTAATATGACGTAACATGATGCTACTTTACGTTCAAGTAAAGTAGCGAAATTACTGCCAGAATACAGTGCTTATATTTATTCTTCTAGTTTGCAATATTTTTGTTATGTTGTGTAAGAAATGATTTAATGTCAAAAAAGCAGCATGATCAGTTACTTACAAACTTTACTAAGTAAATATTGAGCAATAATTTGATCGCAAAAATCCTACTGCATGGTGTATATTTGGGCCTACATAAAGAATACTCCTAGGATCTGGAAATGAGCCTTGACTGAGCTTCGCAAGACATGTCAGATTGGTAGAAAAAGAAATGAAATAGTGCATGGTCCTGTAATCGCATAATATAATAGTGCTTTGAGAGATCTAAAATTAACAGGAACAAGTCCAGATGGAGGCACAGTCATATTTGATATGAACTGAAACCGGAGGTCCACAGTAACCAGGGTTCCAAGATTTTTAATTTTATTTCGTTTCGTTTCGGAGCAGAATCATTCCAACATCATACCCAGGAAATTCTTTCTCGATTTTCTCTTTCGGACTTCAGAGAACGCAAACGTAACTCAACGGGCAGTCGCCAGCCATCCGTGTTTCCTGCAAATACGCTTCTCTGGTGGTTCGGATGATACATTTCAATTTTCTTCTGGAAATTCTATATTTACAGTATTACTCAATTTCCCTCTTCTTATATTTTTGGTGTGTTGACACTTCTCCAGAATTTGGTGAATTTGATTTTCACATTTTAATTTTAACCCTGTTATAGAGTTAGCAGCTGCAGTGAAATTCGTTTCGGGAAGATAGCTGAGGAAACGAAAAGAATTGAGAACGACGTTTCATGATTTTAAATTCTTTCCTAGCGAAGGTAATTGTAGGGCGTCTAATATATTTCCTTAAGCAGTATAAACCTTTTCCGTTGAAAGAAATCGTTCACAAGACGGCATTTTATGGCACTGCCTGACCTTCCTCAATGATGTCTAAGGACAACCATCAAAGTTGCCTACGGCAAAACTGCTTTTCAAATTTGTTTCCAAAATTAATTTTGGTTCTTTTATAAATTCTTAATTCGGTTGTACAAAAAAACTGCATTTCTAGCTCGTTTATAATGTTGCTTTATTACATTCGAACAAATTTGAAAACTCACTCTTTATCGTCGCTGGTTTACAATTACTTATGCAGTAAAGTATAATCATATAAAATAGTTGCGTAATATACTATTCTATTACCGTTGAATATCCCTTCATATTGGATTATGAACGATAACGTAGGAATTTCTCCATTGATTGAAAAAAATTATGGGCACCTTACAAAACGTAAATTCACGACTTCCGATGATTTCGAAGAGCAATCACTTACATTCCGGTAATCCATTTTAACGAGCTAATGGAAATTTCACAACAGTGAATTGAATAGCATTGAATCTCCTCATAATATTTGTACATTTCAGCAAGTAAATATTTTCAGATGCCTTGCAACCAATAACGGTGTTTCATCCAAAAACGCTTCATATGAAGTACATGTGATGATGTGATTGAACGCAATCTTCGACTGATGAAAACATAAATACCGCAAGACTTCCTGAAGTTACATTGTTGGGCGGGTAGATAGGATGAAGCAGTGTACCAGTGGTCAACCGCAGAAGAGGTCCCTCACTGATATCCGGAGCAGGCAGGTGCATAATCGCAACGGCATTACGTCGTCTGAATTGGGCCTACCTGCGAAGCGGGCGGGCGGGCTGCTGCTTTAGCGTCAGCCGATAGCTCGTAATAAAGAGCGAATTGGCAGCGGAGATGCGGCGCGGTTTACGAGGGCTGTTTCGCCGGCGCCGCGCCCCGTAAAGGCGCCCGCTGGCCCTTAACGCCGCGGGGCCGCGCCCCCGCCAGCACGCGAGGGCCGGGTCACCTCGCGAGGCCGGGTCAGCGCTCTGCCCGGCGCCGCCCCGCCCCGCCCCTGCCCCGCCCCGCCCCTGCCCCGCCCCGCCCCTGCCCCGCCCCTGCCCCGCCCCGCTCCTGCCCCGCCCGGCGCCGCCCCGCCCCTGCCCCGCCCCGCCCCGTCCCGCCCCGTCCCGCCCCGTCCCGTCCCGCCCGCCCCTACCACGCCCCTACCACGCCCCTACCCCGCCCGGCGCCGCCCAGCCCCACTCCGCCCCGCCCGACGCCGCCCCTGCCCCGCCCCGCCCCGCCCCTGCCCCGCCCGGCGCCGCCCCGCCCCTGCCCCGCCCCGCCCCTGCCCCGTCCCGCCCCGTCCCGCCCCGTCCCGTCCCGCCCGCCCCTACCACGCCCCTACCACGCCCCTACCACGCCCGGCGCCGCCCCGCCCCACTCCGCCCCGCCCGACGCCGCCCCTGCCCCGCCCCTGCCCCGTCCCTGCCCCGCCCCGCCCCTGCCCCGTCCCTGCCCCGCCCCGCCCCTGCCCCGTCCCTGCCCCGCCCCGCCCCGCCCCTGCCCCACCCGGCCCCGCCCCTGCCCCACCCCGCCCCGCCCGACGCCGCCCCTTCCCCGCCCCTGCCCCGCCCCTGCCCCGCCCGCCTGTCCCGCCCCTGTCCCGTCCCTGTCCCGTCCCTGTCCCGCCCCTGTCCCGTCCAATGTCCCGCCCCTGCCCCGCCCCTGCCCCGCCCGCGTCTCCCGGCCCGCCCCTGCCCCGCCCTGGCGCTCCCTTAATCCGAGCTTGGTCGCTAAGGTTGAAATTACTGAACATCAACCATAGAACATCGATGTTAAAAACTCAAACATCGACACACTCAAACGATTGAAACGATAACGATTCATCGACCAAATATCATCGATGTTTTTAACGTTGATGTTTGAAGGTTGGTGTAGTAACCTCGAACATTGAATTTGTGCAAAACAAAATTTAACTTGACAGCAGTTGCATATTAATTTATACTTAAAATTTAAATGAAAACAAAGTTAAAACGTCCGTCATGTGCGAAATACGAAGGAAATATCATGGTAGGAGGATTATCTCCAGCCGGGGATTTGTCTGCTCGATGAAGGAAACCGCGATCGTTTGGTTCGGACACATGATAGACAATTATACCATCAGTTATTTCGTATTTTAACTCATACACAATTGCGGATATGGAAATTTTTCATCCACGAACAAAACATTGAAAAAGCAAAACATCGAGCACAAAAACACCGGTTTCAATCCGTTCAGGTTTAAAACATTGATATTCTTGCAGAAACATCGATGTTTTGAAAACATCGACATCGCTGTAGCCTCCCTAGTTGAAATGCCTTCTGAGCTCGAAGTGGATCGAAATATTTTCAAAGACTACGGTTCAAAATTAAATCGGAAAAAAATCTTCGCAATATTTAGAATGGGGGAAAATGGCCTTCTGGTTAAGATGTGCACTAGAGGAATTCAATTTGTTTTGTAATAAACCGTTGTTGGTTACAATCCGGTGAAGAGAATTGGTGAATTTGTCCAGTCTATCAGAAAGGGAAGTAATGACAGCTGGCAAAACTTTTGTCTTGAAATGATTTCCCATAATTTCTGGTCTCCCTATGAGTTCCTGAAATGGCCGGTAGTGAGTATTGTTTCCTGATTCAACATCTGGTATTATTAATATGCGCATACCTTTTGCTTCATATTAAAATTGTCCTATGTAGGCTTTCTTTTATGACACGCCATTTTAGAAAATTTATTAAAATCCTTTGGATTATTAATACGGACAGCGTGGCCTATACTATGAGTTACACAGCAGTGGTCTGGGGTGGCAGGGAGGCGGCGTGGTCGTCTCGTTGCCAGCCGGAGCGAAGCCGCCCGCCCGCCCGCGAAATGCGAGTCGCAGCTGGACTCTGACGACGTGCACTCCTTTGGGGAGTGAATCACGCGTTCGCGAGAAAGCTTTGTTGACAGCGCTCGTCGTCTTCGGCAGACGTCCTCGGAGGCATCTGAAAGTCGGGAAGTCAGACAGACATTGTGTTCGCGGACTCATTTTGAAAAGAAAGACATTTTCAGCTAAATCCTCTGATAAAATCACCCGTGCGAAATACACAAAATATGAACGAGATGAAATCAGATGTTAAAAATGCAACGCCTTTTTATTCCCCGTTTAGAGAAATAAAGAGGGAAATAATGTTTAAACTAAGATTTAATTAAAATGAGACAAAGCGCCCCTCTGCTTCATTAATTTAATTTATAAAACGTAATTGCAACCTAGAACATAGCTTCGTAATTTTCACAATTAGTGTAGCTTGGTTTCCAAAATACTAACAGAAATTGTTGGTGTTTAAAAAGTGATAACGAGTTTCCAAAGAGGAAAGTTTAACGTGTAAAGCAACTCGTGCTCGTTAGATTCTTTTGTTCACCTTCGACACGGCCTTGCTGAGTGTTGAAAAGCCGCTTGTGTGACGGAGTGTGCACGCCGGATAGCTCGCATGTTGATGAGGGCGGAGACGGCGGCTGCGGCGGGGCGGTCCCTTTGCCCCCATCTCGTTGTGGACGCGCGGCAATTGAGGCTGAGGAGAATGCGGCTCTGACAGCGGCTGGCGCGCTGCCACGGGCCCGAAATAGCCCGTGCCGGTGCATACTTAACCCGCCGAATCGCCGCTGTTACCGCCCGTGAGGTAATCGTCATTAAAATGCGCGGGCGCCCGAAGTCGCGACAGCCCATCCGCCCCAGCTGCTTGCGGGCTCAGCGTCCGTCCCCCTCCGCTCCTCCCCCCGCCCCACCACACCCTCCACAGTCCGCTCCGCTCTTCGCCGCCCCGCCCCGCCCCGCCCCGCCCCGCCCACCCCGCCCCGCGCCACCCCCCTCGCCACGCTCCTCTCTCCGTTCCCCCCCCCTCCCATCGCCCAGCTCTGCTGCTGCCCGGCCCGCCCCGCACCACCGCGCCCCGCACCACCGCGCCCCCGCACCACCGCGCCCCGCACCACCGCGCCCCGCACCACTGCGCCCCGCACCACCACGCCCCGCACCAACGCGCTGCGGCCCGGCCCGCCCCTCTCTGGCCCGCCCCGCACCACCACGCCCCGCACCACCGCGCCCAGCACCACCGCGCCCCGCACCACCGCACCACCACGCCCCGCACCTCCACGCCCCGCACAATCACGCCCCTGTCCTTTAAGCGTTTCTGAAAATGCGTAATTTTGAGCTAATTTTCACAAAAAACGTGTTTCCCAGAAAATAATAATGTTAAGCACTAGTTCTCAAATGCAATAATATATTCAAAACGCCTATAATGTAACTATTAACAACGTGAGAGATGAATCAAAAATACATCAAAATGATATTTATGTCGGTCTATTCAGTGCAATTATTATTATTATCTATAACAAAAGGTTCAAGAAAAAAAATTGAAATCTGTTTTCCGAAAATCTTTGAGCCTATTTTCACTTAATGTCATTACTAATATTTTCGAACAAATTGTACTGTATTTCAAGAAAAAAGTTCACGTTTTCTATAATCTAGTTGTATGAAAGTGTTCAAAAAATTCTGTTTTACAATTTTCAAATATTCAGAGTTAAATGAAAATCGTACCTATACCATCTTCAGAGGTGTATTTCACTCTTTTCTTAGAAAAAATTTAGAGTAATATTTGAAGCCATTTTAAGAACATTTTTACAATGTGTCTGAGGCGTCCTGTAAAGTACCCCCAAAATTTAATAAATGTTACTCAAAAATAGAGTTTCGAGTGGGGTCAAATCAAACGGCGAGTATTAAATTTGGAAAAAATCACCCCCAAAATTCAAAGAGGTTTTTGTTTTCAAAATTGCAGATCTTCGATTCGGACAACATCGATTTAGAAATATTTCTTTTTGGCACATCGTACTATCAGTTTCGACACTTGTGTTGTTGACGGACGAACGTTAAATGACAAAACGAAAAAAAAAAACTCTCTCAGAATCAGGGGCCCCTGAAACGTGTATATCTAATGAAATCTCAAAATTGATTTTACCACAACTTTCTGTTTACGTATTACACATGTCATTTCGTATTTACGTACGCAAAACCGAGGGAACATTAACATATAAAGAACAATAAAGGGAACTTTTGTCGCGCATTGAATTGAGGGACACTGCTTTTTTTTTATGACTTTGCACACAACAAAGTTATGACTGGTCACCGCCTTATCATGAGTAGAGGTGGAGGTAAAAGTAGAGAATCGGAAACTCCTGAGCTTGCAGAGGTGGGTTGTCGATCGGCTAGAGCCTATAGGAAGCCCCAGAAGTCCCCAACGGCCATTCTAGCGCTTCGGGGAAGAGAAGAGCGACGGCTCCAACGGGACGTCGGATGCGCCCCGGCGCGTGCCAGGGCGTCGACGCTGACGCCGACGCCGACGCCGACGCCGACGCCGACGCCAACACCAACACCAACGGCAACGGCAGGCGCTTGTTTACGCGCCCGCCCAAAATGAGCCCGCCCCCGCGCCACGCGCCACGCGCCACGCGCCACGCGCCGTCCCGTCCCGTCCTGCCCCGCCCCTTCCCCGCCCCGCATCGCCCACTGGGCCCAGCTGTGAAAAAAGCACAGCCAAAAATGCGCGAAACCTGCAATGGGAATTAAATTTTTAAACCGTCGTTGCAGCTTGTCAAATCTTAATATGACAATTGAAATAAATTTGGCCTAAAGTCGATGAGGTAAAACGTGAAATTCAGTACTTAAACACAGGAAATGTCTCGCAATTTACTTTTCTTTTGTAAAAGAAAAGCATTGATGTAGGAGACATTTAAACATCTGTTGCCACTAAAGGAAACATTGAAAAAAAATCTCAGACGCTAATGATTCGGCGACTGTACTAGTGTGTTTTATTCAGGGCGTGTAGGGAATGTTAATTCTGTTTGATGATTGTTCGTTGAATAGCTAACAGAAGAGGTACAACAGCTCTGCATTGGTATTACGCATGTACGCGTAAGATACTGATTTTTTTCTCTTTTGGGAAAGGAAAGGTCCGCCATCAAAGGTACATCATACGTGTAGTACTTAAAATGCCATCAATGCAATAACTCTCACGATTGCAGAAAAGCTTGGTATCCATTCACGGATTCTTTCTTGACAGTAATCAACTAGTGTTGCTTTAGATGAGCCGTGTTATAAAAAAATTCATTGAATTTGGTTCTCATGAGGCGTTGATGCGTGCTCATCCCACTCTGTCTTCCCTCCGCTCGTTGATGGTTTCCGAATGGGTGATTTGGTGAGAAGGTGCGAGAGTGATTGGGGCAGTGCCAGGGTGAGCTGACGCCGCGTGATTGGCGCCCAATGCGTGTGGCCAATCGCATTCTCTGAGCACCAACGGTCAGCGCCACCGAACGCGTGGCGACAACTTGTTAAAAAACTCTGAAGGGAAGTTAAAGCTACCTGGCGGAAATCCATTGAGAGGCAGCTGTTAAGTAGCACACAAATCACAAGGACAGTGGAAATTTTGTGTGTGTGTGTGTACGTATTCAGTAACATTTGCGACTTCGGTGGTATACGTGTCAGACTTTTGTACCAAAGTTTGCGGGTTCAAACTCGATAGAAGCTGTGCATTGTTAAAGGCGAAAATTCTTCGGAGGGTAAGTAAAGCCGGCTGTCCGATGTTATAGATGTGCTGCAGGTAAAAGATCCTCAAGCTAAATTTAAAATCGCCTGTTTCTTTGCCCGAGTGATCCGAAGAAGCGGAGCGAAATTTGGATGGTCAGTCGGAAGACCAGGCCTAGTGGCCTGACAGTGAGTTTCGCCACGTAAAATAAGGGCATCGTTGTTTCAAACAAAAGGACGTTGTTGCACGTTTCCTTCCAACGTACAGCAAATGATTTGTCCGTGGTTGGGAGTGGTTTCTGCCCACTGTGTCGCCATTGTATTGAAATGCCCTTCCTGGCGCCACCTCGCGCTCGTCGGCGCAGTTGGCTGCGGCGCCCAGCGGCGGAGGCGGAGGCGGAGGCACGGGGCACTAGAAACTTCTACGATGAATGGACTGGCCTCGATTCGAGCACGGTGCACATAGCGCTTCTTTACTCTCTATTACATCAAATTGTAATTGTCAATAGGTTTCGAAAGAACTGAACGAGTTTCCGTAACATTGTTACTTGTCTTTGTTTACCTTTGTATTCTTCTTTACAGTGCTTGGCTCAGGGGCTTACAGTACTTGCAGAACTGCCGCAATCGTTTCTAGATCTAGAGAATGAGTTATCAAGCCATCGCCCCGACCATGAAGAGAGGAATGAGAAGTGAGGAAAAGAAGGTATCTCGCGAGACCCTTCGTTAAGGTATGGCCTGTTCCCATCCAAGCAGGGGCAGGTCGCGCGCTTGATTTCCGTTTCAATCATAATGTCCTTCAGTTTTTTCAATAAAATGCTTCGTGGATAAATATGTGCAGGTGCAAGTTGCATTTTCCTCTGGTTCCATATTCGTAACGTAAATGTGGCGCTTCCCCCTCCCAATTATCCAAACAAACAAACTGCACGAACAGATTCTTAGCTTATCTGGCCTTCACTAGAACTAAGAAAATATTGATGATTATACGGGAAGTGGTTTCTGAAGTTCAGTGTAGTAACTCAACAAAAAGGTGTAACTTTCACTGTGTACTTTGCTTTATTCAAAACTATATTAAAGAAATGCATTTCCAATATAGATTGTAATGAATTGTGCGCTACAATATTGGTGGGAATTATTGCAAGAATTCAAGATCTATCTTGAAGCAATGAAGGAATAACTGGATAGGTTAACAACTCAATGAAATTGGTGAAAATTGTACATAGAATGTAATTGAGTCTCCAAAAATTCTTATTATTGTAATGTAATGTAGTTCTTAAATAGTTCTTTATCTTAAAGTTTATTTTATTCTCCCGAAAGACTCATAAAGTTAGTCTTCATTTATAGCTCCCGAATGGCTCTTTGGAAATTGTGCTTGATGCTCAAGACTAATTTGAGACGCGCGAAAATGTCCTGAAATTAGGTATGAAAGGATAGAAATAAAAAAATGAACAACAGGACATTCTTACTCAATGATTATTCAAGTTTAAATACATAAATGAAATCTTATTAAAATCTGTCCAAAGAATTGACTAAAAGTAATTAATGAATATTTGAATTCTGCTGATGTTTTTTTCTTAACAAGAATGGTGGTAACATACTGTTTACTGGAAGTCTACCAACAACTTAAGATATAAATTAATATACCTACAATGTAATCCGTAGTAACCTTGTAAAATATTATAAATGAACTTGTCCAGAACAGGTTTACAAGCTAATGATGATGAATGAAAAAACATCGTTACTGTTCTCACTATATCTCCGTGAATTGGGTAGAGTTCCTACTAACGATGTCTTGCCTCTCGAAATGATTAATTACTCCAGTACTGTCACAGTCAAGTAATGACCCGGTTAAGACTTCATCGGCATTTGGGTGATCAGGATCCGTCTTGCTGGCTCTCTGAAAGGTGCTTTTTTTTCTCGTTGAGTAAAAATGTAGCGTATTTGGGCTAATAACTAAGTATTACTATTTCTCCCAGGTTAATCGTACTACATTACTGATATGTGCAGAGATGGCTATCTGCGGTGTACGTTGTTCAAAGTAGCTTAGGTAATTGTTGGAGGTATTATTTTTTCGTGTTTCTTCAATTTCGAGAACTATTTCGCGTTAACTTATGAAAGTCGGCGATAAATATGAAAACTTACAACTTTATATGTGAGGAGACTCAGCCAAGGACTGCTCTTCTGCCTATCGGCTTGTCGCAATAAGCGGTTATTGCAACGTTATTAATAGCGGCAAATAGTGATATGAACCTGGATGTGATTTTCAGAAAGATGAGAACAGCACAAGCAATAGTTGTACAACTGTACGGTACAAATATTTGGACTTTCAAACCCCATGTCGACGAAGCTCTCACGGACTCAAACGTACCTGATACACAGTAGTGTAGTGTATATAAGGGGTAAGTAAGGACAAGGAAAAGGAAGGAAAAATCGCCCATTGAAGTAACTCCAAGAACCACACAACAGAATGCGCAGTTTCAATAACTAGTTTACTGTATTTTCCTGACTGTCGTGACGCATTACGATTAGCAGAAGACGTTCTAATTGATTGATTTGTTATTTCGAGCGCGTCAACTGCTGTCATTAGTGTTAGATTCCCCCCTGTTTCTTCACTACATGAAAATATTAAGTTTTTATTTAATTTTAATGGATCTCACAAGAATTTCACAGTTGTCTGCAATATACGCTAGTGTCACTTGTCGAACATTTAGTCGCGAAAATTAGCGAAAAAATATGGAATTCTGTGACTTACTATTTAATTCGTGAAGAAAACAACGAATGACTTTGATTTAGTTTTTGTGACGTTGTGATTTAGTTTAGTTTTTTTTATTATTGTTCCTACGAAAAACGCATTCCTCTAGTTGCTAATGCGCAATATTCTGCATTGAAGACATTAATTGCTATGAAAAGTTGTTGATTGGGTGCTAGAGAATCTCGCCCTGCGCGACCGGCGGCAGGCCCCAACGGCCGCTGGGCGGCTTCACCGCTCATGGGAGAGGGGAGGATTTCTGACGGCGACTGTTTGGCGGAGGGCTGTCCAACTAAAGTCTTATGACCTACATGTCAAATTCTAGTGCAGTCGCGGGCCGCACCGTAATTTAAGATGGTGTTTACCCCAACTTCTGAGATTATACTGCCACAAAAATGTATTAGATGCGACTTTTATTCAACATAATTAATGATTAATGTACATACAAGGGGGAAATTAATATATCATTAAATAAAAATTCGATGAATTGTGCAATTGTATTGTATTTGATTGGTAGAGTAAAATTTTTTAAACCAGGCGCGGGCCGCCCGTTGGAAAGCCCTGGTCTAGCTTCAAGTGTCGGGCGTTGGCGTTGTGTTGGGCTGATGTCATTGGCGTGTGCACCGCTCACGGTTTAAGTGGCACTCGAACAGGGACTCTCGTAGGTTATCGTATTTATCCCTGCATCTAGCTCTAAACAATTCCTTATGAGAGAACAATGTTAAACTACTTCTCTCTGGATAAGATAGTTGTCGGGGTCGGTTCCCTGTGGGATCAAATATTGCATTTCGTGACTCAACATTTTCAGGCACAATGTGGAAGTAAATGAATAAGGTAGCGGTGTATACAGACCTAAATGGACAAATAAAACTAGATGAATGAAAACTTCATTTGAAAATTAATAATATGACAACTCTTTAATTTAGTGCTCAGGTTCGAGCCCTTCTCACCCGTATTGATGTTGCGGCATGTGGCGTCTGTGCATTCGTTTGAACAAGGGGTCAGTGATCCCGCAGTGGAATACTGCAGAATGCCGCAGTTGTGACAGTGCACTTGGCAAGACTCTATCTCCTTACATTCAGGTCTGGAGAATGTGGGAACACATTTGGCTAGAAGGACAATTCGAGTGCATAGTTGCTCCTAATTGCAATTTCCTAGTCCACAAAGGTATTTGCTCTCTAATATTTCTGCTGTGTTATTGCGATTCCCGCAATAGTTTTCGCTGCACGGATACGGGTAACGCCCCTGTCTGTGTTGTTCCAATCGAAATATATATTTTTATTTGTTATGTACTTAGTCCTATAGTGAGTATTGATTGTTCCTATGACGTCCTTATTTTGTCCTTAAAATATGGCAAATTTATGGACATTGATGCAAAAGTGCACCGAAATATATTGTATTAAAAAAGTATGAATACATCCTCTTTAGCGGCGATTTGCCTTTGCGACCAGGCTCGTTTCATTGCTTGACCTGTATTAAGCGATCACCTCAAGCGATTTTGTACTGTTTTAGAACAAAAAGTTGAAAAGTGGTAAATATTACTGTTGGTTTAATATCTTTGTACTACGGGATGCATTGTCAGTTTGCTTCGAATAATGACATCTGAGTCGCTTATACCGCAGGAGGATTGCTTTCTACTTGACGTAACAGGTGATCTTAATAAATATCTCTTAATGAAACCACATAATATCACACTCCCTCCTGTGGAAATGTCAGAAAGACTTCGACCATGCCGCGTGCGAGAATCCCATGCAAAGGATCATTCGTTCACTCCTTCATCAATGGCTCTGCTGTAATGTTGTGTACAGGATGTGCGTTTTCAAGTCTAGTTTGCTTATTCGATTAGAATGGGACAAAACGAGAGTTTCTCGACTACGAGAATGAGTGATAAGTCAAGGATGTGTTTTAATAATGTCCAAAAGGAAGCGAATGATCCTAAGAACCTTGTTTAAATTATATTTTGTCATTTGTAGGAATTAGAAACGCTCAAAAGACCGTAATTTATTTCCGCAATCAACACAATTAGATTTTATGTACACTTCCAGTAACCTCATAACCTTAAGTGGTCTGACTGTTTAAATCAGGTTTCGCTGTATGATTTCTCTATGTACACTAAACATACTTTTTTCTACACCACAATATCTGGATTTGCGCATAAAGTGTTTTAAAATTCACCCCAAAGTTCAGAAAAAATATGACTTTCCATTAAATTCCGAACTATAGTCATGGCATACGTAAACGCACAAGGATTCCGTCGCTGATGCGGAACTTCGATCCTTGACCTCTTATACAATTTATGCGAGAATCCCTAAACCAGCTTTCGGCAAGTTTTCTGTGGGGTTTCTTATTTCCTCTCTCTCATTCCACCATTTCCGCATCATCATTATCGTTAACATCTACTCTCTGGGAACCATGAGTAAGGACACAATGATTTTAATAGTTGAAGTACTCGCTTCGAAAAAACTTGATTTGGTGTCACCTTAAATTGTATAGTAATTCGCGTCAGTCATATTTCAGTCAGTTTGGGGCAAGTGAACTTGGGAAATAACACAACATACTCAGTAAAAACTTTGTTCATAAACCACGAGGATACGTCGATTAAAACGAAGTCCTGTCAAAGTCACAAGCTGGCAGGAGAGTAGGACACTGTCATCCAATCAGTACCAAAGAATTAAGTCGCAACACAGCTCGCGATTCGAGGACAGCGTCCCTCTCTCCTTCCAGCTCGTGGCCTTGAAAGGACTTCCTGTTAATCGGAGTATCGTATATCTTCGTCGAAAATCCCACGCGCCGTCCAGCCACCCCCGTCGAGAGAGGCGGCTGCGTTAGTAGGTCGCCGCGCGGTGTCACGCTGGCCGTTTATTGAGCCGTTCGTTCGCCTTGACTTCTGAAGGAAGCCCGCCCCGCGGAGAATCAAACCCGCCCCTCCCACTCCCCTCCCCTCCCCACCCCACTCACCCCACCCTTCTCCGACCCTCCCCTCCTGCCCCCGCCCCATCCTACCTGCCCCGCGGGAATTGATTGGAACAATTGATTTGTTGTAGTTTCAATTTTTTAGTTACTTGGATATCGATACTGTTGTTCAGGAATGTATAACACGGTGTTGTCGTGTCTGCAATATTTCTATATCTAGAAATTATCGATTAAAATAGAACAAAACTAGAATGCCCATTCCCCTAACAGTAATGACGGGAAGTGAATGATGGAGCATTCAATGGAGCACGACTGGCAGCGGAGACGGGTGAACGCCGAGAAAACCTCCCGGAAACCTGCTTTAATCCACCACGAATTTCATAAGCATCAAACTAGTTTTGAACCTCGGTTCCCAAAAGTGAAAAGCGAGCGATCTGTCCAACTACACTGCGATTTTCTTAACTGTGCCCCTGACAGGAATCAGCTTTAACGGTTTCATCCAATCGGAAGCTTGAACGTCATCATAGTGACGTCACTCTAGCGACATGTAAGCTCCCGATTAGATGGCAGCGAAACAGCTAATTCGTGTCTGGGGCAGAGTTAAGAAAATCGCAGTATAAACCCCTATACTCTGACTTTAACACAGTGGCTCTTCTAGTTCACGAGCTGAACGGTCGGGGTGGGGGATGGGGGGGCACTGCGATCTAATGGGGAGTAGAGTCCTTAGATACAGAGAGTAGCGCAACCGCTGCCATTTAATATCCATTCACGCGACAAGCCCGTCGATCACCAAACAGGAACTGAAGAGAAATTCTAATAATTGAGGATATTGTGAAGATTATCAAGAATATTAATATTGGTTTCGGGTAGATTCATGGTTCTCAACATTAGGAATATTATGCAGTTCCAATTTTCCTGACAACTCGACCTAAAATGGCGGGATCGGTAGAACAATGGAATGCGCTACTCTGTGTATCTAGGGACTCTAATCGGGAGCTCGGTTACTTCTGAAATGTTTTGTATCGGAGCTCCCGAGCGGTTGACGACGTGAGCGTAGGCGCCGTCGCGGGGTGAGCTTTGGGAGCGCGCGTCGGTGGTGGCGGGCGGAGGGGGGCGGCGCCTGACCTGGGCCAAGGACGGTGCGCGTCGGGCCGTGGTGGCGGCGGCGGCGGCGGCGACGACGGAAGCGCGCGGCGCCCTCGCGCGCAAGCCACCGCGCCGCGCCGCATCGACCCAGTCCCTGCCTCACTCGGCCTTGCTCTGCCCTCGCCTTCGCCCTCGCCCTCGCATTTGCCCTTGCAGTTGCCTTTGTCCTGGCCCTGGGCTTTGCCCACGCCCTCGCATTTTCCCCTCCATGCTCCTCCGTTTGCCCCTCCATTTGCGCCAGCCTTTGCCAAGTCACAGCCCTCGTTCCCACCTCCACCCTCGCCCCCGCCGACGACCTGCCCAGCCCAGCCCAGCCCAGCCCAGCCCAGCCCAGCCCAGCCCAGCCCAGCCCAGCCCCGTCGCACCTCCCTTGCCCACGCCCGACACGTACCACCCGCACCCCACCACCACTCCCACCCTCGTCCCCGCCCCCGACCATCCCCGTCACTCTCCCCTACCCGATCCTCGCCGTCGAGCGTTACCCTAACTTTCGCCCCCGACGGCTCTCCTTACCCTGCTACGCTGCTGTCTTGGCTCCTCCCAACGAAGGCACCGCCAACTGCGCCGCAACAGTCGCCTCCAAGCCTCTCCCACAGAGAACGACCCCCCCGCCACAATTATTCTCGCCATATCCCCCCTACATCCCTCATTCTGTCTTCATAGATCGCCATTTCACTTAATCGTTGCTTCTGGTTTGCTGCCTAGGGCGAATCCGGGGAGGGAGGATTCAGTTCGAATCTCGCCCTTCCATAATTTCATTAAAACTATTGAATTTTCTATTGATGTCGCATGTGGCTTAGACGTAATCAGTGAGATGTGTAGTACCATTAATGAATAGAGTAAAATTACAGAAAAATACCGTACGTCAATGAAGCAATGATTTGCAAAACGTAGACGTTAATGTTGGGATCGAATTCAGTCGCTATCTGGAGGAGTATTCAAGTGGCCGCCTGGTCTGATCGGTAGTTTTTTGTGGTTTCTCCGATCAACACCAGGCGAATGCCGGAGCAGTACCCTAACAAACGGGCCTCGCTCCACGCGCGATGTTTCCTACCTCTTCATTGTCGTACCCTCTCCCTTTACACACACACACACACACAAACGTGCACTACACTACCACAATGCCGGGCTTAGAGCTTGTCCCACAATGGGAGCTTAGAGCTTTTCCCGGCTGGGGCGATGCCCCACTGGTGCGAGATACCTGGTTAGGGAAAACACCGCTAGCCGACGGTAGGTCGGCGCCGGACCTCGCCGTCCAGCGGGGGAAGACCACCGCCACCTCCCGATGAAAAAGAACGTGCACTACATTTACGGGACTAATGACCCTACTGGTTGACGTGCCCTGAATCACTAACAATCATGATGTTGGGGTATGAATGCTGATGGACCAGAGGTGGATTGAGAGACAGGGCAAACGGCGAGGACGCCTGGAAAGACTTTGTCGGAACCTCCTTTACCCACCGCACACACCTTACGGACTGAAGGGGATTTCCTCCCCGACGGCCGGACGAGGGCAGCCAGCGCGCTCCGCGATCATTGGAGTGGCGCTCCGCCTCCCCCTCCCCCTCCCCCCGGCATCGTCACGCGCCAATTCGCATAATGCAGAGAGCGCTGCGAGGTTTCCCCCGTCGCCACGCCTCAGCCCTCAGTCCTCGCCGGCACGCAACGCTCGAGACACGCCCCCGCCACGCGGCGGAGCACGGCGCTCGGAACGGCCTCGCGGCCACTTAGTGGAACCCCAGCAAGTGCGCGCGCGCGCGCTTGTTCGCACGAACAGGTGGCTGCTGCTTCGGGTTCTCCGCCAGACGACCCGACTCGTCTTCCGCGTTGCTTGTGCGATTGCGCAAGTAGGTTTCGTAATGGAGCGTGTACGTAGGGCTTCGCACGTTGTAGAGTGAAGCTTGAGCGCGAAGGCGATGGTGGAAGTTTTGAAATGATTCGGATAGATTAGATTTATTACTAACTCTGCAATTAAGTTTGAGGACTCGGTGGCAGAATACACTAATTTAGCATTACATAACTTAACAATTTTACAAAATTTACAAACTTTACAAATTAACGTGTACATTTCACGGTGCGAGCTTTCGTAGCACTCCACTTCACCACACTTCACTGCATTGTTGATCACTGAGTAATGTCTTTCTTACATTCTTTTTCCTCTACTTCACAACGCCCCTACACTGCCCTCCACTGCACTTCACTTCCCGTCACTGCGCATAAATAATAATAATAATAATAATACAACTTACTTTATAAAACAGACTAGTAAATTAATAATATTAAATATATTTGTAATACACATATCAACATCTAGGAAACTAATTTATTTTTAAATTTACTCAGGCGTGGAGGAAAGGGATAAAAGATTGTCGCAGGCAAACCGTTCCAGTCTCGAATAGTTCGATTCGCGAATTAATATTTCCCAACGTCCGGTTTCTGAGTTCTTGACTGAATTTTGTGCAAATGAGAGATTGCAGCGATTGCCAACTGGACAAGCAATGACGTCGGATCTTTTTTCCTCTCCGAGAAAAGGCACTTGAAGTAGTGCGAGCAAAGGGGAGAGGGGCAAACGGCGATCGCCGGTATCGAAAACCGTGGCAGCAGGACTTCGCCGGTGTTTCAGGCAACATAAGTGGGAAAATATCTATATCCGTTAATTTGTATTCTGTTAGGGAAGAAAGGTTTTCTTTTGTAGATACTGTGAAAATGGCGAAGTATTCGTGTTTTCGAAAGAACTGCAGTATGTTAAAAAGCCCAAACCTACAGATGCATTACGTAGCTTTGCGTCCCAGATAAATCTGCGGTATTAAAATAAATTCTCATAGCTCACAATCATGGGATGAGTAATGGAATTTGCAGATTGAAGATTATGGAAAAAAGATACTGAAACTCACGAAGATTTACAACATTCCCAAAGAAAACTGTACATAAAAAATAATCAATCCTGGGGTCAAAATTCTCTCATGTGATCCTTACCTGCTACCTATTTGTTAACATTAATTATTGTTTCAGAACGAACTAATTCGTTATATTTTATACTATTGCATAAAACATTGTACTAAAACGTGAACACTCTCTTTTCCAAAAATGTTATCTAATAGAAGAATGCAAGTGGAATTACAGTACTTGTTGTGATAAAGAGTCGGATATTGCTTTGAGTTATACCATAATGTATGTTCTATTATATAATTCTTCATATGGTTATTGAATCAACATTCTAAATAATAATTACCAGTTAGAAAACGTAATCGTCGATTTCCCGAGCGAACGTTTCCTCCCACTTCCGTAACATTATTGGAACACTGTGCGCCCGCCGCCGCGTCGGGCATTGCCTTTACTCCGCCGTTCGGCTCAGAGCAGGCGAGCAGACTTCTGTGACGTCACAGAGCAATGAGTTGGCAAGCACTGTGATGAAATATCGGGGTATCCTCCGAGTTGTAAAAATGTAATAAACATTTTGACGTGACAATGAAGGAATGCTTGCATCTTGTAGTTCCCGAACGATTTGGAGAAAACTCCGTACACTTCGGGTTCATCAAGAACGATTAATGTTTAAAACATGTATTTCATAACGAGATTCCACTAGTTAGTACCAAGGCTGTGAATTGAAATGTGTTAATAATGAAAGAGAGCTTTTGTTTACGCCAGTTGTTGATTGCTCGTTTGACCTTTCCATTCAAATGCATATTCTTCAGTGCAATGTGCGTGTGTCGGGAGGGTCGCATCGCGTAGATGAGTTGTAGAAACTACTTGTTTGAAGGTTCAAAGGGTATTTGACCGTCAGCGACGCTTGAATGTAAAGCCTTTATGTACATATTTACACCGTTAGTCTATTTTTAGACAATGCATTATTGTTAGTCCCTTTGTAGTTTTGTCTCTCACAGCACTGCTTCCCTCTGCAATGACTCTTGTCCCTGCGAGTCTGCAGTTCGAAATAAATAGAACGATAAGGTCAGTCTTATCTGCTAGTCTTAACTGCATGTATTTGTTCTGGTTTACTTTTCATTGCATTTCCCTTTCTAATTTTATTCTTTTCACAGCACATTTCTCCCACATCAACTACTTCATTTTCCCCTCTCATTAAAACTTCTCAACACTTTTCTTTAGTGCTCCCCCAAACTGCGCTCTTTATTAAGTTCGACTTGCTTATCCCCCAGTCTTCTTATGTAGTGAACCATTTTAGAATGAAAATAATTTAGTCTCAGTAAAATATTTTATATTTCACCTAGCGCATTTCTATTTCCGCCATCCAACTGTACATATCCATAATTTCGTACGCGGTACATTTTACAATAAAATACTGACAATATTTGAAGACTTGAAATAAAAAAGAATGTAAGTGCCATTTCTGTTAAATGTACGTTTTTCTCAGAATAATGATGAATGAATCAAGCTCTATAACGTAAATAACCAAAGTCCAGACGCATTTCTTGATAATGTTACGGGGTGATTATAAATGACAGGAGTTGTACATGTCAGTAAGTTTAACTTATTTTTAATGTACAAACTCATTTTTCTCGAAGAAAATGAAAATGGCACTTCCATCTTTTTTTTATTTTTGGCCTTCGTTTAACTTTTTTACAAAAAATTATTTCCACCGCTGTTCTCGTATCTGGAAAAACGATAAACTAATCTGGTTCAAGTAATCAGATTTCCTTGACTTTTTTTTCCCACTTGGTGCCGACTCTTTTGCGTTTTCTGTGCCCGATATTGGACTAATTCTTATCCCATTTACTGTGAGGCACCTTCTGTCACATTTATTGTCTTATCATTGGAAGATATTTATTAAAACGTTTTAGAATAATTGTCACCCACTTGATCCGTACGCTTTTTCTCCCCTCCCACCGTGCTGCCCCCTGTTCGCCAACAAGCCCCCTCCGCCACCCGCACCCTCTAACTCAGCCCATCCCCCGTCCGCGCCCCAAACCGGCCGTCAGCCTTGCTCGCCCGCGCAACCGCGGTAAAATGATTTCCAGCGCTGGCTCGTGGCGCCGCCCGTGCCCTCTGCCCTTGACCTGCAGGGGGCGTTGCCCGAGGGCCGCCCTCGCCTATTGGTGGGCTTCCGAGCGGGGCGGGGCGGGCGTTTGGAGGCGAACCAAGACCCCGCCCACTGCCAGAGTTTTTGCTCTCTGCTGCAAAATGTATTTTCTTTCCGCACATTCTCTGAGTGGTTCCCGTTGTCCTGCTCGCGTGACACTGTTCGTGCGTATTTGCTCGTAGATTTTCTTTTTGTTTTTATGTCGATTGCCTTCAAAGTTCGGGGTTTTAGAAAAGTTTTTTTGCTTCTCCCCGAGGACTTATTGCGAAGTTCGGATTTAAAGACTCCGGAGTGCATTGCCTTACCAGTAAAAGCTGGAGATATTAAGGATTTCTTCGAAGGGAAATGAACTTTACTCTCAGTTGTGTACAGTCTGGAAGCTTTTATTCTGTTTGTGTGCGTTCTCGTTTATTTGTGAAAGCCTTGGCGTATCGATTCTTTTCGCTGTCATGTTACTTATATTAACTCTTTTTTTGTATACTACGAACAAAATTTCAAATTCAAGAATACTTCGTTTTTTCGCTTCTTGTTAGTTTTCAGAGAAAGCAAACGACATGCAACGACCTCCTTCACTGAGGGAAGGCCGTTTATTTTAATACTTTGTCATACAGGAAGTAAATCGACAGACTAATGAACGTTTAGACGCAGTATATAAGTGGTGGTTTATTATGCTTTGTCTTAAAATAACTTACTCTGCATTCCCATACATTCGTTTATTACAGTAGCAACTGTAGTTTTTGTGGGCTTGGAATCAGCATTTAAAGTGAATTTGTATGCAAGGAATGTCTCACAACACCGTGTAGCTAGTGATGGAAGTTGGGGGGGGGGGGGGTAAAGCGAGCATATCCCCCCCAATCCAACTACGGCAACTATGCGATAAGGTAATGATCTGTAAAAATATTAGTTTTCGTTCGAGTTACGCATGGACTGTACGAAACATGAGCAAGCGAGTTGGTGATTGAAATTATTTCTTTCACAAACATCTGTCGATCCGTGGTTTCGAGAACGCGGTTTCCAAGGAGCAGAGGTGGAGGTAAGATTGGCAAATCACGGCGAAGGTCAGGTGGTCATGGAAGTGCGGTAGCATTACGTTGCTTTGTAAGAAAAGTGATGCAGTGATGTATATTACATCTGAAATTATGCGTTTCGTACTATAAATGTATTAAACTGAAACAAATATGTAGATTCAGGAAAAAATGTAATAATACCAAAATATGTAAAATAAAAATGCTTCTAATTCATTCTTAATGCATTGTAAACTCAAAAAATATTGTGTGGAGGTATCTTGTTCCCATAAAGATACGTATTTACTTAAAAATCAGTTTCCTAATCAAGACTAAATCTCAAACTTCGAAGGCCAAAGGATTTATAGAGTTTATTCTCAAAGGGGGGCTGGTTTCATTACCGAGTTCATACCGAGTTCACCCTTTACTTCGATCGTCTGACGGTGTTTTTCTTCCGTAAGCTAGGCGCCATCGGGAACGTCTCGGTTGATGAGCATCAACTTGGCGGGCAAACCTTGCTTGTTCTGGTTTTGTGGGACTTGTAGTCCACTTCTCCATTTTAACACGCCCGAACCTCGCCTTTCGTCCTCCTCTTATTAGTTTCTCTCTGAACTCCCACTTCAGAATTTCAGGGCGGAGAGAGGAAGACTTGCTGGCATTCCGCCCAATTATATAGCTTCATTAGAGAACATATAAAAGGAAACGTATGCACCACCCTGAGACTTCGCGGGGCGCGAGGCGTCGGACCCATATCTCCCGCCGCCGTGCACGCGCTCAGCGATAAATAACAATGGTTCTTACGAGGTATAGCATAGTTCACCATACGCAGGTTCGAGCAAGTTTTCAGAAAAGTTTCAATTAGAGCCAGGGCTCCGAGAACTCTGGTCGTGCCTACGTAAAGTCAGCTTGAAACGATCCTTTCTTTCGTTCCTTTTTCTTCGTGCAGAATAAGGCTTGAAGCATGCTTTATTTTGCAGAACGAAGAACATCCACTTGACTTCCACGTTTCTGCTGGCACTTTCCGGATCTACGTTGTACATGACAGACAGTTTCCTTTTTTTCACGCCGTTCTGACAGGGCAAACGGACAGGACTGTAATGCTAGCCTACGTCGTAGACACCGGTTCTTAGCCCTATAAGTGAACAGCCCATACGTCCATAGCTTGGTCATTCCGTTTATTTGATCCACTAAGTCAGCCTAATGACGTTAATAACTAGGGTGGTTCTGTGCAACCATGCGAGTGAAACTGTACTTGCGTAGGTGCAAGGGGTGGAATAGATTTTCAGTGTAATTGGATAAAGTACTGTACTCTCCTAATGTAATCTCTAGAATTTCTCTGATTAATTTTTAATTTATTTCTAAATTGAAGTTAATAAATATACACTGCTGTAAAAACATTCATTTTCCGTCAATCTCTTGATCTTTCGTTTTCACTTCTGTCACAAATGTGACTGACTTCTGACACAAATGTGACAAATGTGACCCTTTTCCTCAATAGTGCACGTATTTTTTCGTCGAATGACCTCCTGTATAATTATGTAATGTCTTAAACTTTTGAAAACTGTCAGGAGGAAGAGCAAACTCAATGTTCTGAGCCTCGCTTCCCAGTAAAGACGTTTATTAATTTATTCATTTATTTATTTATTGTGTGTATTTGGCATTTTGGGTCGATTGGTAGACTATCTAACCGAATCCTTCACGCCTGGGCCTAGTTATTTCCCATGCTTTGGGGGTAAGAGAATGCGAATGTGGCGTGGGCTCTTCACCGTAACTAAGTATCTCTGCCTTCCTGAGCTTTTCTTCGTCACACAGCTACAGAAACTGAGTCGATTCTAAAGGAAAGCTACCTGTCAGTTTTTGTCCCGACCGGGAATCGAATCTGGGATCGCGCCAGGGGAAGCTAGTGCGCGGCCTACGAGCCACCCTAGGGACCGTCCACAAAATTCCTAATGCAAATTTCGATCATTTTGAATGCCCTCTTCCCCCCCTCTAATGCATCTGTAACGTACACTAGAACCCCACCCTAAATAATTACGTAACGTTTGCGAATCCCCCCATCATTTACAAAAATAAAAATAAATTATATAACAATTGTTAAAACACTTTGTAATAATTTCTTGTTTCTATTAAAATGATAATTAAAGTCAGAATTAATTGGTGATGCTGACCGCACCTAAAAGTAAGATTGGGGAACAATTTTTACGTGAAGGAACGAAGGAAGGAAGGAAGGAAGTATTGGCATGGACATTTCAAACTAGTGCAACATGTTGTCGCAGAGGATGCATGGGCGAGAATTTACTGTATAAATTTAATTGTATTCTAGATTATATTATAGATTAGTTTGTATTATTTTCTTCGCAATCTAAGATTCAATCAATATACCATTGATGAAAATATATTCTCAATTATTATAAACATGTATGTATCATAACTTTTTAACTTATTTTTAATGTAGTATGATAATATTTTAATGTTTTTTTCTGTCAGACTGATTAAAAGGAATTGTTTCAGTAATGTTGAAGAGGAAAAAAACAAAAAAAGGATCGGCATAACGTAACAATGGAAAAAAAAAACCCTGTGCCCCTATCTAACACAGCGTGACGCTTCCTCAACCCCCTCCCCCTCTTTAGCGTTAGGTAATGTACGGGTTATTCGTGTGTGTGCAGGTGCTGCTGGTGACGTCGTCGCGGCGCCCCGACCACTGGATCGTGCCGGGCGGCGGCGTGGAGCCCGAGGAGGAGCCCAGCGTCACGGCCATCCGCGAGGTGCTCGAGGAGGCCGGCGTGTGCGGCAAGCTCGGCCGCTGCCTCGGCGTCTTCGAGGTAAGGCGATCTCCTTGCCGCTCCCACCCCTCTGCCTCCCGCGCGGTGGCGCATCCAGAGGTCCCGTTTCTTATCTTCTTTTCATTTGGCAAAATGGATTTAAATATTTATTTGTATTTGAATTATGTAATTATTTAAAAAAATAATATTCTCATATACACACTACAAAAATAATATATAATATAACAACAAATGTGTTTATTATTTTACAAAAATCTAGAATGGGCCCCCTCCAAAATGATCGGCTGGATCCGCCCCTGCTCCCAAAGCAGGGCATCGAGACGTGCGCGTCTTAATAGGCGAAGGAAAACTTGATAAATTGGAAGTACACACGATTGGGAATTAAAGAAGCGCATGGAACTACCGCGTATTGTCTTGCTGGCGAAATTACCTCCCCGTTTGAGGGGTTTGATGCCAAACCCGGCTCGTTCCATTCGCCGTGATTTTTACAGGCGAAGGATTAAACTTCTCCTGTTCATATGTGGTGTAAACACACGATATGTATTAGCCACATTGTAGGTGGGAATAAGCTAGATTTGAACTAGTATGTTCTCTCCCGTAGGGAGACCTTCATAAACTCCCAAAACTTACCAAAAACGAAAAAAATCAACGAGAAATTCGATAAATTATTGTACGAGATGATCTTCAAAGTAAACGTATCGTTTGGAAAATCCTCCATTGTTAAATACGTCAGGCCTGCAATTCCCCAACTTCGATTCGTCCGTATTGTGATGAGAACAAAGTAAGTTTTTAATTTGGATTGTGAAATCTGTGAAGTAGATAGAGGCCATTGTAGGCCTTCGTTTATTGGAGATTTAAAGACAACTGTCAAACAATACAGTAAACGTGTGTCACGATGCCCTGTGCCCCCAAATTTTAGAGCTGTATCATGCACGTCTTCCTGCACGAAGCATGTTTACAGTAAGTGCATGAATAATGTTTGTATTAGGCTTTTGCTTCATCTGTGTGTCTTTAAGATTACAATTGAAGAAAAGTGGTAATTCCGTCGAAGTTCTGAGAGCGGGCGCATGATTCACCCGCTAATCTCATCTGCGTATGGTCTATTTAGCACTCATAATAATATCTCCACCCTTCGGCTCGAGGCCACTGACTTCCGTTTGATCCCGAGAGCTCTATCACCCACACACCCGCAGCAGCTCCAACATGAGTCCACGAACACCCGTGCG
This sequence comes from Acheta domesticus, assembly GCA_031308135.1. Lineage (NCBI taxonomy): Eukaryota > Metazoa > Arthropoda > Insecta > Orthoptera > Gryllidae > Acheta > Acheta domesticus. Next base: position 1,931,100 of record JAHLJT010003656.1, on the reverse strand, counting down.
GAGCCACTGCGTACAAAGCGTCCTTGCCTCTCATTCTCTGTAAACATAGGGAGGGAGTTCATTGGACGCTTGCGAAACGGCTACGTGCGAAAAGGCCATTTGCAGTTAAGTGTGAATTGTTAAAAGGTTACAACGTATCACGCTAAGGACACGCTGAGAGATAAGTTCAAATCTGTAGCAGATTTGCCTTTGCAAATAGTTTGTGTTCCAACAGAGGGAATATTATACCAATTCTGGCCGAAAATGCTCATTTCCTTGTGTTTTCAGAATTATTCGTGTACGTGAGGTAGGGTAGGGATCCCCATAGTACGTCACACGCTGGTTTTAACTGTTAATAAATATTTTTTTTTAAATATCTAAAATCTTTGCCTTCTTTACTGAGACAACTGCAGGCAGGCATCAGGCAAATACCCGTCCTCCACAACTACCCACCCTTTCTACTTGGAATATAAACGGCAGTAGATTAGACTGATTAGTGAATTGCCTCACTCATCATTTTGAAAGTGGTAAGTCATTGTCAGAGCTTCGTTTTAAAATTGTCATTTTAACGCAGGCTTCAATATAACATTAGCAGCAGTTGGAGAAGAACGGCGAACAATAGTAGTAGTTCTGCACGAAGCTACCTTCTGAGAATATTTCGCATTCATTTTGGACATTCTGGAATTTTCCTCTTACAGTTACTTACTAGTAAAAATAATAATGATAAAAATAATAATAAATAAAAATACTGATAACGATAATAATGATAATTTTTATTTAAAAATAAAAATAATAATGATAGTGATAATAGCGATTTGTTGGATTATTATTCTGCGTATTAGCCTAACTACTGTGTTCTCCTTTTAGAAAAAGTTTACCATAAGCGCTTTTTTCGTGTCAGCTAAAATCCCCGACCGATCCGCACGGAAGCAGGTTTCATTTCTTGGCGGCTTGCGCTGCGCTGATGCGGCGCGAAGCTCGAGGAGTGGCTTCGGCGACGGCTCTGGCGTCGCACCTTCTTGCAACGCCTCTGTGCGCGGCGCGTCAGTCTCCGCTTATCTGCGCCGCGCTTGCGAAACCGCTGCGAGGAGCACAAGGGCTCCATTGAGGCGTCGCCCCCCCCCCGCCAGGGCGTCCCTCACTCGAGACGTCTGCTCGTTTCTTAAGCCGACTGAAGTGGCTCGGGGAACAACGGATGCCGCTGCAGTGCCGCTTCGACACTACGAGCTGCATAAGCTATATTTTGGACCAATCAACGTCCCCGAGCGTGGTAGATGTAGGTTGAATAGGTTTGTAGATTGAATTCAGCCGCTGTTTGGAGGAGAATTCTTATTGCCGGTTGCTGTGACCGATTGCTTTCTGTGGTTGCTCCGATCAATTCCCGGTGATTAGATATCGTAACACACGGACCATAGACAGCGCACAATCTTTCCTTCATCTTTCTTGTCTTCACCCCTTACTTACACACGCTGACACATACGTACAATACACTACCTCACATATCGGCTTACTGACTATACTTGCAAGACCAGTGCAGTAGCTAAATCTGTGTTAGGAAAATTATCAAAATAACTTTAACCAGCAAAGAACCACGATCAAGTAGGAACGAAAGGACCGCAGCTTGGTGACGTTGACTGGTCAAAACCATCCATCTCTGAACTCAAGGGAAGGCTTCGCGCCCATAATGAGGTTGTTCTTATGCTATTGCCATAGCAACTCATAAGTATGAATCGCATACATTCAACAGCCTTGTACAGTGGGCTCGAAGAGTGCTTAGAGGCCCCTAGCAACCCATCGAAACAAACACAGGAGATGAGGCCCAACAATTTCTTAATGCGGAAACAAATGTTGTGTGGACTTGACATGAGAGTTGATGGATAAATGGCCACAGGAAGATTGGCTAATACAATTCAGAAGTTTATAGGAGTTATTAGAAAGGAAAATACGGAAATTTTGAATTAAGTTTATTTTCGTTCAGAATAAATATATCAGAAGGTAAAATTTATAAATTTACGTAAAGGTGGAGATTTTTATATTGATTATACCTTCGAAACAATGTGAGCAAAGAAAAGGTATTAATGAGAGAAAGATTTGTATTGAAAATAAGTGATTTACTGTCCTATTTCCTCTATTATGTGAACATTTTGTAGGTATGTTAACGAATTAATTTGTGTTTCATTGCATTTTCTTTCTTCGTGCGCCTTACAAATATACTTTTGACCGATCCAATGTATTTGCTTGGAGGAATGTATTTACTTAGTTGAGGTTTGAATGGAAAATTTCGACGACTATCAACCGGTTTTTAGAAAGAATGCAGTTTTGCATATATCAAGAAATAACTGAATGGAATGAATAAAATATCGAAGTTTTATTTATTTATTTTGTATAATTCATGAAAAATTTCCACGTTTTTCTCCTATTTAACCGCGTCATTATTTTACTGTAAAGAGCTCCTGTCTCTGGATAAAAATCTATTAATTAAATATTTCCTGGAGAATAATAATGTATTTTGAAGAAAGCCGATTTCCAAATTGAATGTCGTGGGAGATACAAAGGTCCATCTCGGAATATTTCGAGAAATTGAGCCAACGCCAGCTGGGCAAGAGGTCATTGACCGACGAGCAGAGAGGCCTACTGAAATAAAATAATAAGAAATTGTACGATGAAATCTTCCTAGTTTTAGAAGATTTATCGGTGTGTTGTAATAACTGAAACTCAGAATTTGGAATTCAAGGAAGCAGATAATGTTTTATGGGACTCACTGGTTAACATTGGACCTTTGTGCGAATGTCATTTATTTCAAAGAATGAATTGTAACAATTTTATTTACTCTGTTAACCTTTTCACCATTGCTTCTACAAGAAGTTTAATGTGTTATCATATAATAATTCTGAGATTTAAAGAATAAAATGAAAAGACTTTAGAGAAGGGTAACTGTATTAGAATTTCTAATTTAGAAATGTCTGAATAAATGTATGAAGAAAGAAAAAATGTTAATAATAGTCTTCGTCGGGGAATGTGACTAGAGTTGAAAGAAAAACGGACGACCTAGTAGGTACATCGAGGGTTCTCGTTTTGGGGACATCGTTGGATATATCAGATCTCCGAAAAATTCGAAATCATCATTTCGAATCTCTCGGGAGTAATTAGAGTTAACCTGTTCTTCCAAGTACATACCCTGACTTGATAAAATAATTACTTCTCAGCATCATAATTATTTGTAAATTCTGATTTTGAAATCCGGCGGCCCATCCGCCTGAAGTGGAGTTATCGGATGAAGTGGTAGGGATGGACTATCGCCCATCCTCCACCAGAAAGCATAGTCATTGCTAGCACATCAAACCGCGCGCCGCCTCCATTTCTAACGCCGACACCAGCGACGCCGACACCAACGCCGCCGACAAGAGCTTAGTGAGAAAAGGAGAGCTGCTGCGCGGCGTTGCGTCGGCGGGCGCCCGTCCCCGCCCCGCCCTCGCGCGCGCGGGCGCCGGTTGGGCGGCCCCGGGCGAGCCTCCCGCGCCGCCCGCCCCACTGCGCTGCGCGGGCGCGTCCTTGCCTCGCCTCGCCTCCGTGCGCCCGCAGCCGCATTCCGCCGCCGCCGCCGCCGCCGCCTCCCCGCGCGGCGCCCGGCGCCCAGCGGCCTTGGGCGGAGAGGTGCGGCGCAGTTGGGGACCACCACCACAACACCACGCCCACCCGAAATTAAAACAACCACTTGGGCGACGCGGGCGTTTCCTGGGCCGCAAATCGAGCGCGGGCCACAAGAGCCTTGCTTGGCGGCTCACGGGTTGTTTACTCTCTCGAGGATGTGGCACTCTTTCCCACAACCTGATTTTTTTTTTTAATTTCATTAAGCATAGTATTCTGCAAAGTTTCTTAAATTGCATTCTTCATCGGTTTCTAGTTTGCCTTTGAATCTTCTGGCATTCAATGAAATAGAGGAAGAGGTAAAGGTACTTCCCCTTTGTTGGGTAACCACTGAAACTTCATTCGTTAATAGTGCAGATATTGGTGAAGGATTTTTAAACTATCGATTTCTGAATAACGACGTACACATCTGTTCTGCTCTGGGAATATTAAGTGAATCCACCTAACGATTGGTCGATACAAGTTTGTTATTTATGTCGTTGTATAATGTATTTGCTTGTATTACTAGTCTTCAGTATTCCCGCTTGGCTAAAAATCATTTAATTATTAATAGACGCAATTAAATTATTGCTAATTGCCCTGATGCTTTGTGTTCTATATTCTCGCCCGAACTCTGCCAGCTTTAAAAGGAATACCAAAATTCTGAGATGAAGTTTGGATAAAATGTATGTTACACAAACGCTACGGAAATCCTGAACTGTTTAAAAACTCTGATAATAACGATATTTTCTGCTACCCAGCATTCAGCCTTTTAATCATTTTTCCTCCGCGAGATTCTCTCTTGGTGTGCAGACAAGAACCGTGCTGATTATTTTCTCCACCCTTTCTTAGTGTCACTTTCACCTACGTACTTTGGCCTTTTACGTAAATCTCGCTTGTCTTTTGTGCCATGTCATTTATTCACGATGAAAACACCTCCGGTGAAACTGATTTCTCAGGACTCAAGAACTCTTCAAATTCGTGCCAACGGAGCTCGAGAGCAGAGAACTGCCACATTGTGGGCATATTGATCGCGTTCATGCATCGGTTAGCTTGTCGTTGTTTGCCTTGAATTTGGCTTCCGCCCTGCGCGTTAGTGTCTTCGAGGTGGAAATGGTCTTTATTCAATTACTAGGAAAATTCGGCAGACGTTGTTCTGCCCATCTCAGTCTTCGCCCTCCCATCTCCCTTTCTCACCGTATTTCCCTCCTTCCCTCACCGTGTCCGTGTCTGTCACTGTGTGTCTGTCTCTGCCGCTCTCTGTCCCTCTCATTCACATTTACTTGCAGATTCTGTACGTCTCTGAGCAGGTGAGGTAATATCGGGAAGCGCTGGACCAGCAAAAATGTTATAGAATGTTCGAGAGGAGCGCATTCTGCAGATTACGGTGTGAGAAACATTTCTTTGAGGCGGAGTTACAACTGAATTAACAGCACATAAACCTTCTGGTTGAAAAAACACGTAGAAGTGCCAACTTTCATACCAACATCCAGTTTTTAAACGTATAGATTGACATTTGTGATACACGACTGCGCTGCTTTCGCCGAGGGCACCGTAAGTCTGTAATCCTCCTCTCCTACAAAACGTATACATTTTACATTCTCATGAAGCGCGTAAGACACTGGTGTTAAATACAAGTATTCCAAATAATTTAATTGTATCTTACATCCAGTACTAATGTCTAATTGCTTTACAGCCTTGGTAAGGGACCGTTCATTCATTACACAACGCAAATTTCGAGCATTTTCAATACTCCCTATTCCCGTTGCAAAGCACTTCTCTATCCCCTTGTAACGCAGCATATAACTGCCTCAGACCCCCCTCCCTCCGGCTTTAGCGTTCCGTAATTTCTGGATGACCCCTAATGGAATATAGCGCATAGCTCAATGTTGTCATGTCCACGTCCTAAGACCTGGCCAGGGCGGCCAATCCCAGGTTAGGGTAAAGGGCACACATTCGACCACCCTGGTTTTTTGCTCGAGGCGCGGGCTCTGAATTTGTGAAAATCGAGAAATCGCCTGCTTAGCCGGAAAGGTGAAGTCTCTCTACATTGCCCGTCCTGGAGCCGGTCGGCCGCTACGGTAGAGAGGAACCACGACCAAGATGTAGGGTTGAGGTCAGCGATGTCCTAAGTAGTTTAGTTTCAGATAAGGCTATTTCGCGCCAGTTATTGAATTGTATTGCGAACAAGGGACCCCTAATAGCAAAAGAAAGCAAAGCAAATTGCGAACTCAGGGCGCTGTCTCTTGGAGGTCCCGCTCCAGGGGAGTGGACTACAGCTGTTTTCCAAAGTTCAGTGGCGGATTCATGGGGGCCATGCCCACCCCCAAAAGGCCTAGGGTTTTCGTTAGTTACCTTCCTTTATATGGCGCAATTGGTTTAAATATTCCTTTAGTATATTAAAATTATGTAATAATATTCAATATTATGGTTTAAATAACCATATATACTCTACAAAAATAATATACAATATAAAAAATATGTTGTTTATTTAACAAAAACCTGTAATCCCCCCCCCCCCAATGATCGGCCGGATCCGCCTCTGCCAAAGCTAGACCTTCCGTAACGGAGAGGCGTCGCGGTTACCCGCTCCCTGCCCGGAGAGGCACACCTCCAATGAAGGACCGCATAGCTGCCGTCAGCACCGCGAGTTGTGTACGAACAGCAATGCCTTTTGACGTATCGAAGCCTCGTTTACGAAGGGCGGGGCCAATCCCGACGCACTGGCGAGGCGGGGGAAAGTTGGAAGTGGAGCAGCGGTGGCTCCCCAGGGCCTCGTGCGTGGCGAGGCTTCAGTTGTCGAAGAAGGCGAGGGGCTGCGAATTGTTCCGCATTGGCTCCGGCGGCCCGGAACGCCGTTCGGCCTGACGCGCGTGTGCACCTGCTAGTCCCTCGGCGGCATTCACCGACTTCTCATGGCCTGGTTTAGCTCAGTGTTGGTGGCTCCGGTTTCGTCTTCTGTGCTAAACTTTCCTACTGTCAGAAGTTTATTCTATTGCAACCCGTATTAAATTAATAATTAGTCAATTATTATCCGTTATTAAAATTAACAGAAGCAGTTTGAGAGTTGAAAGAAATGAATTTAAAAAATTAAAACTATGTTGTATTATTGAAACTATTTTGTTTACAAATACTAGACATAGATAACTGATGTAAAGTGTAAAGTTGGCGTTTACACTAAACAAGAACCCGCTAATACCACGTAGTCGGGCCGTGGATACGTGTGGATTGAGGACTTCTGATTGTGATCGTCAAAGCTCATTAGATAAAACGACTAACGGCACGGTAGTAGGCTGAGTTAAATTTGAAATCTTTAATAATATTGTATCATCTTTGGTTTGCCTTAGTTGAAATTATGTAAAGTCACACCGGTAAGACCTATTCCAGCACAGTATTCAGAAGGAATGTCTTTCCGATGAAGTCGTGCATTCAGAATTGTTCGAGGGTAGAAACCTGTCCCCCTAAAGAGGTCCTTTTCCCCTCAAGGAGTTCTTGCTTTTGGCAATAATGTGTCCCTAATTAGAGTTCTTATCCTGGTATTCAATTTATTCTCCAAACTTACGATTTGATTTTACATTTAGAAGTCTTGAATCAGTTTCTTATTCGTTGCTCACAGCGAAAGTAAAACATTGTTGGAACCATTCCTACTCATTCACGACTTCCAATGCATTAAGTTAAATGAGTTAATTTTAAGTAGTGCTCGTAAACTAGATACACGCCCGGTCGTTAGCACATGCCGAAAAGACAAAACAGAGAACTCCTAATCACCATCTCCTTCCTAAGCACTTGTACCTGTAAGTCTGCGAAAGTATGAAAAGAGAAAATAACTTGTTTTTTTTAATATATTTACACACAGTCTGAGCTTAATTGTGTAGATCATACGTCACGTAGCAATTACTTTCCCTTGTGTGACCTCACTCCAACTATCTACTAGTGTTTCTCCCACTTCTGGGCACTGTTCCCGCCCGTTTACTGACGTTCCTGATGGAAGTGTTAAACTGTGTGGGCGTGACGTTCGTTTGCACAATATGAAGGAGATGAAGGTGACACGATGACAAGTGCACATGACATCTTACTTGTCAGATGTGATTTTTTGTCTTAGTTTCTCGTGTTTTGATGCTCAAGTCATTTGTACTTCTTACGACATTTCCGATATATTTTGTCAATGAGTTCAATCTCTAGTTTTTATGTTTTTGACGTCCACCTCAGTGACATAATTCGAAATAGAAAACGTTTTCAAATATTCTCAATAAGGGGATCTCTGAAATTACCGAAATAATAATTTATCTATTCCGAAATTTAAAAGATTTACTGTCATATTGCATACATGTCTCAAACTGTTCTTCGGTATAAATATTACTTTATTTTAGACTGTATAATATATGAGTGCTTGCAGCGATCCAGCATGTGTTCATTAGCGTGAGTTAATCTACACCTTCTTCTGTGTAATGCCTGTTGAAAATCATAAATGGCGTCAGTTCCAAATTCAGTTTTGGAAAACGCCATTTCAAAGTTATACAGGACGATAGGAGGCACGAAAACGTCGCCTTAACAGCGCTCGAAGCAGAAATTAAAGTGTTTTAGAGTCTTCAGCACGTGAAAAGGGATTCATTTATGTGTCGTTTGGTAGGATGTGCGCCCAGGATTTTCCTCTAGTGGAGGCCACGGGTATACAGCCCAGCGGAATACACGTTTTCTTTTGAAGAATTTTTCATTTATGCTGAATATAAACTGTATTTTTATTTGCTAACTTATGGCTAATATTTACAACGTTAACAATTGATATTTTGAATGACTTCGGTATCAAGAATAAAACGTGAAAGCTCTGTTTTTGAATGTGTATCTTAGCTTGGGGGGGGGGGGCTGGAGCCATTGAGCCCTCCGTCGCCCCCACTCCCCTTGGATGCGCCACTGCATAAGAGGAATTTAATACCGTTTTTTCCGCTTTTGGTTCTCAACATGCAATATGATTGGCAGTCTTCTGGTTTGCATCGCTAATTGCTATGTAACACTTCAAAAAGAAAAAAGAAAAAAAAAAGAAACGCAGGCTCGTCCCAGCAGGCGGTGCAGCTGGGCGCGCGTGGCGGCGCAGTGATTGACAAGTTCCTCTCGCGTGAAGCCAGCGCGGCGGTTGGGCTACTCCGGAAACTGACGCCTCGCGGCGGCGGCGGCGGCGGCGTTCACCACCAGAAGCATCCGCAGCAACCGCCACGAAACAGGTCGCGCTTTTCCGACAGGCGTTGAACGGCGGCCAGGCCTCCGTGCGTTCACCCGGGCTATTTGAAGCGCATCCCTGCGCCCGCTTTCCCGGATTGGCGCGCGCCGCGATAACGCGCCTCCCGATTCGCGCTCGCCCCGCCGCCAGTAGGGCGGACTGCAAACAATAGGACTCATTGGGGGCAATTATTATTCTTTCCCGCCGCCGCCGCAGCTGCTGTGGTGATCGGACCTTAGAGTGTGTTACGTCCAGAGGGGGCGCAGTTCCGCCCCCGTTGGTGAGGTCCGGCGGCGACCTACACTTCGCCTTGGAGGGTTGTACCCTTGTACACTTCGGTTTTTCTTTCTTGGCGCGTGTCTGGGGTGTGTCAATAAAATGGAATATCTCACGGTATTTCGCGTCGTTCTCCATTGTGGCGCCAGGAGTCGCATGATCACCAGCACTGTTCGATACAGTCCCGATCTTGCGACTCCTAGCGGCACAACCGAGAACGACACGAAATACCGTGAGATATTCCATTTTATTGATACACCCCGTGCGCCAAGAAAGAAAAACCGAAGTATAGTCGGGCGTTGCCCCGGCCACGACAAAGTATAGGTCCCCGACGCATAGTCTCCAGATATATGTGGCAAGAAGTGTAATTCTGTGAGTGTATGAAGGAAGAGGAGGAGAAATATCGCTTTTGCTAAGACGCTTCTCCGGTATTTCCGTGATATTGGTCGGAGAAACGTAGGATAATAACTGATGATAGGAGCTGGCCGCTCGAATTGTCCAGCGAGCATCGGAATTAGACCTCGATATTGTCCAGTTATTGTAGAAAATTCGACACAGTTGGTACGCGAATCCTAAAACCGCCCTGTCGGAGACACTGTTGTGGCAGCGGTTGTAGACCTGAGCCATCGCTACCGGTTACAATGTGCCGGAGATCTCGCTATATTGCATATGTAGAATCCAGTACATTTTTCTTGGTGCCACAGCTAATAACGCCTTTGGGTCATTCCGTATTAAATCAACACAGTCATTTTACATCACCATCTCAGATTCAGATGAAATTTGACACATTGGTAGTATGAATGGAGAATAAGAAAACTACAAATTTTGAGTAAAATATTTCCACCCGTTTCTGAAATACTGCCATGTAAAATTTTGCAAAATTGGGTTCCCGAAAATTTTTAAATTGATAAAGCTGAATATTCATTTTTGAATTCATAAAGCTGAATCGTTTTTGCGAGCTAAAAGAAACGGTTGAATTGCTTTTCAATCCAAAATGAACATGTAGTCTTTTTTAAGTTGATGTCATATTATGCTGCAGCTCTTAGTAGTGACTTTTACTACACATGGGTTTTTTTATCCGGGTATACGATATAGCCGAAAGTAAAACTCATCAGTCTAGGAGAGAACTCTTCAAAAGACAGGCCGACGAATTGTTCCAGAGGATCTCTGTGATGAACACCATGTAATTACCGGAAACTTAACAGCTTTTAACGCTGGTGCTTTCGAGGAGACCCGCAATGAAAATATGTATGCCGTAATGATTTGCCCCATCCCCATACAAGGAAAACCTTTAGAGACGACGTCAAAGGTTTGTTTTGTTTTAATACGGAGTTTTGAGCCGGAAATAGAGCGCGAAATTGACTTATCTCTACTTGAGGTTTCCTCATTGGGGAAACCTGTTACAATCTCAAATTGAAATAAATTAAATACCTTTATTTGTATGTATTGCGAGGTCATCCAAACCAAGCAGTTGGCAAGACTAGAAAAGAGTAGATTGTCTTTTAATTCGTTTTACATCGATACTATAATAGACATATGAGTTTCTTTGGATAACTGTGATCATTAACGATTCAATTTTTTTCTATGTTTTTTACCCCTTTTCCAATCAATCAGTTTAAACGGTTAATCTGAATCTTCTGCTTTTCCTTGAGCCCCTCCAAGGATGTCCGTCTATTCCTTTTTCCAAAGATTGAGGGGAGAATTTCATTTACATAAAAGTAGGAAATATTTCCAAGACAATTTTAATACTTGTCTTACAGGTATCGGTTGTCGATGATTAATATTCAGTCAGTAATACAACTTTAGTTTCTCTAGGACCAAAAGTTAAACTATTGACTGACTATGACCGCCATGGCTAATTTCATCTTGAAAAAGAATGCTTGTAAAATTCTTCAGAGTGTCATTTCTGTCCGTTGCCGTGGCAGAGAAGGAAGTTCGAATTCTCTTCTACGAGAGGCGTTGACTTTCACGTGCGCCTACGCTGCTCTGACACCTTGCGGGTTTTTCACGCTGAGCAATCTTGTTCGCGCCTCGACCGTTCGTGCGTCGACACCGTGGTGTCACGCTTCTGTTTATGGCCCCATATACGTTCTCGGCGAAGGATATCTAAAGCGTTGTTGAACAACCGCCGGAGTTGCCGAGGAGAAGGGTTAATGGACGCACGTGGACGAAACTGCAGTTTTCTGAGCACAGGATGTCGGAGCGTCTTCCATTGACAAAAGAAAATTGGTGACTGACAAAATAGTTTATTTATGCGACGAAGATTTTTTTTCTGCTCGTTTCTAACCAATGCGGAAGGACATAGATGCCCTTGAAATTAATAAAAACGGTGTCATGGTTTTCAACTTCATTCTTATACTTCTTTTTAACTTCTCTACCAGTAATTCTTAAGTTTAAGCTAACATTTACGGCGTCGTTTCAATAATGAACTTATTAAATTAATAATTAATTACATTTGCCTTCTTCCTCAAGCATTAGAAATTCCGTTCCGTTGCGTCTCATTATCGGTCCATCCATCTTGTGTTCTGCCTTCCAATATTCCTTTTCCCCTCGGCGTACACGTACATCAGAATCTGCGTTGGTATACGGATGTTCTCCATTCTTTCGACGTGGTCTCTCCGAGCTTTTCTGTAAAGTTCATAGATAGTTGCGAATTTCCGCATTCTGGATTCTGTGTTTGCTCGTGACGCCGATGCAGCCCCTTCGAAAAATTCATTTTTCTACGTAATTATTTAACATCAAGTAGTGCAAATAATACATCTGCATATTTAGAAACGCCATGAGTGTCGTACGTCATTTCTAAAGACACGAAGGAGCCCGAAAAGGTTTTGAAGCAAAGTTTCCTTGATCTTGAAGCATTGGTTGGCGAGTTTCGTGTTCCGCTCGCGCGCTCCCAGCGCCAGCGGCAAATTGCTTCAAACGCTGCGCAATGCTGTCCTCGGCGCGGGCCATCGCCGTGCAGGACCCGGGGCTCAATTACCTCCTCGCAAGAAACGGGCGGCGTTTTTCCTCCCTCTCCCTGGGGCGCGGGCTATGACGCATGCGCGCAAACCGCGCCCCTCCCTCTCACGCCCTCGAGTGCGCGCCTTTAAATAGCGGCGTCGCGCCCTGCTTCTCTCTCGCGCGGACCACCTGCCGCGCGTGCACCGGCCCCACCACCTGCGCCCGCCCCGCCCCGTCCCCTGCTCCCGACCCGTTCCTGCCCCGCTCCCGACCCTTTCCTGCCCCGCTCCCACCCACTCAATCCCCGCCCCGCCACGCTCGCTCCCACCCCACTCCCGCCCCGCTCCCGGCGCTCTTCCCACTCCGCTCGCCCCCTCCTAACACGCTCGCGGCCCACTCCCGACATGCCCGCCCCGCCCTGCCCCGTTCGTGCCCCGCCACGTTCCCACCCCACCCCGCCCCGCCACGCTCCCTCCTCGTCAGGCTCCGCCACGCTCCCGACCCGACCCGCTTGCGCTCCGCCCCCCCCGGCTCTGCCCTCTACCTGACCTATCCGCAGTATCCCTTCTCTCCCAGCCGGACCAAATCATCGCCGACGTATTCGCCCGTGTCTCCCTGCTCCGAGGTGGGGTGTGGGTGGGAGTAGGGTGGGGCGGGAGGTAGAGCCGGCACGGGGTGGGACGTGACGGAGCGACCGTTGGCAGATTTCGTGCAAGCAAGCCAGCGAGCAGGCGGCGGGGGGCGGCGCGCAGCGAGCACGTGGACCGCCAGGGAGACGCGTGAAAACGGCTCGACTGAAACTGCCCGTCGCCGCTCACGCCGCAACTTCTCTTGAAGCCCAGTCTATTTGCGACTTCATCGCACCTGAAAATCCCGCCTCTTGGTTCCTTTGGGACGCGGAGAAATAAAAGAATCAGATAATAGAAATATAAAGGAAAAATATACGGTATTTTTGAGTATGACCAGTAGAACGATATTCAAAGATGTTGTTTAATGATTTTCATACTTGTCCTCGTGAACTAAAGCAATCTTCCATATAAGATTTCGTAATATCCAGGAAAAACGAATGATAAGTTTTCGACTTATCATATCCATCTGATCTACCACGCTAATTGTAAGAATTATGAGGGTTTAAAGTAAAGAAATAAAATGAATAAAACGTGTTTTGTTGACTAAACGTGATACATGTCCTGCATTCGAACATTTGTATTCCAAGCGCTATATCCTCTAAGATAAAAGTGAGTTTCTCAGCCAAATTTACTGCCCATTTATCCTGCACGCACGAATGAGACTAGATATTTTTCTTTACGCGTTCTAAAAATATATGTCGTGAAATGGAGATTTATGTTGCCAAGCAAAATTTACACAGAAATACGTTATTTTGTAGCAAGTGATGGGACTACATCGTGTTTAAAATAGACAGAATAGCCACCACTAAAAATGTTACACCAGTCACTCATTGCATTTTCATTCTCTGTGTAACTCCTGTAAAATCCAGTTAAGTCTGCCACTATACTATATCTCCTGCGTTATCTCAATGGTACGATGAATCTGATAGTTTGAATCCTTGCCAAGAATTCATCGAACCTTTAGATTTGTAAAATGTCAATTTATTGAGCAATTGGTGCCTGCCGGATTTATTATAGATCCATGAAAGAGCCTTCTTCTTCTTATCCAGTAAGAATTTTCTGAGAAGTAATACTTCGCCTTCTCCTGGCGCAATGCTGTAATTTCTTATTCAGCAGAATTCTTCTTGAGCTTGGCAATCTTTATTTCCAACATTGCAAACCGACGAAAATACAATATTTGTCCCTATAGATTGCTAGATGAATAAATATGTCGTTACCCAGAAGTATTAGATGTGAGAATGGCTATTTTCCGTAGGGTTTCCAGAGTATGCAGCTGTTGGGGCCGACCTCTGCGACAGGGGAACGCTCTCAGCGACTAGTTGAAGAGCCATTCATCGACCCAGGGTTTCCCTCAATGTTTGGGTGCGGTCCTCGACAACTATAGGGGTTACCGCGAATAGCGCTGGGCAACTGTCGATCCGCTGTGATGTCACCCTCCCTGCCCCGCTCCCACCTCACACCCCTAACTTCTCACACCACACACACACACACACACACACACACACACACACACACACACACACACACACACTCACCCCACACCACACCCTCTACAACGCCCCAACACCCACTCCCTCATCCCCGCCCTCTCTACATACCCTCACCCATCACCCCTACACACGTTATACGCCTCACACTTCTCACATTCCTCTCACACCGTTCTCACTACCCTCACATTACTCTCACACCCCTGTCACACTTCTCACACCCCTGTCACACTTCTCACACCCATGTCACACTTCTCACACCCCTGTCACACTTCTCACACCCCTGTCACACTTCTCACACCCCTGTCACACTTCTCACACCCCTGTCACACTTCTCACACCCCTGTCACACTTCTCACACCCCTCTCACACTTCTCACACCCCTCTCACACTTCTCACACCCCTCTCACACTTCTCACACCCCTCTCACACTTCTCACACCCCTCTCACACTTCTCACACCCCTCTCACACTTCTCACACCCCTCTCACACTTCTCACACCCCTCTCACACTTCTCACACCCCTCTCACACTTCTCACACCCCTCTCACACTTCTCACACCTCTCTCACACTTCTCACACCTCTCTCACACTTCTCACACCCCTCTCACATCTCCCCGCTCTCCCCCTTCCCACCCCTCGCCCCTTCCCTTCCTGCACATGCCTCGTCTCGACCTGCGTGCCCCGTAGGGCGGCAGTGGCCGCGCCGCGGGCTGCCAGCGCGAAAATAGTCGGAAGCGCCTCCGCGCGGGCAGCGGGCGCTGGCCTTTGTTTACGCGCCCCGCCCCGCCCCGCCCCCCGCGCGGAAATAGAGCGCTCACCGCGGGCGGGGGGCGTGGCCCGAGGGAGGCCGCGCTCCGCTGGGCGCCCCGCTCCACTTTCGCTAGGAAAAAGTATTTAGTTTGTGTCATCTTCCGAGCGGAAAATATTCTTCTCTCCTATTTGCTTCATCATAGTCGCTCTGATCGAGGAGCACGCTCTACCACATGTAACAACGATCGATTTCCAAACCTGCGAAAGATCTGCGAGTCCACTCCCTGTGACTTGCAATGCTGCGCCTTCTGTGTAGGATATGCTGGAGGAACATTGGGCTACATGCTTCCATTTTGATTGTATGTGGTGAAGTACTCATGTCATGTGCTTAGTGTCATATAACGTAGAAAATTGCCTATATGAAATGTACAAAAATAAACACTAGTGTATTCTTTTTATGAAAGTTTTTGACATGACGTGTTGCGGGCTTTGAAGCGAAGTGTCTTACAGCGTTAAACTGAAGCTGATTCGCACGTTGACACGTTCTCTCCCACGGGCTTGCGCAAAGAGCGAGTTGTGGTTGTTGGAACCGGGGTCGGGCTCCTGCTAGTGGTGCGTGAAGCCGCCATACTTTTTGTTTTTTCGTGCGTCCACCGATGCCGCCAAGGAGGAAGTCTCGGCGACACCGCCCACGTTCTCATTTGCCTCGCCCCTCCCCGCCCCGCCCCGCCCCGCTTCGCCCGCCCCGCCCCGCCCCGCCTTCCCCTCCCCACCCCGCCCCACCCCCTCCCCTGCCTTCGGGCCGCTCGCCAGAGTCGTCCTCGTGCACTGGGTTATGCAAGCAGCGTCCTCGGTCTGGAGCCGAATGCATTGCTTTCTACTCCTGCTGTTTGGGTACGGTGTTTTTTTGGTTAGGGGCAGAGAATGGGGAGTATCTGTGTAATTCCAATGTTTTAGTACGACAGATTTCTGAAAGGATACAGTCGGTGTGCGATGTGTGATGTCAGAATACACACGGTAATTTTCATTTACTGGTTGTCCGAGGATGCGACACACAGCGGAAAAAATAAAAATAAGTTGGGAGATTTACGTTTTGGACTTGAAAAAGCATATCAGCCGTGAGCTTGAAGCAAAGTTCTCCAGATTTAAATATTGCGTGGGTAAAAGAGATGTAGCTGTGCAGTGATATTAATGAACGTTCTGAGATCTAATTATAAGAGTTCTTAATTTGGAATTACTTTTATTGCACACCGCTAATTTTGAACTGGCAAGGTTTTTTATGTATTGCAATATTACAATCCGTTTTCCTATACCAACACGTGAGAAAATAAAAGAAAAGGACATTGGTTTAAAGATAAAAACTTCCTGGTTATACAGCCCATTAGTGACTGGAATATTAGCCTCATATCCTTTATTGCGATATTTGAAGGAATTCCTGGTATATTCCGAACGCTCCGATGTTGTCGATTGTTTCCCCACTATATGGAAATTAATTTGAGTGAATTTTATTATTTTACACGTTTCTAAATTTTAGGAGGTAAATGGAATTTATATCTCACTTCGAAGGTTGGTTCAGTTACCGAAAAATTCATATTACATGAAAGACATGCAACATTGCACGTTCGATTACCCTTATCACCTACAGAGAGTACTTGCACAATAAACATGTAACTCGAAGCGCGATCGGCATCCCATAATCATTATTCAAACACACAATGATATTCTGAGCTGGCAGTCTTTCCATAATAAAGTGACATAGTTGCCGCCCATTAATATTGACATATCTTGCCGCAATTTGCGTGTTTGGAACGCACCATAACACGCGCAACGGCGCTTTTATGACACTTGGAATGGGTTGTCCATGAACGCCGTCCGATCTGAAACTGAAGAGACCATCTACTTGGCCTCGTGGAGTCACTGGAAGCACTATTCGCGTTTCAGGCTGCGATGTAGTGCAGAGTCACTTGGGAATTCGAGAATGAATAACATTTGCATCAGCTACTCTTCTCGAAAAATAATCTCAAGCTTATTTACATCTCGTTTCTGTCGTTTCGCTGGCGATTCTGTGCCGTATTTTTCTGTTTCCAGTATAGATTAAAAAAAGAGCTTATCTAATTAAAATATTTGTAAATGAGATTCAGTGGGAAAAAATATGATGGATTTAATGCTCCAAATATAAATATTCATGTATAATTTCAAGAAAAGTTATTTACAGTAGACATCTCAATTTTTGCGTCTGACTGATGACTACGTTTCGTAGTCACTCTTGCGATTCTAAAATTAGTAATAAACTTCTGTCACTATTGCAGTGTTGCTATGTTCATTAAGAGATTCGCCAGCTGATGAACACGCGAGGCTTTTGGCAGTCAGTACTCGCCAATTCGAAGAATGCGCTAGCAGAACACCCCCTCCCTCCCTCTCCACAGTTAAATCTCTAGAGACTTAGCGGAGAAGACAGTTTTATTCTATGTTCTTGGCGAGCTGCGACTAAGTAGAAATACAGCGGCACCAACCTTCTGGAAAGGAAATACTGTGGTGAACTACACTTTTACATTGAAGACAGGGCGTCGAAACAGATGACTCACGGAACAAACTTCATTCAAACCGTGTGCAGTGCATTGTTCTCGGACATTTTATCGGCTATTGGCATCTCCCTCTGGCGCCCCCGAAAGGACAGTTGACTGCGACCCAAGAACGTTGACCTTCGCCCTCTTTGTTTGGGCGGTACGTTTGTACCTTTCAAAAGAGGCAGACTTTCAACTTCTTAATTGCTCTGTGTATCATTAAGTTTATTTAACCACATAATCAGTCAGTCTCTTAAGCTGAATATCCTCTTTGAGAATTCTATTGGTCAATTTAGACACAATGGCTTGAAGGTACATTTTAAAGGAGAATTGTTAAAATAACGTTCGGAATTGGTGTAGATTCAACATCCGTTGTCCAAAACAGTAACTGACCGGCTACTTGGTGCTTGGCTGCTGATAAAAGATAATGCAATTTTATTTACTTAAGCAAATTCTGGTAAACGGTACGATCACGCTACACATTCGTTTTAAAAGCTTTGTAACATTTCTTAGGTAATAAAATTGTAATTTAAACAAAAAGTCGTTTCGTTTAATTGTATTATTATATTGTATGTATAATCTGTAAGCAAAATTAACGGTTTTGTACTTAATATAAATACTTATAAATTAATTTTTAATTACTGCTTAATTTACATTACTGCTGAATATTAATACTTACAAAATGCCATCTACACAACCCCCGTAAATGTTTCACTACTATTGCTAACCTCTGTAACTGTTCTCTTCAGGGTGCATCAAACAGATTTAAGGCGAAAAATGTGCTAGTTTATAGATTGTGGTACGAAGAAATTGTAAGGGGGAAGTGCAATCTGCAACAAACTACCATTGCGCTTAACTCGAAAACTGGTGCGTCCTCGATCCTTAAAACTCGAACTTCGTTTCCTTACGAACAGATAAGACGTAGGAGTAGTAATAGATAATGACCCTTCTTGAAAAATGTATCCAGTATTTTAAATCTAGTGTAAGAAAAAGACATTCCCAATCTTGAAACCGAGGGCGGTGTTGCAAGCACACCGCGGTGTATCGCTGAGGACATGAAGGGGACGTCCGCCCTCGCGTATTGCCCTGCAAGGGCTCCCCGCCCCCGAGCTGCTCCTATATTTACCAGCGCCGCGCGCGCGCGCGGAATTGTATGGGCGGGACATTTGGGCGGCGTCCAGCAATAGAGCTGGGCGGAACCACCGCCTCGGCAGCCCTCGGCACCAGGCGGCGGGCGGTTGGGGAAGGTGGTGCGGGAGCGGCAAGAGGAGCATCGGTGAGGTCGGTTGCGTGAATGCCTGAGGGACGAGGGCAAGCCCGAATGTCGGGGGACGGCACTCCAAATGGCGGGGAAGGGCTGCAGCCCGGATGTCAGGCAAGGGAGGGGCAGCCTGAATGTCGGGCGGACGGGGTGCAGCCCGAATGTCGGGCAGGGGAACTGGCTATCCAAATGGCGGGAGGGGGCGGCACCCCGAATTTTGGTAGCAGCCCGAATGTCGGATGGGGGACCGCCCGAATGTCCAGCTGGGGGATTGGCTGTCCAAATGAAGGGAGGGGGCGGCAGCCTGAATGACAGGGCAGCCGGGGGGGCATGCCTTTCGAATCTTGAAAAAGAAATTGTTGGAACGCAAACGATTCTTGAATATGGTTGAAAATCCTCTTCCCTACAATCAGACCACTACTTTTCTAAGTTGTCTTAGCAAGTTACCTCAAAAAATGTCAAACATTATCATGAACTTTAACCCTAAAATTTGGTGGTTCCGAAAGATGTCGGTGAATTTGAGATCCTTTTAGGACTCTTGATTCTAGAAAATTGTTTTCTTCCCATCTGTAGTTAATTTTCAACGTCACTTGAAATTGCGAAGACTCGAGAACGAGGAAAAAGAGCTGAAATATACAAAATCTACTTCAAAGGCTATGTGGATGGTGCGGTCTTATCTCGACTTCAAAGGCCGTCACATTGACAGCGTCGACTAATACGAGGGAGTGTTGAACCCGAGCAAGGCGCAAACGTCATTAATTTTCTTCGCGGCGGTCGTTGCTGCCTGCTCGTCCTCCGGTCGCAAGTCTCGTTAGTCGGAGAGGTCGGAGACTTTGAATGAAACACGTGCGGTTTTTAACGAAATCTGGCGTCATGTGCTATTAAAACGTCTGAATACGTAGTAGTTACGTACTTCAGAAGAGCATTTCTCAATTTCTTGTATTTGAGCTGTCCATTCAACATAGTTTCTTTCCGATAGGCAATTGACTTGAGATGTTCGTCGCACAAGAAATATGGATCTTTAATATTATGTGTAGTCATTCTACGTTTAGAATTATTTACAGATGAATGATTAGACGTAATCCGACTACAAAGAATAAAGTTCAAATAGTTATTTAACGCTGAGAAAACCCGGCAGATGTTGTTCTGCCCTTCATCTCCCTCTTTTGCCTCGCATCACAGTTTCTCACTGTCTCTCTCTCTCCCTCCCTCCCTCCCTCCCTCCCTCCCTCCCACCCCTATCCCTGTCTGTCTCTGTGTGTCTCTGCCGCTGCCGCTCTTTGTCCCTCTCATTCACATTTACTTGCAGATTCTGCACGGCTATGAGCAGGTTAAGTAATATCGGGAAGCGCCGTACCAGCAAATGTATAGAATGTTCAGGAAAAGTCCATTCTGTACAGCAGAAGTTCATTCTGGAGTTACAACATAATTAACAACACATAAACCTTCTCGGTGAAAAAACACGTAGAAGTGCCAACTTTCATGGAGATCGGTCCAACGGTGTTGGAGTTTTGCTCTTATACATACCAAAATCCTGTTTTATAGATTACACCAAACTGTTATCTTCACTAAAATTAATCATTTATCTATACAATGCATTATCATTTATTTTATTAATACAATGCATTTATATTAAAATGCATTGTATTAATTTAAAATTTGTGTATGTTTTAGATAATAATGTTGCTTGTTTCGTAACACTGAAGATGGGGACGTTCCCCCAAAGTAGTTTGATCTAGTCTGCGTTAAATACACTTTTTTGAATTTTATTCATTGTGGTCTGGTTGAAAACGGTTGCAGAACTTTCCAACATGTAAAGACTTTCCTCCTAAGCAAGAATCTACTTCAATAATTTATCAATAATTTCATACAAATAAGTTTGTGAATGTCTTAGTGCTATTTTTCATTTTCCACATAGTATTTTTCAATCGTTCAATTTGTGGCCATTAATTTTAGTTTATTGCTGCATTGCCAAACGATTGCGAATTTCGTTGTGGGCGGAAGGGGTTGCGATGCCATCGCGATTTGAAAGCGATTCGCGAGCACGCGGGGGGTGGGGGTAGGGGGTGGCGTGTGCCTTAATATTCCGTCGCAGCCGCCCTTCGTCGTAAATAAAGGCTCGTTAGAAGTCGCGTTGGGTCATAGGGAGCGGTGCCTGGCAGTGCACCGGCAGATATCCATCAGAGCATTTTCCTTCGTTGCCTGAAATTTCGTCAAGACTTTTACGGATCTTAATAAGTATTTATACCTTACTTTAAGCACTGTGATTTGCTAAGTCGTAAAGCTTTCGCCGAGATTGATTTAAACTTCGATTTATATTTAATAAACATCCATGATTTATGTTTATTTGCTCGACTGTTATTTGAGGCAACTACACGTACTTTTCTTTTCTGTATTCGGATATGCCATAACCGATATGGCATTTTGAATAGTACTAGATGCGTCTAGGTAATGTTTATTTCGTATTTTAGATTGTTGTAATCTTATTATAAACGGAATAGAATGTGTTACTGAAAACATGTACACAACTGAGGATGCATGCTCTAGTGTGTGTACTTTGCTGTGATGCATATTTAAATTAGGACTCGCACGTTAATCGTTATATTGTTAATATTTAATAGAAAGTAATGTCTGCTCTGAATTGCGATAAAAATTCCTATATCTTGTAATCCTAGAGGGTTGATGTTGCACGTCTCGTATACTGTCTCCTGAATCTTTCGCAATAAAACTGAATAATCATAAGATACTCTTACAGCAGTGCAGATCTTGTGCAAGGTTTATTTTATATGTCTAGGAAGTAGGAAAAGTCGAAGTTGGCGACGCATACGAATGTCTGAAGCCATTTCAAAGGATCGATGAGTGTGAGAAAGGTGTTTCCACAACTCAACAAGCAGTTAGTCACCAGTATAACCAGGTAGGAAGGCAAGTTTCAGGTTATGCGGGAATCCGCGTGGGCGATCGCTCTGTAACTGCGCAGGAATGCGAGGGAAGGGCGTGATGCCTTCCTAGGAAGTGGCCCGCACGGCTGAGTAACCGTTGGCCTCGAAAAAATGCCATCGGGCGTGTTTCTAAGAGGCGAGCGACGTCTCACTGTTGCAGCCGGGAAATGACGTGCGCGGCGGGGGTGGGGCCCAATAAGAATCCATCCAGTAGTTAATGGGTATTGGTTCATAAGTGAAAATGTTACATCAGTTTGCCAACGTTTCGGAGCTTTATTTCACCATCATCAGGGGTGAATACATTAACAAGACGGTTAGAAACAATATATATATATATATATATATATATATATATATATATATATATATATATATAAACACTAATTAAGTTAAAGTATGTTGGAAGCACACATTACAAACCACAAATTATTTGGGTATGTGTGTATATAAACTGACTGCGCATTTTAAAAAGCTTCTTTCGATGTTCTGTTCTTTATTGATTTATTGACAACTAAGACGTACTATATGGCAGGAAACGGACCTTATTGCCGGGATTAACGAATCCATCGTGGACGTCTGTGAATTCGAAAACCTTGGTCAACAAAGGTTTGAGGTTCGTACGTACGTCCTGAGTTAGAATGGTCAGTTCTATAAAGGAGTGCTTCCCCTCCACGCAGCTAGCGCCATCTGTCGCCGCTGCAGCGTCTCTGGGGATCCTAATGTTCGAGTCACGACAATGGCGGAATGTCGACTCTATCTACATAGTTGTGTTCAATTCAATCTGGAGAAGAATTCTGCCGGCCGGGTGCTCTGTAGTTTTCCGTGGTTTCTCCTATCAAAACCTTGTGAATGACAGCAGAATCTTGACGAAGGGCCTCGGTCCGCGCGCGATCTTCCTTTCCGACGGAACGCCAGCTGCGGCCGACGGAACGCCAGCTGCGCGCCGGCTGAGCGACTCGCCGCTCTCCAACCCATTCTTGAGGCTGAGGCCAAAGCCAGCGATATTCAAAATAAACCTCTTCGGATATTGTAGGCGTTTTGTGCTTTTGGGAAGGGGGAACTGTGGACATTTTATAAAGGGAGGAAGTACTTCTGTGTCCGGGCGCGTCAGCTACTTTGGTTAGTTCCATAAGTGTAGTACTTGTAGCCGGGGGATGGCTGTGCTCCTCCCCTGCTCAGACTTGAGAACCTGTGGCGTCCTTCACGACGGCATGCGGGGGGGTTCCCTAACCAGATATCTCCTCTAGCGAGGCACTGCCCCAGCTGGGAAAGCTCCAAGTTCGCAACTGCTCTTTTGATACGTGTGGTGGTGAGCTGCATCTATCTTGGATTTAAACATAGGTTCAATTGACGTAAATTAGCTATCACTACAGTTGTCATCCAATCGGGAGGTAGAACGTCACCATGGTGACGTCCAGGGGCGTAGCGTCCATGGATGTGGATGATGTGTTACATACCCTGACAATACCAGCAATTTTTTATTTTAAAATTATTGTAAATTGTCCATTTGTTATTTACTTTTTCCACTTCAAAATATTTCATTATATTTCAAATATTGCGGCGTTGAGAATTCGATTCTTCAGAAGGATGAACGAATCAGTCTGAAATGCCGCCTAGCTTGCGGTGTGAATCATATGTACCTTGACACATTTCATCCGCGTGCCTATGGAAAAGCCGTCGTTTCACGAAACTTCATTGTTCTCTTCGGTGTTTGTAAGACGAGATTAATTAATGAACATTGTCGTTTTATTTAAGTTTTTTATTACCTGATTTTAATGCATTTAGCAATTATATATTTGTAGCCAATTTAGGTTAGGGATTGTGCTGGTTGAATGCACAAGGGTATGTGACTATGCAATCCACATCTGTGCCCTGGAATGGCGAGCACAACGCGATACAAACTAGCTACATAATTATGGAATCGTATTGTTGTGCTGTTTTCATCAAACACGTGAGAAACAGTTACAAATATTTGAAAAAAAATATGAGAGGAGAGAATTTTATTTAAATAGCCAACATAGGCTATGTTGAGCGATACAACTGTGATATTAGGGAAAATAGGGAAATTCTGTCGCACTTCATTCGAGATGTATCCTTTTTTGGGAGACAAGGGCTTGTATTTTCCAGCCACAATGAAAATAGGGGATCATTAAATAGAGAAAGTTTCATGGAATATATAAGTGAAATAATGATATATGATAAAGCTGAAAAGAATGATTTGGAAAATTCCAGTGTTTCGTGCAATCTCGCCAGAAGTTCAGATTGATTGGATTTCAAATGTAAGCATGGTAATGTCTCATGAAATTAAAAATGAAATTTCTAAAGCCTCTTGTGTCTCCTCGATACTGGATGAAATCCTTGATGTAAGCAGCAGAGGACTACTGTCAACGGTTTTTCATTACGTGTCTGTAAATTGAGTGATTTTCTTTATCCTATTATATTTTGATTATAGATCATTGCTTTCCATTTTATAAATTATGCCAATTCTAATGGGTTGGAAATGATATGAATTGGACAATTTTGAAAATCATTGGGTTTGATAGTGCTCTTATTATTAAAAAATGAGGACACATTAATATTTTGCTAGGTCGTGAACTTCAGTCAACTTTTTCTAACTTTCAACCTGTAAACTACATGAAGTACGTGAGCCATTATTACGTTTACTGAATCAGTTTTTATTTTAAACATACAAATTATTTGTGTGTTCTAATTGACCAAAATGACAGAAATGATATTGGTAAATATTTATGAGTTTTAAATTATTTTCTCATTTCTCGAGTTACATACCCTAAACCAAAACTCAGGCTACGTCACTGGTGACGTCAGTGAGAGACGTGTAAGTTCCCAATTGGATGACATCGTAACAGCTGATGATCTGTCGAATGAAGTTCTAAATAAGTCGAAGTATAAGTAAATATGTGCCTGTGAAGGGGAGAGAAGGAGGACAAGGAGGAAGTACGAAAGATCGTTTGTGTCCCGTTTGTTTGGGTACTGCTCCGGCATTCTCCTGGTTTAGATCTAGAAACCAAGGATTTTTTTAAAGCAATGTGCTGTAGTTGGTTCTAGCGAGAGTATTTAGCTCTTAGTTTTCTGTGGATAAATCATACTATATGCTTTTCGCACTCGTATTGCACAAGGATATACTTGAAACGGTGTCCGAAAACAGTCGAAAGTAGTTTTCAATAAACTTCTCAAGCAACTCGTGAATGACGACACCGGAAAGTGTCTAAAAGCAACTGACCCTGCGAATGCTCTGCTTCGTTTCAGAGTGACTTGCCGGAGGTCGGAATAGTGGTGTCCATTTCACCCCGATGTTGCGCCGGAGCGACGGATGACGGGCGAGAAAAGAACAACACGAGCGTGCCAAGTTTTTGTGAGGCTATTCTCGTACAAGATTAATTACCGTGTGCAACTACAAAAAACAACAGTGTGCATATCCTCGTTCCCTCGCGTTAAACGTGCAAGGACGCCTGTCAACAGAGGCGTTACAATGACGCTCTGGCACAGTCTTCTCACTCCCCTAGTCGTAAATCAGGTCTCTTCCCACGAAGAGAAGACGTGCGAGTAGAACTCTATGGGTTGTTCAACCCCGCGAAACGGTCATGTGCATTCTGAGAAGATTCGAGCTTTCGTGAAAACTTGGTTTACTCGACATGCTGATATGTACGGCACGTTAGAGCTCATATTTTTTCAGGTCTGTAAAAGCGAGGGATTAGTTGTGCGTACGGGATGATTTGAGGCCCGACCGACATTCCTGAAGGCGCGTAAAAGCAGGCGTCCGCCGCTGGAAGGGGTGCAGCATGCGCGTGCGTGGGAGAGCGCTTGGCAGAGCTGCAGCGTGCACAGATGGAGGCGCGCGGCTTGCTCGCTCTACCCGCGCGGGGTGGACGCGGCCCGCGGCGGCGAGGCGGCTATCCTTAGATCTGATGGGCCGCGCCCGCGCCCGCGGAGCCCAAGCCAAGCGATCGGCCCCACCGCCTCCCTCTGCTTCTGCCAACGCGCCCGCCTCTCGGCACCGCCCGCGGTTCGCTGCCCCGCCACGGCCTCCCGCCACCGCGCCTCTCTCAGCCACTCCTCCGCCTCTCCTCACCCGCGGACTGCCTCAGCGACCTAGCGCAGCCACCCTCGGCCTCGCCTCTGCCATCCGCAGCTCCACCGCAGTCGCTCCCCTCCCCGTCACCCTCCCACCGACAACACCTACTGCCCCGCCGCAGCCACCAGCGGCTCCCCTGCCTCAGCTGACCGCCCTCCCAATCACCCACCCACCCTCCCGTCTTCAACCAGCCGCCTTCAACCACTGACCTTCAACAACCCTTTAACCACCCGCCTTTAACCACCCGCCTTTAACCACCCGCCTTCAACCACCCGCCTTCAACCACCCGCCTTCAACCACCCGCCTTCAACCACCCGCCTTCAACCACCCGCCTTGAACCACCCGCCTTCAACCACCCGCCTTCAACCACCCGCCTTCAACCACCCGCCTTCAACCACCCACCCACCAACCCGCCCACTTTCTCCCCACCGCCGCGCCGCGCCGTGCGGCGCGCTCTTCCTTGCCGGCCGCCAGACGCCGCGCAGCCAGCGCGCGCGTTCACCGCTCGCTATTTCTGCAGCGCCCGCGGCGCGGCGGGCGCGGAGCGGCTCTCCTTCGAGGTCACGGCCGCTCCGCCCCGCGCAGCTGGCGGCACCCACTCCGCGCCACTCCGCGCCACTCCACGCGACGGCTGCTCACGACGCTTCGACTCGCCGCTCGCGCATGGCAGTGAGAGCCTCTTGCCCGATTGTACGGCGCGCGCTGCCGCCAGCCCTGGGGTTCGAGTCCCGACGCTGGCGGATGTTCGACACAGCTGCAGCATGGATTCCCAAAGTGGGGGCGCGCCCCCCAAGGGGCCCGAACATTCCTCAGGACTAAACATATTAACTGAAACCATGCTGAATATCGCACTTCTGTCGAAAAATCAAGCAGAAATACCAATGCAATAGTTGTTGGAGATCTGTAAGTTAACCATTTACCGTAACTACAGTTGTGCCATTTCTCATAACAAATGTTATTTCCACAACAAGAAACAAAAATGACTCGTATTTTGTGGCCGAGGAGTAACATTCTATATCATATTACAATTAAAATGAAGACGTGATATAAAAATCCACTTTTCCAAACGATTAATAGAAATAAAAACAATGAGGATGTTAATAAAAACGTCACGTGGCTAAGAATTCCACGGAAGAAGGTTTCCCCCGTAGTCTCTCGTCGACTCAAGAAAGAAAAGCGCGATGGAAAAGAAGAAGAAGAAGAAGAAGAAGAAACGCACCTGTTCGCGCATGCGCATTGCTCTTGAGGGCGGGGACGGCTTCCTCGGCGGTTCTCACGCGGAGCGCCTGCGGGCCGCGTCCTCACTTCCGCCCCCGCCCCCGCGCCGCGCCGCGCTTCCGGTGCCGCGTAACACGCTTCGGGAACCGGGGCAGCGCCGCTTCCCCGCCAACGCGCTGCGCCAAGGTCGCTCTATCGGCGCCCGACTTATCTGCCCGTTCCGTACGGCACGAACGCCGTTTACGCGAAGGAGATACGAAGGGGTTCACCGTGAACTTGGGTTCCTGTTGCCCCAAACAATCAATTTTAACGATCAAAGAACGTCTTAAGTATCAAAAATAAGTATTATGCGGTCTAAGCCTTATTTAATTAATAATCCCTGCAGGAAACTGTGCGACGAGTTTGGCTACTTCATGCTGAGCTACAGAGATCATCTGTAATCAACCGGCTGGGTGGGAAACAAAAGGCGCTGTAATTTTTACCGTTGTCTTCAATTATTTTGTATTTCATTAGTGATCGCCCAAGAACAAAAATGACTGATGGGGCGACGTTTTGCATTTTTTTCACGCTGCGTATTATTTCTTTACTTCCATTTGAAAATTATCGTATATGATACGTCAAATTGCTCTTGGTCGCTTGCCTGAACCGATCATGTTACGTTGAAATCTAAAGTGGGGAAGTACTCTGCTGTTTTAAATGATTTCAGCGATTGATGGATTTACAAAGCCTTCAGGTTTCTTGTGACTTAATTAAAAGATTATCTTATGTTAAGACAAATGCCACAATCCGTGAATGAGAGATCTTACGAAAACCTCTCACGTCTCCTTGACTCGTGTCAATGGCAAGGATTGATTGGCAAAGTGACAAGTAGCTGCCGCATTCGAAACTTGTCACGTATTCCACATTAACATATCTGATTGCAGTCGCAGGGTGAACGTACGTGAGGAAAAGTTGGGGTCAGATACAGCCGATAAGGTTGAGTTATTGATGTCATAGTAACCACACTATTGAGCAAGTCACGTGGTGGACACGTATCGCAATGACCTGTAACAAAACGACAGTTCGCAAATTCAGAACACGCAGATGTAAAACAAGTGGCAGAAACCGTTTTGGTAAGTTCGCTTAAGATATTTGAGACATATGGATGTGTGTGTTTTGAAGAATAAGATTGATAGGGAAGCATTTTGATAAACATAAGCTGTTTGAAAATGAATAGTCAGTGCCCTAAGAGGAGCAGGAAAAAACGAAAGCGTTGTGAAGCATTGAAGAAAACTACAATGAAAGTATTAAGTCTACTGTACTTAATCTTTCCGGCTGGGGCAGTGCCTACTATACTGCGATTTTGACAGGAATCAACTGTTGAGGGTTTCATCCAATCGCGAGGTTGAACGTCACCATAGTGACGTCATTGAAGTAACATACAAGCTCCCGATGGCTCGCCCAATCCCGAACGGCTGATGTGGTCGGCGATTGTTCGCTTCTTTGATGTATTCAAAAGACCGACCAGTGGTGGACAGGGTGAACACCGAATGCTCGTCGCTCTGTAAAATGGCAAGCCTCTCGTCCACACTACTCGGAGAGCAGTTGCTCGCTTCTCGCCGGAAACCGAATGTGTGGAGCCGCCTTAAGAATCGAAGTTCATCGCTGTAAAAGGTTTCCAATATTTTGTAGTTCTCAACTTTTTGGAAGTAGAACGTTGTTATATTGTTAATTCGGAGAGATTTGTCAATTGTATATTTTCTTCATGGCTTAACTCAAATATTTATTGAAGGCTTACCTAAAAAAAAACTCCACACATTACATGAGATGTATGTGTAAGCTAAAAGGGAAAAATTGGACCTCATTATGTGTTCTAGGTCCCTTCATTTGGTTACTACAGTTCATTTGGAAATGCGCTACACCAATATGTTACTCTTGAAATCAAGAGAGTCAGAGATAATTAGGCAATGGCCGTCAATATAAGAGAGAAAATTTGCCTGATAACGCGAACCTCTATATTCACTCTTAATGCAAACCTGATTTTCCAGAATATATCATCGTGTCCTGAATCAAGCTTTCTCTTTACGGATTTAAAAGAAACCTTTATAAAGATCCGTTCTTTAGGGATCAGACTACTTCTGGTTTAGTTTTGTGTTCAAGGTAGGAAGAATCGTAATTGCGAAATTGTGCGCGTTTATACTCTACACTTTCTGAAAAATGCTATTGCACCAGTGGTTCAATCAACTCTCTTCGTATGGCAGAAAAAGAAAGTTGATGAGATGTTTATTGATTAGATGACGTATTATTCCATTACAAAATGTGTATTGATTAGATGTTCTTTTCAGGAAAATGATCATGTGTTCGTAACTTAACATAACGACTTCGTTCTTAACATAACGGTATGCACGACTTACAATGAACATGTACAAAACTGAAATTAATTCTTCACACAATGGTTGGTCGTAATTAAGATGTCAAAAAAACCGTTTCTGCAAGACAGACAACTAATATTTATTAGACATTACATGAAGGAAGTTAGTGTAAGCAATACGAAGTTTGCGACTCAACAAATTGCGAGAACAATCTAACTTCACTTTCGGATCGAGCAATCTGTTCCAGATCGCTCGCTCGGCTGACTTGGCGAGTTTTTGTCCGTTTTATTTGTGCTGTAAGCGAGAAGAGGAGTACTTTGTCTTTCCCTGTAAAGTCCGGCTACCGACTTGCAGCGAAAAACTTAGTCACGAGGCACCGCCCAAAAAGTAAGATCATTGATCAGATCCAGTAGGATGATCCGCATTTCCCGTTTTCGGAGTAAACACACGTCCAATAAAATATATTTGTTATATTTTTCATGTTTATATAGAAAAGACTTTAGAAAACTACACCTCTTAGTACACTACGTACAAATTCGCTTAGCACGGGTTTAATTTTACTGCATAAAAGTTCCATTAATTATAGACAATCAGATCAGGTGATAATGGCATTCCTTCCATGTTATTTTTCTTCAACTTAGTATGAAATATATTTTATTATCACCTGATCTGATTGTCTATAATTAATGGAACCTTTCTTTATGCAATGAAGAATAGACAATCAATAAAAACGTATAGGTTTAATTTTGACCTGTTAATTTAAGTGATTAGAGAAATACTTGTCATAAACATTTGTTTGGCCTGGTTAGCTGTCACTGTATATTTTTCCTTTTTGCTCTCTTTTTCGTTATATTTTCTTTCATGTATAATTCGTTGGTTTCGGCTTTATAATTTTGCGGATTTTCCTTTATGTGAGAATGATAGAGGTAAAGTACAAACAGTGGTTATTATGTCGTCAGAACGATACTCGTACATCGATATATGAATGTTTATGATCTTTCACTATTAGGTGAGTGGGAAATTGGATAAGAGAAAGAAGAAACTCCCAGAATGTAAAATGGCTTCTGTTGGGAAGGAAGCGTGTTTTGTAGGGAAGACCTTGATGCTTCTCCTCCCAAATCCTGCAGTATATTCAGCGGCATCGCCTATCGCTTTCCAAATGTGGGCTAATGGCATTCCTTCCGTGTGTCTGCCGAGGAATGTTCGGGAACCGGGCTTGGTCGGAATGTCGACACGAAGGTCCTTTTCTTCCCCTCGAAGTTCCTTTCTCCCTTCGGGCCAAGTTATCAAAACATTTGAATCACGAAATGGATTTTTTTTCAGTTGCGTTAACATTGACTTGTCTCATAACTCGTAATCATCCTCGTTTTCTTTTTGGTACATTAGTAATGTCTTCCTTTGAGGTATTTGCAAGTGTAATTGTTAGTCTTTTGTGGACCTTATGTAGTGTGAACAATCATTTACTTCCTATTCGGAGAGTTAAATGAATATGTACTCATCTTCCAAAAGCCGAAGGCTGTCACTTCTCAGACAATAATTGGCTATGTTTCCTCGCTTATTTAATTATGACTTATCTTTGTGTACATTATTGCTTGGCAATCTTCTCAAGGCATGTACACCTTGCTCACGTGCTCTTCGTGACCCCTCTGGATATTTGCCATGAAATCTGAACAATAGAGCCAGGATAGAAATTGAACGTTAGATGAATTCTTTAAAGAATCTCAAGACTTTTAAAGAAATTGTTCACTAAAGCCTCAATAAAATGTGAAAATTTGAATTAAAACTAGTCACTTGTCTTTCAGATAAGTGAGCTTTCCTCTTAATCCATTCACCTTTCAACATTCCTCTTCACATCGAAACTTCGAGTAGGTTTTTTTATTCTTATGGATGTTGAATAAATGGATAAAAATAATGTTGTAGATGGTGGCAGTAACTGTCGCCGACAGGAGTGAATGCAGAGATTGACACAATGCAAAGCACAGCATGCGTTATTGAAAGACATCTAAAATGTCATCGGGGATTAAAGCAAAGCAATTGTCCCGAAGTCTCAAAGGAGGACCAAGAGCGCAACATTGTACTTCAATTCAAGACACAGTGTATCTTTTCATGTTTGAACAGCTGTCTGCTACAGTTTCCTACAAATCATTCCACTTCCTACAAGGAGATAAGATCTTTCAAACAAAGTCACGCAGCTGTCTTGTGCAATTCTTGACAAGAAAATGAATTGCACAAATTGCGAATTGCGCAAAGTTATTGCACTGTGTCACGTGTGGATGTCTGATCTCCTCTTGCAGTTCTCTACTAGTTGCCTTCTTCGTAACTGAAAAGAAATCACGTTCTGTTTGGTCGGGGAGTGCCAAAATAAGATTATACGCTTAATCAAATGATAGTAATTAGTATTCTTATTGAAAGCAAATAAGCTAATACTTATCGTTAGTTTTTATCTCTGTACTCGAAGGAAAATCAGCTGTTATCGGTTCTTTATGTTCTCTTCACACACATATTAGGTGCGGTCACTTATGTAATTATATTTTGTTTCATACACGTTTCATATCTCTCTTCGGGGTATGAATTGTCTTTTTAAGTTATCTTTATTATAAGGAATTAGTGTTCTCTTTGAAGAATGCATTTTTCGGACAATATTTTCTCTTGAATTTTTTCTTCTTTAAAATGGAAACTAGAAGTGGATGTTTTGCGTTCTACAGAAGAGAGTTCATTCGCGATTCTCCAAATTTCATTTCTTTTTGGCAGTTTGTGCATTTTCCCCCCAATTTTGCTCCAAAGCGCACACAGAATGCAGTGTGTGTAGGATAAGCGATTCCCTCTTTATAATATTTAATTCCCGTCTTCAGTTCCACATTCCAAACTTGGCTGAGATGGCAATGGAAGTACCGGAAGCAGTGCACGCTAAAAAAATCACGGCTTGTTGACCCTGTGTGCGCAATAAGCAATTTATGTTTGAAGATAACGTTAAGACGCTAAACGTTGGTGCTCATGTATGTGGGAATGAACCGAATTCCTTGAAGGATTGGGGACATGCGTACGGATTGAAAGGACCTTATAAAATTTCAAATGAACTATTCTGGACTCAGTAATGCGTACGTATGAAGGCATCATTCCAAAAATCTGTCGGAAAAAAGACATTTCTTCTCACGAAATGCTTTTAGAGAACATATGTGGTTCGGGCAATAAACTTTTGCTTCTCTTAAATTTAGCACAATAAAAAAAATGCCAAACCAGCCGATTGTAATTCTGGTTTGTATAGTTAATTTAAATTTACGAAGCAAATTAATTTAAAAATGGATCATAGTGGATACGAAAAAAGTGGGTAGGTAGTATCACCGGCGTAGCATAGTGGTATCAAGGGCGGCCCGTCTCGAGGGGCACGTTTAGAGTTAAAATTTCACAATAAATATTATTATTATTATTATTACTAGCGTACCCGTGCGAGAACTCTCGCATGTTAAAACCCACCCTTTCCCTATCCATTTGTCTATCCTTTCAATTAAGAAGGAGAGTTGTTAATGAAACATGTTTATTTTTTAATGTATAAATGTAACTTCTAATGTACTTGCAGAATATCAAACAAAAATAACAATACAATTGACGTTAGAAACAAATTTTCAATAAAAGTTTATTCGGCATTATAGAGAGATGTTTTCGGAACAATCCATACTCCTTTAAAAACAACTTTGAACAAATTATTTACTCCTCCTTGAGAGTTAACTTTTCGTTTTCCTTGATAGTCACAAACATAATAGAAAAGGTTTTTAGAAAGCAGAAAGCAAGGCAAAGTAAAGTAGTGCGTAAATACCGATCGAACAAGTACAACCCTACTCTTTGCAATATTACTTGAATTTCCTTGATTTGTTATGAAGAACCGCGTGGGTTTTGGTGAGTCAGGGTACCAGCTTGCTGAGGTGCGGAAATTGAAAAATTATTTGTGTATTAAAAAGTATTGGATTATTTTCAGCGTTCTTACGTACTTCAAGAAAAGCAATTCCGACCCCAAAAATAAACTAATATTTTCACCTTTGAGTACTAAATACAGTTTGTTACCATTGGAAACAATTTAGTAGGCTTAGACTTGTACATGGGAATGTTACTCAAACGATGTTTGCATATAAGATATTGAATATCTTAACGAACCGACACCTTGAGTTCAATATCAAACGGTGTATTATTTACAATATGAGTTTGCAGCTGGGTGTTGATGTACATACTTCCAGGCACCACAAACATTTAAATCGTGCCTTTGGACTGCGAATGTTGGCAGTTGTCGAGTGACTTCTATTCTTTCTATAATTTTAAATTTACTTGCTTTTTTTAATTAATTCACGTAGGCCAGCGCGATTTGATTTTTGTTTTTCATTTATTTCAAGCTATTTTACTTTAGCTAATTTAAAACGTTTGTTCTTTGTGTTGTTCCACAAGTTTTCCCCTACTACCTCCGCGTACCCGTGCGAGAACTCACATGTTAGACCCTATGTTAGATCCCTATCCTTATATTACCATTTTAAGAGGGGAAGTAGTTAACGAAACATGTTTATTTGTTTAAAAATATATAAAGATGACTTGCAATGTACTAACACAATATCAAATAAAATAAAAAACGATGCAATTGATGTTTAAAATAAATTTTCAATAATATTTATTCAGTATCATGGAGAGTTTTCTTGGAACAATTCACAGCACTACCTTAAAGACAACATTTGTAGTAATTATTCAATATTCTTTGACAGCTAGCTTTTAGCTTCTCGTGAGTCACAAACATATTACAAAAGCTTTTTTCTTTTGAGAAAGCTACGTGTCTGAACCCGCTGACTTTAAAATTTCATCGAATGATAACGAAAATACTGGTGCAGGTAAAACAGTCTTCACTCGTCTCTGTGGACCCACATCCCTCCTCAATTAGGTACACAGCACTTACAGACACCGGTAAAACGTTAATTGATTGGTTTCATTACACGCAAAGAAATAATCTTCATAGGTATCAAGTAACCATAACAGTACTTCTAGTTGTTGCTGGAGAGCAAATCTTGAATTAATGATTATGCAACTAAACCTCAGACTGCACAAACTACGGTGTTAACACAAAGCGTAAATAAAAATTGTCAAATCTAAGCCTTCTAAGCGTGTCGCCACAAAAATTGCTACCAGCAGGAAGGGCTGAAATATTGAGGTGGCTTTGATAGTATTGAAGCGTGGAACCGAAAAGTTAATTGAATGGATCGCAGAATGTCTCATCTTGTAGATTATGGTGTGAAAAACGTTTCTTTGAGGCCTTTGGCCTCAAAATTTTACTTTTTAAGGCTCTAAAACGCTTTGTTTATGAGTTATTGCAGATATAGATTGACATGTGATGCGGACAGTTCGGTTTTGGACAGTTCGCTAATAGTATCTTGTGGATCATCAACGTATAATCATACTTGTTCTGTACCTGTTATAACAGTGTAAGTGGCATAAGTGTAAGAATTTTTGTAGTAAGTGTGATTATATTATAGAACATATATACATGGCCTTTTTATTTGTAACTTGTACAATAAGGGATGATTGTTCTTCCGGAAAAGTTCTTTAGAATCACTGTATATTTTAGTTTTTAAATTGAAATGCCCAAGTAAGGGTTCGGCGAAATTTTCCTCTGCCCCAGGCTTCTGACAGCCATGCTACGCCACTGGTAGTATAATGAATTTGCTCATATATCTATTTTTGAACTCTTTATTTTCTTAGTTTTTCTTCCTTATTTGTTTTTTTTCTTTTTGATTTTTTCTGCTACTTTTCTATTTTCTTTTTTCTTTCTATTTTTTTAAAAATGTTTCTTTTTCTTTCTTACTGCAAGGCAAGGAAGAAAAATAAAAAATAAAAAAGCACTCTCTTATAAACTGCAAGGCTCTCTCTTATAAACGTTGCTGTCGGGGCAACAACCTTCGCGCTCCTTGCCTCCAGTGCTCTGTTGCCGAGTAGGTCTTGGTGAACAAGGCGTCCCGCGTGCTGCGAGTACGAAGCGACGCCGCTTGTTATCTCATGACCGTAACCTTCACGCAGGACAGGCGTGGACGGGCGTAACTGTTGTGTAATGCCACTTCGCATGAGGAGGAATCCAACGACTCAGACGAGGTGTACGATGGCACCCGAGGGTTGAAGTTGCGATTGCCTTGCATCAAGTTTCGTCAGGTAGGGGCTACGCAGCTTTCTGAGTGTGGAGAATTGCGCAGTCTCGAAGCAGAGAAGTAGGTTGTAGGATGTTCTCAGGAACAGTAAGAAGGTGCAGTATTTACAAACGGGATTCTAAGTGGAACTTTAGTCAAGGACCCCGTATTCCGATGTTTCTTTTCATTTCTCTGTTTTCTACTCTTGGCTAAAATCTGAATGTAATGAAACGATAAATAACACAGGGCCGCTAGCTCGTGTATATTATGTTGTTATTCGTGACGCCCGCTTTCATTGAAAGTGCCGCGGCGGGTATGCGAGGCTGCTTGTACGCAGTTGAAATTTCAAGATCTGAGCGACATGTACTCGGTTCACTTATGAACATACCTTTCAATCTTCCTATTGGCGTTCTACAGTTGCTTCCCAATTCTAGATCTTCAGACACTAATGATGGAATTGTACAGGTGCCGGCGTAGTAAAAATAGTTACATCACAACACAAGTATAACCACCACACTGTGAGAAATAACGCGTGTCAGCTGTCCCAAATTGATCCTTATTTGTGTATCTCATGTCCCCTTATCCAGAGAATAATTGTTGTTGCACACACTACTGGAGTATTTCGGGAAGACTGCAAACGGAACAAAAAAGTGAGAAAAGGCGAACCTGTGTTAGCAATGAGTACTTTTGTTCTTCTTCTCTTCTCCGTCTGGTCATTTCGACTGTTCCTTGCGTCCTCATACTCTGGTTTTATCCAGGACGCTCTCTGGGAGCTCCTGTCAATACGCCATTTAAATAATTTATGAAATTTTAACTTTGTGACTTCGGAAACAACTTTTTTGAAGATATTAAAATACCTTTTCTTGTTTTTCTTCAACGGCAAGGATTAGGCCTGTAGACCTGTCCGGTCGTCGATGTCTCGCCATCTTGTCCTTGGCCTTCCCATACATCATTTGGTGCTTTTTTACGTAGCCTATCATCATTCGTTCGTGGTGAATGGGAGTACCAATTTTGTTTCATGTTTTGAACTTTCTTTGAGAGATTAATTATTTTTAATTGTTAGCATTATCCACATTTCTCTTACCTAATTATGTATAATTAGCTACACTTGGCGGGAACTTCATTTCACTTGTTTCTATTGATTTTCGCCGCGTTTTCGGCTTTATGGACCTCTATAAGTTGCGGAGAAAAAGCGTGATTGAACCCACGAAGAGCTTTCGTCTTCCACAACATGCGCGCGCGCGTTTGTGTGTGTGTGCGTGTGTGTGTGTGCGCGTGCGCGCGCGTGCGTGTGTGTGATGAACGCTCTGTTATTATCAAACACTATGAAAAATTTAATGAAATGTTTTGATGATTACCCTTTTACATTATATGCTTCTCTGTTTATTTGTAAGGGATTATAGCATAATATATTATGAGAATTAAAATTCAAAGATCACTTTATGCAGTTTTTATTTTTCCGACAACACGGAATTATGTACTTATAGTAATAGAGTTGAAAATGTAGAAACTTGGAAAAAACAAAACAAATCGAAGTAAGAGAATTCATCTTAATAACAAATAGGGCACAGTTTGTTTTCATGTTCACCAAAAACAGGCCTCTTAAAGATCCCCGCTTCTTTCCCACTCTGAAAATTCAGGGTGTATCTCTTTCAACTCGTTGAATCCCTTCAATTTGTTGATCTGTCGGCTCAGGTTCATCGTCACTAGGACAAAAATTTGGATTGGAATCACTGTTACTCAATCTATCAATAATGTCCCCTTCTTTACTACTGTCCACTTCATCCATTTCCAGAATCCACCGTTCAATACGTTTTTCATCGGACATATTGTTTACACTAAAATAATAAGAAATGTTATAAGATATTTTAAGATGAATATTACGTAAAAATTGAAAATTCTAATTCAAATAATTATTGACTTACGTGTAATTCTTACACACTCCAAACACCTTCCAACCCTAACAATGAGTAATTCTTACTCACGTCAAACACACCGCAATAGTAACGATGAGTAAAATTTACTCGCTGTCACGCGGAAAATCACTCCAGAAATGGGACAAACGAGTCTCGGGCAAGTTTCTCTCAAAGAGGGGAATTGCAAACTGACTCAAGGTCACACTGCTAGCGGGTGGGTTCACGATGTACAGGGACTCGGGAGCACGAAACAAAAAGGTAAAGGTGTGAGTAAAATTTACTCATGGTTGGTATTCTAGAGTTAACAAACGGGCCACGGACCGCGCGCGATCTTTTCGTCCTCTCCTGATCCTATCCTCACCCCTTATGTACTCACATGCACTGCTCTACCACACTTGATGGGAGATTAGTCGGGAGCGTAGGGCTTGTCCTGGCTGGGGCAGGGCTATGCTGGCAGGAGATACCTGGGAGTGGAAAAGCCTGCTAGCCGAAGTGTCAATACGGGTCCAGATCTTACCTGCCACCGAGGGAAGATCACAGCCACGTCCCGTGATAAAAATATGCTCTCCACTTACGCGACCAACGACCTTAGTAGTTGACGCGTCCGGAGTCACTGATCAAGCAATCGAAGGTGAAATTATAGATTTAGATTTTTTTCTTTAGTTCATGAAAGTAAATAATTGGAAGTTATCGCCTCTTGAGGGCTCATTTTTCCTGATATCGACTCACTATTAAAATGTCAGGGAATTATTTACGTAAAACCCTACGTATGTGTAATTCGCTGCCTTGTAAAACGTGTAACGTATAAATTCTACCTTTTACTGCTCATCGCATTCCCGGTCGCAAGCACGAGCACGTACGAAAGCACATGTCACGCATCCAGGGGGAGAGTTGTTTTTCGTGTCGCGAGGAGGCGAATGCAAATCGGGCTTAGAGCGACGGCACCGCGTGAGCGCCCCCGCAAACCCGTCACGGGCGTGCGCGCCACGTGCGTGCGTGGGCGGCGGCGTGCCGCCCGCGTGGCGACGGTGTGGCGGCCCCAAGACGCAGATTGCGGCGCGGTTTTGCACGTGGCCGCCTCCGGCACCCTCCGGCGCTCGGATGCCTCGTTCCTTCTCAGCCAACGACCTGGAATATACCACGCAGAGGGGCTGACCCTGCGGTTTCGGTTTATGGTGGAAGCAAGGTGTTTTTGAAGTTTCTCAATTCGTTCGCCTTACTCATTGTGATTTCGTTTGTAAATGGTTGGTTTTTGGTCGTGAAACACGGAGTAAGAACATTTATATAATACTCGTATGGAGTCCCGCGCCCCGCCCGGTCTTAACCAGCGCCAAACGGAATACTAGAATACTCTGTATCCCCAGAGGGAGCTGCTTTGGCTGCAAAAAGCATGACTTGAATTCGCCGCAGAGATGGAGGCGCTTCACCCACTATGTAGAACATTATAACTCGTTGTTCTCAGCACTGCAACTGCGGAATGTGGACGTTCGGATCCCTCATCTGGCAAGTTTTGTTATTGTTTGAATCTTGTTCTTTCGTTGCGTCTGTTTTGTTTCAATGAATTCCCTGAAGACATTATTGATCGGAGCTCGATTTCCTTTGTGTACGATTTGGATAAACTCTTTCTATTAGAGATGTGAGAATGAGTTACCAAGAGTTTATCCACACAGTCTTGTTCGCTGTGTAAATCCGTGGATAGAGGTCAGTTTTAATATGTAACTCCCGTGAAAAAGTTCATGTTGTACGGCTGTATGCTGCCAAGTGATAGACGACTGATTATTAGAAAATATTAAAAAAATTACTTGTTCAGTGTTAGCCTAAAGAGTGTGTAGTATTGTATTAAAGTTCTGCAAAGTTGCATGATTTTTTTCCTCTAGCTCTGGAATTGTTATGGGTGTGACGTCGTCATAGGATGAGGAAGAACACAGACACGGAGTTGACTGTACATATTTATTTACAAGTCTATTACACTATATACACTCCTAAGGAACACTCCTAAGGAACGCTGCTCTCCACAGCACTCCGACTCCTGAGACGAGCCGCCTCAGTATTTACTAAGAGAACCCCAGCTCGCTACACCAGCGCCGCCCTTGGTCTCTTGTCCCGTGGCGAAAAGCCACGCCTCGCAAGACACTGCTCGCGATCACCTCCGCACATCGCTACGGTCAAAACTCGACTCCCAGGAAGCTTATTCCACCCGCCTCCCTTGCGAGGCATCACGTGACCGACCTCCCACGCACAAAGCGTCATTTCCGCTCGAGATTTGGGCTGGCTGCAGAAGGAGCCTGGCGTCCATCTGCGAACGATTTCTGTCGTCACACATCACTAGTGCGAACGGACAGCCGCCTTCTCAGACACGCCCCCAGCGGAGAGAGACCCTCGAGAGACCCCGGGGGGTCCGTCCGCCCCTGCGCGGCACGAGAGGACCACCCCTCCCCCTTGCACGACTTGTGCGGTCGGTCGCGCCCAGTGCTGTGACGCTACATGGGTCATTAATACGTTGAGAACAAAATTTACGTATAATAGATGCTGTGTCTAACAGGTAGGTCTACGTAAAATACCCATTTTCGCGATTGCTGTATAGATAAAGGCCTCGAGGGAATAGCAATCACATACTCTTCGGGATCCACTTGCAATTCGAGTCTTTGAACTCAATAATCAATACTAATTCAAAAGAGAGAGACGAGGTAATTTCTTTCAAAAATGTTTAAATCGTGGAGTGGATAACTGCCATTCTCGTTTGATATAGACTTCGTATATTGAAACTCCAAAAACTCATATTCATGTAATTTTGATGTAAACTGAAGTCTTACGCGCATACGATTTTGAAATTTAATATAGTGGACTTCATAAGTGTAGCGTGTCAAGGATCTTAATATCGCGGGCCGAAGGTCCCAAAGAAACGTTTTTCTCACCGTAATCTACAGGATGAAACCTTCTTGAACATTCTATTACGTTTTTGCTGGTCTGGCGCTTCCCGATGTTACTTCACCTGCTCAGAGACGTGCAGAATCTGCCATTAAATGTGAATGAGAGGGACAGAGAGCCACAGAGGCAGACAGGGACAGGGTGAGGGAGGAAGAGACTGTGAGAAAGGGGTAAGAGGGAGATGAAGGGTAGAACAACGTCTGCCGGGTTTTCCTAGTTGAATATGAATATTGAATTTTATTTTAATTCATCACTTTAATAATTATTCTCCATTATTAGCCTTACTCTTCATAAACGTGTCTTTACCTGGAAGTTTTCAATATTCATTCATTAAGTATTAATGAGCTGATTAACTTAAACATTTATATTAACTGACCCTGCGGTGGGTATGAACTACTGGCCTTTCAGCATTCAACCGCTGTAAGCGAAAATTACACACATAAGCTGTTCGGTTAGCTCATTTCTATATTTTATTTGCAACTATGGCTTGTACATTGACTGTGGTGATGTCAGAAATCTCCGCGAACACGATTATGCCGGATCTCTTGAGGAAGTTTTTCATAATTCATGTTTGTTCCGTGCGGGTCGAGATTTACTCCTTAAATATCCTCCTCCCCCCCCCTTCGCCACGCCCAACATACGAACGCAGTCAAACCCGCAATTTGCGCTTGGTTGCGTGTAGTTCGACCTTGTGGGAATTCCACTTGGACCCGGATCTGCACGCCGTGCTCTGGACGTCGCGAATCGAAGGCTGGGATTCCCCGACAGCTAAATTCATCTGCTTTTTCTCGCGCCTTTTAAAGGGCGCGACGGAGCACAGTGCAACATTGTTTCGCCCCCAAGGTGAAAAGCATCGGAGCATGCAAACGCCGGTAAGAAGACGTCGGTCACGATTTCGTTCCGTGTAGTTATGTATACAATTATCAAACAAGACTAAGAGATCGGTAATTGTTAGAGGGTTTTTTTTCTTCGAGAAATTAAGAATTGCATTGGAATCTATTTAAATATGTCGCTTAATGGCAGAATTTAATTAAAACTAGGGTGAAAATCAACGTCATGGCGATAACTTCAATATAAAATGTTGTGCAATGAAATTGAAAAAAAAATGAAATATGTTCTATTTAGGAAATCAAACAAAGAACAATACTAACAAGATGATACCTTGAGTTGGGCAATGGTTATATCTACTGACATAAAATGCAAAAGCTGTACCAGAGTTTTTGAATATTATAACAGTGAACGGGTGTAGCTTTAAAGAGAAATGTGTTTCTTCAATGAAGACGCTATTCTGAG
This sequence comes from Acheta domesticus, assembly GCA_031308135.1. Lineage (NCBI taxonomy): Eukaryota > Metazoa > Arthropoda > Insecta > Orthoptera > Gryllidae > Acheta > Acheta domesticus. The sequence continues at coordinate 1,889,480 of JAHLJT010003656.1, read as the reverse complement.
TCGTATACCCGCAAATCTCATGGAATAAGAAAGAGGGACTGCTTCGACAGCTTATAATCAGGGTGAATTATAGAGGGAGCACGAAACCCTCCCCCTTGGGGGCTGAATACATCAACATGTATCACTTCCAATTCAGACTACTCTTGATGTAAGTATGTCTAGAGAAATAAAGATTTGTACTTTTAATGACAGTACAGAAAGAGCTAGTCGTGAGCATTGCGCTTGCTGTCATCTATTTCATTCAGAAACAATCACTTTATTTCATAATTTTGTATTGCGAGAGAACATTTACAATAATTCCAAATCCTTTCCCATAAAAAGAGCCTTTTGCGGACAATGGCCTTCGTTTGTGGAACCGCCCTAGTTGTAATGTATCAGTTCAAAGGGACTTGGATATCTGCGTTCGTGCAGCACGGCGTTGGCGATCGGAACGGACATGAAATCTGTGTCAATCCCCACTGCACCGCGCCGCCCACGGCCTCCGCCGCTCTATCCAATTAGCGTGGTGGTGGTGGGGGAGTGTCGCCTCGCCACACGCGATGCGGCGGCGCCGCCTCTGCAGGCGCTGACCGCAGCGGTCCACGCTCCCCCTCCACCGCCACGCGCCGCTCCTCGGCCCTCGCCCTCGCCCTCGCCCACGCCCACGCCCTCGCCCGCGCCCTCGCCCTTGCCCCTGTACCTCTCCGCTCCCATCGCCCCTCCGATCATGCGACGCTCCATGGTCCATGCCGCCTCCCCCGCCCACGGCCCCGCTCCTCCCCCTCACTCTGTCCAAGCACTAGCCCCTCCCCCCACTCTCCATCTACGCTGCCCACCTCATTCCTTCCAAGCACCCCCCCCCCCGCCCACGATCCACGACCGACCCTTGCTTCCGCCCACACACTCTGGTCCCTCGCCCGCGCCTCCTCGGCTCGTGCAGCCCCCTCGTCCGCCCGGGTCCCCGCCCCGTGTCCACGCGCCGCTGCTCCCGCCCTCCGCCACGCCCCCTCGTCCGCGCGTGCGCTTAGGGAAGAACGCGCTCGCTTGTTGACTTGGCGGCCACATTCCACAGGACATTGGCCGCGTTCCAGCAAATGTGACAGCGCACTTGTAATAGCATTTCTCGCGACCGCCAGATTAACGATAGCGTTAGTACCGAGCATACTATTACTTTGCGTTTAAATTTCTCTCACACGTGGGGACTTACGCTTTGTTTCAGTGACAACTTGTCATCCAAAGTGAGTAGTCATAAACACATAATATGATGTAAAATACTCGTAGCCGTTTGTATCTCGAAAGAAAATGTCTGCAGCTGAAAGTACCCGACTTAAAAGAGCCAACGGCAATGTAGTTAATTTTATTCTCAGAAAACATGTTTACACATTGTTCATTAAACACTCCCCTGCAAACATACCTCTGCTAATTGAAATCTTTACAATTGAGAGGAAATTAGTACAATGTGTTCTAAATTAAATAATATTTTCACGATAAAATGTTTTTAAAACAAAATTGGCATGTTTTCGCAATAAACCCCAAATTACGGCGAAATTAACTAAAAATATGTTGGAAATGGCCTATCGCCTTGTTTTTGTATTTGTAGCAACAAAAGGAATCTGATTTTTGAGTTGAAAGGCACAAATATTGCACAGAGAATAGATAATAGATCATCCTGCTGTTCCTTACTTTCCGAAATGCAACACAAGATATAGAACAGTATGCTACAATGAATATGTTTTGTCATTTATTTATATTTTGTACATTTACCTGTATGAATGCTTGCGAAATGAACGCAAAATCAGCTATTCTTTTCGCTAATTCCGTAAAAATAAACGTGCAAAGGCAATGCCTCAAGAAATACTGCCCCATAGCATGAAGAGAGAGATTACTCAAATAAGGGACCGATTTGGCTACTACTGCTTGGCATAATTACAGGTTATGTGCATGTGCTTAATTAGTTTATGCGATTGCCTGCAGTTGGCATCGCAAGAGGTTGTCGAAAGCATTTACGTGCAAGCTGTCATCCAGCTTGACTTTTTGTTTTGTTCTCCGACGTGTCCAACTGCCCACTTCTTCCGCTAACTTGTCTTTAGCGCACTCCGCGCCGCTTCGACAACGGCGACGCCATCGGAGAGCGCAGCGTTGACCTTCCGCCCGCGCCCGCGCCCGCGCCCGCGTGCTCTGTGCATCCCAGGGCGACGCCCCCGCCACGCGCCACCCGCCCCCGCCCGCCCGCCGCGGAATTAACATTTACCGGAGCTCAGTCTGTCTTCCTCCCCCTCTGCCCGCGCCCGCGCCCACGCCTGCGCCCCCGTTGCCGGAGCGATCGTCTCTCTGAGAAGAGCTTCTTTGCAACCCCGCTCAACTGGCGGAACTGCGATGGGAATACGCGACGCCACATCTCTGGTGATTCGTGGGTTGAACAGAATCGTAGAGATGGTGGGAGAGGTGAGAATGTTATTATTAGCCTATTACAATCCCACGGAGGGCTAAGGCCTCCTAATTTCTCAGGGAAAATTTATGTTGTCAGCTACTTGTGACCTTGTACACAGCTAGTTCGCTGTATGGTTTTATACCAAATACAAAAATATACAAAAAATACAGAAAAATACAAAAATACCACAACTGTATCTGTTATTTGGTTGTTTTTTTTTATTTATTTGGTATTTTTTCCTGAGAATGTAAACAAGGGTAAATAGTAAGTCTAATGCACACCAACGGTTTGGAAAATGCTAGAGCATCAGAGCTTCACGGTGGGGATGTGGAAAGGCTAGAAAGATTTCAGAATAAATTGCGATGGCATAATTTCTACAAACCCTTAGGTAAACGGCCTGTTTTGATGTGGCCGACGAACGTGAACGACACATACACTGAACGACTTCACGAAGGTCGGCAATCATTAATACATTAGTAGTACTCAGAAAAACAAAATTCCTAATGTTTCTGATGGTTGTTTGCCTACGTCTCGTCAAGGACACGCCACTAAAGGCGTTTTGGAAGGTCGTTACAAGGGAATAGTGAGTGCAGATGATGTTAAAGAAGGGCGTTAGAATTATGTGGGTGCGAATTTTCGACGCCGTCGCGTGCGCGTGTGGAGCCGGACGAGTAGAGGCAGTATAATCGGGGCGTCGAAGGATCGAACCAGGGCCTTTCACCTCCCTTATATAGAAGAATTCACGTAAGAACAAGCAAAAGTGACAGTTCGCTAAACAAGTGAACATCACATGTAATTCAGAGAAGTATCCCTCCGCCGCGGCAGCTGTTCAGAAACACGTGCACCAGTACGCACCTTACATTCAAGACTCGGTTTTCAAACAAAAATAATACTTATCACGCAAAAACTAAATTCCATATAATGTGTATAAAAAAATAATTTTTTTACAGAAGAGCACATAGCACTGCACTACCTAATTTCAATTATTTATCGTGGCGCACTATGTTTTCGTCGGACGAGGACATCACAAAAGGAAGCGTCGAAACCATTTACAAGTTAGCCAACTGCAACCGAACGAATCGAGGAAGGAGAGTTCAATGGGATTAAGGACTTAACGAACCACAGAACCTTCGGTTATGTTGCCAGCACTAGCTGTCAAAATTGCTTGTTCTTACATGAATCTCTCTTTAACGTGGTGGAGACCATTACAGTGGCGCGCTCTCCTGCATCACTTTCGTACACGATCTAAAATACGAACCGCTGCCAACTATACTTCAACGTGCGTGGCTGCTGCATAGGTTTGCGAGACGCAAGCAGGTGCGCCATGTTACAAAAGAAAGCGTCGATGTTCGTGCTTTCGTCAGTGGTTTCTGATACTTTGTATATATTTAAATAAAATTTTCGTATTTCTCACAAATTAGCCAGTTTTTATGTGCGGAAGTCTGCGAGCCTAACCTGCAGCTGTTCCCGGCGACGCTAGCGTTTCCTACAGTAGCAGCGCCCTCCGGCTTTATCTCCGGTTTCGATGGGGAGTCGCGAGGCCCTGGAATGGACCGCGGAGGCGAAGCGGCGCTTGCGAGCGCGGGGCAGCAGGCGGAGGGCGGCGCTCGACGCCTCGTGGGCGTTCGTTCACCCTCGCGGGGGTCGAGCACGTGGCACGTGCAGGCGCCGAGGAAGCGCCGAGCGCCGGAAGAGGGTGGGTGGAGGAAGGGGAGACTCGCCTCCGCGACGACGACATCGGGAGAACGGGAGGGCTCTTGGCGCGATCTCATTCTCCTCCCGTGGACCGGGAGAGATGGCTCAGTGCGTCAAATGATGTCACTGCAGTCCCTCTAACCGGGAGGTCCTACGTTCGATTCCCGGCGGCGGTAGGATTTTCAACGCTAGCTTTTCAGCTAGGTCGAATTCAGTCGCTGTCTGGAGGAGAATTCTAGCGGCCGGCTGCTCTGATCGGTAGTTTTCCGTGGTTTCTCTGACCAACACTAGGCGAATGATGGAGCAGTACTCTAACAAACGGGCCACGGACCGCGCGCGATATTTCCTTCCTCTTCCTTGTCCCATCATCTCCCTTTACACACACGTGTATGCACTACCCTACCACACATGCCGGGAGACCGGTCGGGAGCTTAGAGCTTGCCCCGGCTGGGGCAGTGCCCCGCTGGTGGGAGAAACCAGGTTAGGGGAAAACCCCGCTAGTCGACAGTAGGTCGGCGCCGGATCTCACCTTGTCACAGAGTAAAGAAGCTTTTCTGTGGTTTAACGTCATTTGTTTCACTAGCATCACAATGCTGATGATATAAGCCCATTGAAGCCGCAGAAGGGCAGGGGCCTCTTGTCAGAACAAAGGGGTGGTTCTGCTCATCTCTTTAGGTGAGCCAGTCCTCAAGAGATTTAGTGCTATCACTACAGTACTATCGAATACCAACCTGCCTATACATTGCACTATATGCTATTTTAATACTAACTGCACTCAGTTTTCGGATACACTCTAGTGTCACTTTTATTGGTCATTTTGTATTTCACATTGTTTATACATTCACTATTATTTTAGTTTTTACACTTTTACTGTTGTATTTACACTTGCACTTTCTCATATTTAGTACTTCTTTTCACTAATGTTTCGTGTCATTTGTTTCTCTTGAACCTTCCATGTTTCCCTGTTCCTTGCTATTCTATAGTATCAGTAGCTCAGAACATCAGAGCACCACAATACTCGCACGAAATGTAATAGTAATCGATATGGGGAGAATGTCAGTGAACTTATTTTTGTCGAAAATGTGATCTTAGGACTATTTAGAGCAGAGTCCTTCAATTGTTTACATCTCTTAAAAATATTTTTTCGAATCCTCAGATTCGCAATTCTTTAATTTATCACAAAAGTGGGGAAAATTTACTACAAGCAGCATTTCGTAAACTTACAATTGGAAGAGAAGCAACAATTTTTTTTTCCTTGTGTATTACTACCTAGAACAATGCAGTAGTAAAAACTGTCGATTTTTTCGTTTCGTTAATCCATTAGAAGCGAATTCGGTGGGACGATTCACTTGCCCTATCGCCCTCCAATGGTGAGAAAAATGTTTCCGGGAAGACAGCCGATCGGGCATTGTCTTTCAGTCCCTGTTGAACGTGTCCGGCGACAGCACACGCGCGTTTCTCATCGGAAGCACGCGGTGCGCCGCCGGCACTTGTTATTCGCTCGCACGCGGCTTGAGACCCCTTTTGTTTCGCCGCGTTTTCTCCGGACGCCATTATCCAGGACAATCGAGATCGAATCCATTGAACGAGAGGTTTTGTGCGGACAGCTGCTGTTGCGTTATGACAGCTCCATTGTGTCGTCCCGTCAAGACGGCGATGGAGGTGTCGTTGTGCGCGGACTTGGTGTTCCACCCACTAGATGGCAGGCTCCCGCGAAATGGAGATGCAGGGGAAAACATTTGTTTTTGTTTTTCGTTCGTCTTTCGGAATTCGCGTGGAATTTAAAAGAACGTGATTTGCTTCTTTCTGATCGTAGGGGTGCGCACAGGAGGAATCAGGGGAATTGTGGCCCCCTGAAAATTTTTAGGCTCCATAGGAAAAACAAATAAAACATGATTGTAAATAGGTTGAATTCCTAATTTCCCTCTTTTTAACCTGATACACGAGGGAATTGACGCACTATATTTGGGGAAAAAGTTCAGCAAACCATCTGCCAAGCCTGTAAGTGGTTCAACTGAAATTTAATTGACGTTGTTAAATTGTATCATTAAATTTTTTATTTCATTTTCCCTAGAATGTAGAATGTTTCATTTACTTATAGAAAAACGTCGTATGTAAATGAAGTTTAATGGGAAGGGGTGCTCAGAGAGGCCGTGAAATGCAGCCCCTCTCGTGTTGTTTTAGAATGCGTACGCCTGTGTTTTTGATAAAAAATTTGAAATTTTTTTGTAAATTGTTGGGGTAATTAAACCTCCACCTTGCAGTTGACAGATTCAAAGAAGTATTATGTTGACCTTTGAATCAAGGAAACAAAGAATTCACACGTATCAAATTTCGTTTGGTGTTTCATGCATTTTTTAAATGATCGGACTTATAGGCAGTTTACGAAAACGTATCCGAACTCTGACCTGAATTCTTTATACCAGGAGACAAGATTTTAGTAGCGATCGCTTTCTCGTCACTGTTCAATCGGCGTGTGAAAATATCATGTCTTTCCGTGAACATCTGTATTTAGCGACTCCTTCAGCTGTCGGCGCAGCCGCGGCTCGCCAGCTGGCAGCGTGCGTCGCGGGCGCGTGTGTGCAGGCGCGCGTGCGTGCGTGGGCGATGCGTCAGCCGCCGCCGCCGGCAGCAGCAGCGTCTGGGCCGGGCGATCACCACGCCCCGGCGCCGTGCCGCCCGCCGCCCGCCGCCCGCCCGCCGCCACCGGCGCTGCCTTTAATTACAAGCGGCGGGGCAGGAGGAAGCGCTTTATGTGACGTCAGCCAAGGCCTTCTGGTTCCGCGCATAAATGAATAAATCAGATTAGCGGCGCGGCTTCTGCTGTCCCCGCCCGCCCGCCCGCCCGCCCCGCCCGCCCCGCCCCGCCCCGCCCCGCCCCGCCCCGCCCCGCCCCGTCCCATCCCGTCCAATCCCACCCAGTTGTGCCCCGCCTCGTTCCGTCCCGCCCCGACCCATTCCGCCCCGTCCCACCCGCCCCGCCTCTCCCCGCACGGTCCCGCCCCGTTCCGTCCGGCCCCGCCCCGCCCCGTCCGGCCCCGCCCCGCCCCGTTCCGTTCCGTCCTACCGCGTCCCTTCGTGCCCCGTCCGGCCCGCCCCGTTCAGCCCCATTCCGTCCCGCCCAGCCCCGTTATCCCCGCCCCCTCCCCACCCACCCACTCCTCCCCGCCTCCCCACCCCACCCGTTCCGCTCCGCCCCGCCCCAGCGCTGCTAAGCCCCTTCTGTCAAGCCGTCCCCGCGCATCGCTGCTCCCCGTTGCTCTTCCGGTGCGCAGTTCCTTTGTTCGGGCGCTGCAGGCGCTGCAGTCGCTGCTTGGCGACGCGCGTCCGTGCGTCTTGGCTGCTCCAGTTGTCACTTGGCGGGAACTCCTTGCTCTCCGGATTACCTTCTCCTTCCTTCCTCTTTGCCGTTTCCCACATCATTCGCTTTCTCTACTTCGCTCTTCGCACTCGAGTATGAGGTATACTTCTTTTATTACTACCCACATTCCCCACAATGTCCTCTCTTTATCGTTACCTTCTTTGGATCGGACTCTCCTATTATCTCGAGATACTCATCTTCCAATTTCTCTTTATTTGTGTCCATATTGGGTTTTCCTTGTTTTATTGCCTTCAATTTCATTCGCAGTACTTCTGCCCGACTTTTCGCCAAGAATGGGATGCTCTAGAATAGTGGTCGCCAAACTTACGAAGCTTATGAGCAACCACACAGTTTTCAATCCTACTGTGAGCAACCAAGAAACGAAGACAGAACAACAAATTACAAATCTTAACATTTGTTTATTAAATATGAAACAAATTTTAATGAAACTGTACACAAGAAAAATAAATTGGAATGGAATTTCACAATACAAAAAAAAATTAAATATAATTAGTAAACAAATTATAAATGTGAGAACAGATTTTGCATCAATCTTGTTAACCAACCTTCGGAATGACGGCGATCTACCAAAAATTGCTCTGCGAACTACTAATAGCTCGCGATCGACGATTTGGCGATCACTGATCTAGAAGTTGCTGTCGCCCAGAATCGCGAACCACCGCATGCGCCTGCCAGTTACGTCTCCGCGACGGAATGGAGCTGTCTGGCACGAGCGAGCGAGCAGGCGGAGGGCGACGCTGCAGGGAGGGAGGAATAAAAGCGGTTTCCGCGTCTGAAGCGAGTGATGGAAGGGATTCTGTTAGGAGGCGTCGATTGGTAGTGGTTGAAACCGAACATGTACATAACTGTTGTTAGTCAATTTTTACTTCGTAAACCATTCATTTGAAACTTTGAGCGTGTAGAGAAAAGTTACCAAAGGGTCGCCGCTTTTTTGTATGTATCACTCATTTAGAATAATATAAAATTGTGAAATAAACTTACATAATCCCAAGTAATTTGTAATAACAGAAAATTCTGCGAAGGTATTAAACTGCTCTCGTGCAATAAATCAAATTGATAAACTTACACATTTCTGCACCGTTTTATGTCGGCGCTGACCCATTTCTTCTCCTTGAATGAATGGAATTTTGGAATTAATTTTCATGAAAGCTTCTTCATAATTGCGTGGGACTTTGCTGCGCGGTCCCGACATTACTCGAGAAGGTGAATCTCTCTGCGCCAGTCGCACAAGTGGGCAGGGCATCCGTACGACAGTCGCTGCTGCCTCTGCGACCGCCACCGCCTTCATCTCGGCGCCCCCGCCTCCGCGTCTGCCTCCATTTCGAACCCGCCGCCACCGTCACCCCAGTGGCCGTGCCTCCTCCCAAAAGACATAGAGTTTACGCTTGTGTCCTTCTTTTAATTGGCGAAATTGAGTTAAATATTTAGACTTAGACCATTCCCGTCACCTTATTGGAAGCTATACGCTCGGAGAATATGTTACACAGTCATATAGAATCAACACCCATTGACTCGGTAGCTTAGTGGTCAGAGCACCTGGGCGTAAACCAGAAGGCCCGGGTTCGAATTCCAGTCGGGCCGACCAATTCTTTGAACAAATTGAAATGTTAGAATTAATGTAGCTATTTACAAATATTATTATATAGTCTCAAATATACATTACGAAACAATATACAGTGTAAAAACAAATATTTATTCTTTAACAAAAATGTATGATTGCCCCTCCCAAATGATGGGCTGAATCCGCCCCTGACCGTCACTCCGCCGCCACCTCCACCCCATCGCCATCTGTTCGCCGCCGCCTTCCATTCGATGTCGCCATCCCGTCGCCCCAGCGCCCGGCGCTCATCCACTTAGGCAGATCGCCTGGGGCAATCTCCGGGCGGAGGCGCCTCTGCTTTGATGCGCCTGCTCACCTTCTTCTCTTTCTCGTGGTGGCGCTGTGGCGCTTGGCTTTCAAAGAAACAAGACTTCTCGACTCGTGCAAGTGCTTTCTTGCCTCTCAGTGGCCGGATGCTGCGGGGCTCTTTCAAGGGTGTTCAGATCCAGAGCACGCGAAGTAAGCGTACCGGGATTAAGGAAAACTTTCAGGGAATACTCCGCAAGACCTTGTGCTCAAAATAAAGTTGTACATTTGAGCCCTAATCGCCTAAACATTAAGAATGTATTAAGATATTTGCTGAAGTCATAAAATTATGTTCGTATTGATTCATCTGCTACTACACAAGCATCGTTACCGACAGCGACGTCACCGAGAGCAATTTTTCCATCTGTGCAACTCTAATGGAGCCGCTCATCTTCTCCTGGAGGATGCTGGGGTAGAAATGTTTAGCTTCGGCATAATCAGCTCCCGACAGGGCCTAGCGCACGGGATCACGAGTTTGTGCGGTCAGTCGTTTTGGATGCCGCCAATGATTCTTATACTAGTAGCTGAACCACCCGGTGCTTTGGCGAGACAGCAAGGGCTCCCGACCGTGCGCTACTCCCCGGCCCTGCGGCCCCTCCCCCTTGTCCTCGGCCACAATCCCCTCCCCCTTGTCTTCGGCTCCCAGTCCCCTCCCCCTAGCCCTCGGCCCTCAGTCCCCTCCCCCTAGCCCTCGGCCCTCAGTCCCCTCTCCCTAGCCCTTGGTCCCAGTCCCCTCCTCCTAGCCCTCGGCCCCCAGTCACCTTCCGCTAGTCCTCGGCTCCCAGTCCCCTCCGCCTAGCCCTCGGCCCTCAGTCCCCTCTCCCTAGCCCTCAGCCCTCAGTCCCCTCTCCCTAGCCCTCGGCCCTCAGTCCCCTCTCCCTAGCCCTCGGCCCTCAGTCCCCTCTCCCTAGCCCTCGGCCCTCAGTCCCCTCCGCCTAGCCCTCGGCCCTCAGTCCCCTCTCCCTAGCCTTCGGCCCTCAGTCCCCTCTCCCTAGCCCTCGGCCCTCAGTCCCCTCTCCCTAGCCCTCGGCCCTCAGTCCCCTCTCCCTAGCCCTAGGCCCTCAGTCCCCTCTCCCTAGCCCTCGGCCCTCAGTCCCCTCTCCCTAGCCCTCGGCCCTCAGTCCCCTCTCCCTAGCCCTCTGCCCTCAGTCCCCTCTCCCTAGCCCTCGGCCCTCAGTCCCCTCCCCCTAGCCCTCGGCCCTCAGTCCCCTCCCCCTAGCCCTCGGCCCTCAGTCCCCTCTCCCTAGCCCTCGGCCCTCAGTCCCCTCTCCCTAGCCCTCGGCCCTCAGTCCCCTCTCCCTAGCCCTCGGCCCTCAGTCCCCTCCCCCTAGCCCTCGGCCCTCAGTCCCCTCTCCCTAGCCCTCGGCCCTCAGTCCCCTCTCCCTAGCCCTCGGCCCTCAGTCCCCTCCCCCTAGCCCTCGGCCCTCAGTCCCCTCTCCCTAGCCCTCGGCCCTCAGTCCCCTCTCCCTAGCCCTCGGCCCTCAGTCCCCTCTCCCTAGCCCTCGGCCCTCAGTCCCCTCTCCCTAGCCCTCGGTCCTCAGTCCCCCTCCCTAGCCCTTGGTCCCAGTCCCCTCCTCCTAGCCCTCGGCCCCCAGTCACCTTCCGCTAGTCCTCGGCTCCCAGTCCCCTCCGCCTAGCCCTCGGCCCTCAGTCCCCTCTCCCTAGCCCTCGGCCCTCAGTCCCCTCCCCCTAGCCCTCGGCCCTCAGTCCCCTCTCCCTAGCCCTCGGCCCTCAGTCCCCTCTCCCTAGCCCTCGGCCCTCAGTCCCCTCTCCCTAGCCCTCGGTCCTCAGTCCCCCTCCCTAGCCCTTGGTCCCAGTCCCCTCCTCCTAGCCCTCGGCCCCCAGTCACCTTCCGCTAGTCCTCGGCTCCCAGTCCCCTCCGCCTAGCCCTCGGCCCTCAGTCCCCTCTCCCTAGCCCTCGGCCCTCAGTCCCCTCTCCCTAGCCCTCGGCCCTCAGTCCCCTCCCCCTAGCCCTCGGCCCTCAGTCCCCTCCCCCTAGCCCTCGGCCCTCAGTCCCCTCTCCCTAGCCCTCGGCCCTCAGTCCCCTCTCCCTAGCCCTCGGCCCTCAGTCCCCTCTCCCTAGCCCTCGGCCCTCAGTCCCCTCTCCCTAGCCCTCGGTCCTCAGTCCCCCTCCCTAGCCCTTGGTCCCAGTCCCCTCCTCCTAGCCCTCGGCCCCCAGTCACCTTCCGCTAGTCCTCGGCTCCCAGTCCCCTCCGCCTAGCCCTCGGCCCTCAGTCCCCTCCCCCTAGCCCTCGGCCCTCAGTCCCCTCTCCCTAGCCCTCGGCCCTCAGTCCCCTCCCCCTAGCCCTCGGCCCTCAGTCCCCTCTCCCTAGCCCTCGGCCCTCAGTCCCCTCTCCCTAGCCCTCGGCCCTCAGTCCCCTCTCCCTAGCCCTCGGCCCTCAGTCCCCTCTCCCTAGCCCTCGGTCCTCAGTCCCCCTCCCTAGCCCTTGGTCCCAGTCCCCTCCTCCTAGCCCTCGGCCCTCAGTCCCCTCTCCCTAGCCCTCGGTCCTCAGTCCCCCTCCCTAGCCCTTGGTCCCAGTCCCCTCCTCCTAGCCCTCGGCCCCCAGTCACCTTCCGCTAGTCCTCGGCTCCCAGTCCCCTCCGCCTAGTCCTTGGCGCCAGTCCCCTCCCCTTAGTCCTCTCCCCCTAGATCTCGGCCCCCAGTCCCCTCCCCGTAATTCTCGCCTCCAAGTCCTCTCGCCCTCGTCCTCGGCCCCTATTCCTCGTCCCGAAGTCGTCTTCCCCAGCCCTCGCTAGCACTGGCGGCCTCGCAGCCTCCCGGGACGTGGAGCCTCGTTCGCCCGCCCCGTGACGTCAGCGGCGCCGGAGCCGTTCCGCGGCGTCCTCATGTGCCGGCCGGCGCGCGGCGGCGAGGCTGCCTCCTCGCAACAGCTGGACGCTCTCCTGTGCCCGACGCAAGCGCAGCTGAGGGCGGCCGTTGATGGTTTCAATGCTGCCGGACGGACGGTGTTGTGGAAATTCGTGTTTATTGATTCCCAGTCAAATGAAATGAACACGTTGCCTTGCTATCGGATATTTTTAAATGGAAAAAAGGGTAATAAGTTTTCGTCAATATCAGCGCTGGTAACCTGCCAGAATTCTACTTCGTTGCTTTCAAAAAGCTTGTAACGGTAGGTATGGACGTTGGTGACCCGTGAAATTGTGTAGGTAGTTGATTTACAAAATGTTACGAATTATAATTTAGTTTGGAATGTTTGTGACGTTTTGCTATCACTGTTTGAGATCACTGAAAAATTAGGAGAGCAAGAGCTCATTAAAAAAAATGATCTTTGAACAAACACTTGCTAGTTTTCGCTCCAGCAAGCAGTGGCAGACCCGTTTCTTATTCGCCCAGTAAATTTATCGCCTAGAGTTCGAAGCTATAGATTACGCGGATAAGCTTATTCTACTGTCAAAAATACGAGAAACGTGACGTGTGACGTGAGGATTGAGGCGAATTGACACGTTGACAGCGCGCGTATCAGGTGAGAGGTCGGGGGCTCGTCCGTATGTCGGTCACGATGCCGTGCGTCTATCGACCGCGGTGCGCGGCGCCCGCCTGCGCGTTGCGCGCGGCTCCCCGAGTGACGCGCCGCGCACGTGCGACAGCCCCTCGCCGTCGCAGACGCGTTCGCTGCAGCCGCAGCCCGAGTGTTGAATTACAGGATGCCAGTTTTACCCTGCGGGGATGAGGTGCGCTTACCTGCACGCCATTTACAAAATAGTGGGCACTTTATTACAAGATTTGCTTTGGATGAACCAAGGGTTGTTTTTTATTCGTTCTGCAATGTGGAAATCGACAAGGACGTATGAGCACGTGCACTTCTTTGGCATATCTCGAGAATTCTATTTAAGTTGGGTATCTAGGGTCTGTGCGTTTTTGTTTGTTATAAAATTTGCGAACTACTCGATTGTTTCTTACGAATTTGAACAGCCGACAAAAATGACAAGAGATTCTTCACCCCATAATTGTTGCCCCAATGAGCGTTTCTCTAAGTAGTAAAACCGTTATTCCTTAGCTACATTTGTGTCGTCAGCTCGGGTTATAATGAAATATCTCGACAAATGACGACCACTTGCTTCAGTGGGTTAAAATATTAAATGCTTGAAATCGAGAGGCCCCGCGACATGTTAGACTTTGGGCTGCCAATGAGCCTCCGTGCTGGGCGCCCGAAAGGTGTCTTGGCGTCACAAAGAACGCGCGCTCCTCTCGGGCCGCTTCGGACGCCCACGCACGCAGCTACGCACGCGGCGCGGCGCGGCGCCCACGCGCCCACGGCGGGTGTAAGCACGCAAGGGGCGGCCGAAATTCCTTACGTCAGAACTGTTGAGTTGGGGTGATGCGCGCACTCATAAACAATAAATGTCCACAATGCGTTCTTTCGTTTCATTCATCTGGCTGTTATTGAGTCGAAGGCTGTCAAACGTGCACGTGTAAAAAGTCTGACGGTAATACACTTATTTCCCGTATGGGGGACTCGTGCTTCCCAGTTAGTTTTGTAAAATGAACCGTTATTTACGTAATCCTTTCTAACTAGACATCTTACAATGAGTTTTGTTTTATTTTTGTTCTAAATATGTTTAATGAAGCTTGCTAGGAGAAATGTTACGTGTACTTGACTCAATAGGTGTAGCTTGAAATTTATGCTAGCTTTACATAAGCAACTAGTAAAGATGTTCATGGAGGTTTCATTCCGAACTCCCGCAAAATAAGTGACTTGGAATAGAACTTTCAATGCGTTTAATGAAGACTTGACGAAGGCAAGGAGTGAGGACGGAAGGCTGGTGCGCGATGGGTGCCCATTTCAGGCGCAGCACCAACATTCTTCTCGTCGAACCACGGAGACGCTCACAGACATCGGCGTGTGGAGTCCCAGTCCAGCCTGGTCATTTGCCTCCCTGCTGTTCAACTGGAGTCGAAAAACGGCCGTGACTGAGTAAACGAAGGACCTTCTAGTGTGCGGTTGCGAATTTACTTTTAACGCAAGAAGATTTTTGTCCCCGATTTTCCCATCCCGGACCATAGTAGCTGCGCCGCTGGCGGGCGAGCGTCGCGACGCGTCGTGCCGCGGCGGTGACGTCACCGCGCGGCGAGCCTCCAGCCGCGCCTTCGAGATGGGCCTAAACGCGCGCGCGTGACGAGGGGAGGGGCAGTGGCAGAAACCTGTTACTCCCGAAAACGCGCCGCAGCAAAACCCTAACGAATGGGCCCCGGACTTGCGTTCGCAGACGAGTCGTTCTTGTCGAGGGACCGGTCGGGAGCTTAGAGCATGTCCCGACTGGGGCGGTGCTCCGCTGAAGGGAGATACCTGGTAGGGGAAAATCCCAGCAAGCCGACTTAGTCGCGCCAGATCTCACCATCCACCGGGGAAGATCAGCGCCACCCCCGAGGAAAAACTAGCCGTAAACGTAGGGGACCAACGGCCTTAGCAGTTGACGCGCCCGGAATCTCTAATCAGTCAGTCCCGAAAATGCATAACATTTCCCCAAGATCGTCCCACCCCTGACGGTTGCGGCCCCAACCCCGACGCGGGCCTCAGCTTCGTGAGCGAAAACTTGCACAGAATGCCGCCGGAGCAAATGAACAACGGATTGCCTCCCTCGAAGCGCCGTCTGGCCCCATATGCTCCAGAACACACCGATAGAAAAAATATCGGTTGTATTCATAAGGTTAAAGCCGCTTCTTAATGGCGAATAATATGCTGCTAGAGCATATTCTTTGCACTTAGAGCACGTCTTTCATCACTTAAGGGTGAGTATCACTTAAGAGTGATAAGGAATGTATATCTACTCTCCCTGGCGCTCCGGACAGTGTCGCATACGCTTCTGATGACGGCACCGCAAACTATCGTATTTGTCACGGGCGTAACCTAGCTTATTTTTATGTTGTAGTTCTCCAAAAATTGGAAACAAATCAAATCATAAAGATAATTTATAGTCTTGGTTAATAAATTATTACTATTTTTGTGATAATTAATACTTTTAAAAAAGGGGAAATTCCGTAAAAAGTGGGGCGGAAACATATTCACTTGGGGCATTTACGACTGTTAACTTAATTATTTAACCAAAAGTGTATTATTACTATATACTAGTGCAAGCGATGCTATATACTTGTACATATACGATCAAGGTAAACAAAATCGTTGGAAATCTCAGGTGTGTTAATTTATTAATTTTTACGCGCTCTCTTATCCGATATGCAGTATTTCGTTGTCGGAAAGGCTTGCTCCTAAGACTCCATCGGTGCAGTGCGACCATTGAGCGGCGTGGGCGTGGGCGGGGCCGTTGGTTCCTTCGCGAGTGATCTTTCCATTCGGAGGCGGCGATTCCTCCTAGACCGACGTGTCGGCAGACAAAGGAACACTCTGCGCCGTCATGTGCGGCCAGTGCCCGCGCTACGGAATGGAAACATCGTAACGAGCGACAGAAAATATGTTTCCTGTTCCTCCGCGAGTGAGAAACGAGTAGAAGAATTCCATGTCGAGAAAGTTGGTGCAATTGTTTTACCTTCGCTTATACAGATCCATCGCCTGTAGATGGTATGCATAGCTTTTCGTATGTAGTTTCCTCTCATGCAGCTGACGTGGATGGCCGAGTTGGCTATAGTATGTGCCGATTCGAGCGCCTCGGTGGGAAGTGTTGCGGGTCGAGCCCCGCCATTGGTATGGTTGTTTGTCCCGTGTCTTGCAGGTATGTCGCGGAAGGCCTTGTGAGTCTGCTGACCTCAGACCGAGGAGGCCGCAAGTGTGTCCAGTGCAAAAGTTAATGTGTTGCCAAGAGGGACGCAGGGGGTACCCGGCGCGGATTATCGAAATCGACATCCCCTGAAGCCGGGAAAAGACCACGCAAAAAAAACGTTTCTTCTCACATACAATAGCTATGCCTGCTGTTTCGTCTCAAAAAGATTAAGCACATATTGTGAATAATGTACTCGTAACGTATGGCCTAGCAAAGGATACGTTGCCCGTGTCACAAGAGTAGTATGCGTGTCGAAGGAGCTTCTGAGTCCTAGCACAAGTGGTGGGGATTGTGTTCGTTCGACTCCATTCGTGAAGCATGGATGTTTTCGCCGTGTGCCACTGCCATTGTTGGATTCTTAGAACACCCATCACGAATCCCTTCTGAAACCATCTTAACGATGGCTTGTGGCTTTGCAACTAGCGCGTACGCTTTCCAATCGCTGGTTCTCGGGTTCGATTACCGATCAATCCATGCGGCCATTTATTCCTTTATGTTGGACAATCCCAGCTTTCTGCAGGTTTTGTCAAGGTTCCCCTGTGTCCACTGCCCCTCATTTCCCTATCATTCATAACGTCATAATTACAATCATCCGATCCAGTGTTTGATTTATAAAATTGTAGGTGCCGGAACGCGACCCAAATTAATTATTAATTTCATAGTAATACTTATACTCGTATGTTTACAATGTTATTTATTAATATGCGTAGTCTGGGATTTTTATCTGGTGTTTTCTATTCAGGGCGGCTTTAGGGTCGACTCAGCCTCCTTTCCAAGTGACCACCAGGATCTTTTGTGGGGTAAAGGCGGCCAGAGCGTTGTGCTCGCCACGCAAGCTGCTCCTTGTGCCGAGGCGACGGCGACGAACAGGTGGAGCCCCACCTTCACCTCCCCCTTGGGCCACATCGGCCTGTGTGCAACTGCGCAGGGATGCCTTTGCCTTTAATTTAATAACATAGTCCAGAGGTACCGAAACGCCGCTCCGTCGTGTACCGCCAGAAATCAAGCCCTGCCCCTATCCATAATCATTCATTCCATATAACCACACTGCCATTATCCACCCAGTGGATGGCAGTGGGCGACAACCTGTGTGATCGCCTGCCCATGGAACGGGACAGCATACAGGCGCGAGTCTCCTCACTCGCCTCCGCTCGGGGTCCATTTGTTACGGAGACTTGTTGGCGCCGTGCGAGCGTGCGTCGAGGAGGCGCGCCGCCCCCCGCCCCCCGCCCCCCGCCCCCCGCCCCTCCCAGCGCCACCCACGACGCGTCGCGCTACGGCCTCGCTCGCGAGCTCCCGCGCCCCCGCCCCCCCCCGTCCGTCTGGCGCAGCCGCCGCCGCCGCCGCCAGCGGCCGCTTCCGGTATCGATCCCCGGGCGATGTCCCGGGCCGCGCCCCGCAGCCCCGCGCGCCCGCGCCCGCGCCCCGGCCCACTCGGCGCACTCGCTTCGCCCCTTCGCTCCTCCACTACGCTCTTCACGCAGCAGCAATAGTAATAATAATAATAATAATAATAATAATAATATAAAAGTTGTAAATAATGTTTTGACTATTCAAAGAAATCTTAAGAAACGGGAAAAATATTCCCACATAATTGTTGAACTTTCAATTGTGACCAAGTGGTCAAGAGAAAAATAATAATAATTATTATTATTATTGTATTATTATTATTATTATTATTATTATTATTATTATTATTATTATTGAAAGCAAGAAATAGCTTTATTTGGAAAGCTCACATTTTGCGCAAAGTGTTATAGAGGCATCGACATTCCCTAGATCTGCTCCTTAAGTAGCTGGTTGCAACCTAGAGTAGATTTTATATTCAGTCGACTCATAACATCTTTGGTCGTGGTAAAGAGGAATAATGATAATATAATAAAAGTTGTAATGTTTTGACTATTCAAAGGAATGTTGAGAAGCTACAAGGTACTAGCGCAATTGTGAAACGGGAAAGATATTCCCACAAGCGTGGCATTTTCAAGTCCGATTCAATGGAATATACACTGCAAGTGAAAGTAATGTATGATTAAGGTTTAATAGCCCGTGACCATACCTCGTTCAGACATGATCATGCGTCGTTGAAACATGAATCATACTTTCTTCCATTCATTCCGTGTCATGCGCTACAAGGTTTAACTTGATTTGTTTGTTCGTTGTGAAGCTCGTTCACGCCACTGTTTTCACGATTCATCGATCTGTTGTCGTTTGTACGGCTTGTCTGTTTTACATGTTCCAATTGCACAATCGTTTTCAGTCGAACGATCGACGTCCCTACCCTTTTATTTCGAAACAATAAGCGCATTATAAATAAACTGAAATATCGATACAAAGGGAGTCTCAAATGGACAGGAGCAGGGGTAATGATTATTTTTTTTAATTGGCTCCAACGCTTTCTACTGTAGTATTAATATTGTGACACGGTTATTATCTGACGTATCCCACTGCGAGCATGTGCTGCGAAATGGATTTGCCTTGCCGGTGCTCAGAAATAAATTGGATTAAATAATGTGCTCCACGAACATGCGGCTGATCCGTAGATGCTGCAGCACATAAGCCGTTCTCTTGGATAAATAAAATAATTATGTTTCAAAATATTGGATTTTGCAAACATTTAATTCCCAGGGCAGAGCGCTGGTGGGAGTGCTTAACAAATGCTGGCTTCGATTTTCCATACTCGTTGTACCTACTTACGAAATGGTCTGTTGTCCGGTATGTCCTGTTTTGAAAGAGCCTGATGACGTCACGCAGAGCACGAGCAT
Source organism: Acheta domesticus (assembly GCA_031308135.1). Lineage (NCBI taxonomy): Eukaryota > Metazoa > Arthropoda > Insecta > Orthoptera > Gryllidae > Acheta > Acheta domesticus. The sequence continues at coordinate 1,870,587 of JAHLJT010003656.1, read as the reverse complement.
TTGTGTTGTGTGCATGTGCTAAAATGCTGGCCACTTAAGCTTTAGAAGACTGCGAGATTCAGCACCGGGCAGGTCACAGATTGTCATCTATCTTGCACTCTCATACTAGAAAATGTGTAACTGTAGTGAGATGGCGGCAAACTTGGGACTGAAACGTACAAAAATATTGAAAAATTTATATTTATAACGTTATATTTTGATATTTGACTAACAAAATAAACTCATTATAATCAATTAAAAGGCCCCATTACTTTCTTTTTCTAAAATTTCTGATGCAGTTATTACCGATTTCATGTTTTAAACTGGGAACAATCATTCGAACAGATTTGTGTATAATTTTAGTGCGTAATTTTATATATTTTCTAAAAAGTATGTAAACGAAATACTTCTGTAATTATAATATATGCTTAGGAGGGGGGGATTTTTTGTCCCGGGTCCTGGAAAAATTTGGTTAAGCTTCTGCTAACGTCACGCTGGTTTTCAGCGCCAGTCGCCACTGCCTCCATGGCGACGTGCCACAATTCGCAGTTCTCTCCAGTAGCGCGCCTGGGGTGCGCAGTCTGATTGCCATTTGAACGAATTTACTCACTTCACGCGTTGAGTCTATTTTGAGGAACAGGAATTACTGGAATTCTTAGAAAAGCGATTTGGAATAAAAGTCTAGTAGAAAGGCTGTTTTCTTGATATATAAAATGTAATTATTACGTACTGATACTGTAGTGCTTGTTACTGCTTTTTATACGGGGCTCGATATACGCTGCATAACTTAGCTGGATCGAAAGGATCGTGGTTACGAGAGAAATACGAAAACAGTTTAATGGTGTTGTGTTCTCTTATGGAGATAATTATGAAAGGGAAGTATGGGAGGAAAATATGAAAAGACAGAGTAAGTTAACATCTAGTTAATTAGTAAATAAGTACATCCGAATAAATAAAATTAGGTTAAAAAATAAATCATATATGTACCACGGACGTTAACTGGTTAGAACTCTTACAACCTTAGGAATCATTAGAACCCTTACAAAGCCCTTGACATAAATAACTATTTTGGTACTTGTTCGTGTACTTGATTCTCTAGTGAGGATAGAGTGCACTCTTCCTGAACACATGGTGGTCCATCTTCAGCCACTTCTGAGAATAAAATGTAAATCTTATTTACAAATAATATATTTTTTTATTTTTTATTTAATAGGTAATTATAACAAATTTATACAAAATTTCAGTTCTTTTAGCTATGTGGCTAGGCTGAAGGCCTTTAAGCCATTACAATACCTACATCCTACCGCATTCTAACCTTTCGAATTCTGGCATTCACCCCTAATGGTCTCTTCATCGCATCAAAGCCGCGGAAAGGAGACCATAAGGTACGGCTGAGGAAAAAACCCCTGAAGGGGGAAAAACCTGCCGTCAGAAGACGAGTACATGCTAAACTACTAGATTTTATTTCCTAAACTATTTATTTATTTCCTGGCGTGGGCATCTTCTCCATCCAGTCTTTGGCCTCCCCGCTTCTGAAATCAAACACCGCCACAGAAGATCGCCCGCACCACCGCCTCTTCGAACAATTTTCTACTAATTAACTTAATTATCGCATACTGACGAATTTAATTATTACTAACTTACTACTTATTATTCATGATTAGCATTACTGATTACCTTTCTAGTTAACTTAATTATCTCTTGCTTATTGAATTAATTATTTCATCTCCGGTCTAGGCTCCGCTCGTACTACTAACCAGTGCTGTTTTCCCATTCCCTGATTACCGTTTCCCTGACAGTTCGAACCTTTCCTAAAAATGTTCCTAATTCTTTCATGAAGTGAGATCTATTATCAGCTAATATGTTTTGAGCGAGCGTTATGTTTCTGAATTGGAAGCAATAGTTCCCCATTCCCATCCATTTTCCTCTCCAAGTTTCTGTAGCGCAGCAATTTAACAGGATGTGGATCCAATCTTCTCTATCACCGCAAAGTACACAGATTCCATTGTCGTTCGAATCCTTCATTCTACGTTGCATCCACCCTCCTACCCTAAACCAAGCGTATCCCCCTCTTGCATCCCTTTTAAGTGTGTGTACGTAACTTTCGCATCCCCATACAGGACTCGTGTGAATTTGTACCACTAACGAACATTTTTCTGCCGATGCTGCCAAAATATCTTGCCTTTTAATATCCGAAAGTCGATCTGAAATTAACTGTTCTATCTCCCGTGTTCCCCTATTCTCAATCATTTCAGGAGAAACGTCTCCCAAACCTGCGTGTTCTAGTACCCGTTTCACTTTGTACGCCCAATAGCGCTGATCGTTTTCCTGTAGTTGCGCTCTAAAGCACCTGCGAATAAGCGTGTCCGACTCTTCACTTGCTAATCTAATCCAAAACTTAATGGCTTTCATTTTTAAATCTTTCCAAATTCCTACACTACCTACTTCTCTTAAGACGCCGGCATTAGCTGCGAATCTAGAGACTCCGAGAATTAATTTATAATAATCTGTTTCGATGCTTTCTAATCTGTCTATTCTGTCCACTCCCCAGATTTCCGCCCCGTAATTCATTGCTGGGAGCACTAGCGATTTAAACATTGTGTCGCACACCTTTAAAGGCAATTCCGGTACTCTACGCATTACGCAACCGATTTCTTTGAGAGCAATTCTTCCTTTACTATGAGCCGCAACTATGTGTTTGTTCCATCCCCCGTTCATAGAGAATTTTGCACCAAGATAAGTAAAAGTAAGTAAAAGTACAAATAATATATATATATATATATATATATATATATATATATATATTGTAATGTATATTTTGAAAGAACGTGTCCCAGACTGCTTGCTGCAGCCCATCTCTAAAGCATGACTTCCACCTTCACGAGAATTCAGCCGAATCGTCTTGTCGTGAACGCAAGCCGCGTCACGTTACCTGGTGTTTAAAGCTACAGCGCTAACTTACCACGCCCTCCTCACCAAAGCGGTTGGATCCATACCACCTTGGGGGAAAAGTGTACCTCAAGCTGCGATGGCGCTTTACAACTAGCCCTCTCCTCCTTGTGCCCATGTCGTTCCTACCAGCTTATGACTAGAGACCGGATTTTTATGTTATTACATATTTTTTGTCTTTCTACTTACCGTTCTCAAAATTGTAATCTTGGCGAATTATCGCCTTCCTAACACAATATTCAATTTTTTTGTTACATATTTTTACATATTTAGCCCTATATTACATATTTTGCGGTTTTCACAATATATTTTCTTATTTTATCAATTTTCTTCAATATAATTCCATAGTTTTTCGTGAAAAGATGTTGTTTTTTAATCAGCATTTTCCGTACGTTATTGTGATCCTTAATCGACCGTAATTTCTGAGAAAAATTTGCGATCGCCGACCTGTAACACTTCGATGAAGAGGCTTACAGTGTATGTTTGCTGATGTTAGATCTCACCAGTTTGTGCGATGGCATTTATTGCGATTAGTCCGGCTGCTAAACTACGGTCCTGGGTTACAATAGAAGAATAGATGAAGCATTTACTACTGACGAGAAAGTTGTATGATGTAAAGTGAGCCGTTTTTCTAAATGTAATTTCCAGCTAAGTAAATGGTTTTTAATTAGATAATTTTAATATTACATATTATATGGGATTTTACATATTTATTACATATTCTTACTGTTTTCATTACATATTTATGTACATATTTTTGACGTTTAATACTACATATTTTTCCGGTCTCTACTTATGACCCTAGTGTCTTGTCACGTGACTGCATCCCGTTACTGGGCTGGCTTCACCACTCCCTGTTCGACGGTCTGCCGCATTTTTGTCCACGAATCTGCTAGTACTGGTGTCTCTTGTTGGACAAATCCAAATAATGTTTTAACCAGCCTAGCGCGTTTCTACGATTCCAGCTCTTCCCTTGCAGCATTACCTGGGTCGAGGGCTCCCGGTGACTGGAGTTCTGTCCTATATATCAGTCCCAGACAAAAAGCGTGGGATAGTTTCTTCTCCCCTAAAACAAGAGCTATGAGGAAAAGGACGTGTTGTAATGAATTACCCGTTTTTGCAGAGCGTCGCAAACAACCTGTCACTTCGCGAGAAGCAGCCTGCGGCTGTGCCGAAGGTATAGGTACATGCAGAGTGCCAGCTTGGGAGAAAATATGAGAAAAGCACTTTCAAGAAATAGAGGGAGGAGGAGGATAAAACAATTGAATATCACGCTGTTCCACCAAGGTCTGTTGCGTTGGAATACTGTGTGACTCGGGAACAAAGGTTCGTTTCTAAATTAAATAAAACGCGCGAGAACGATTGGCATGGCACTAAAATGTTACGTTATAGCACAGGTGACGTCTTTTTTAGCAGCTCGCACCTGTAAAATTGTGGCCGGCCCCGTGTCTTGTGCTTGGGCGCTGCGCCGCGCTGGCGAGGTGGCGACAGCAAAGGCCAGGGGGCATCGCGTGTGTGGAGCCGCGCGCCCCGCCCCCGCCCCCGCAAACGTCTTCCCGCGAAGCGCCCCCCCCCCCGCCCTTGCACCGACCTTGGCCTCGCCGTCGCCCACGTCCTCGCCCCCGCCTCCGCCCTCGCCGCCACCCCCACCCTCTCCACAAGCTCCTCCCTCGCCCTCACCCCGACCCATGCCCTTGCTTTCACCCCCGCCCACTCCCTCTCTCCGCCCACCCCGTCGCTCTCGTGATGCTGCTCGGTGAAGGGCTGTAAGAGCATAGGGCGAATGTTCTCGCATTAATTAGCCCGAGAAATACACAATCTGCGTCAGTTATTCTAAATGAGAATTCTCAATCATTTCTAGGAAATCATTTCGCGGGATCTCAAGATTATTTTATTTATCGCTTGCACTTACAAGTATATTTTCACTACGAAATTGTAAATAAAAAGGCCTGATCACTTTGCTACTCGTAATTACTATTTAGTTATTGCAGTTCTGATATTAATTTAATTTCGTGGTATCCATTTATTGTTCAAAATATCCACAACATCATAGTTCTGTAAATGGACAAAGCATTATCTGCATTCTATTTTATATGGTGAAGAAAATCCTCTGATTTTTTTGTTGCCCAATATGATTTATTCAAGGATGAAGGTACTCGGTGCGAAACGCGATATTTTTTTCGTGCCGAATTGGCAGAGAAACGCATTTGTTTTGGGCGTCGAGATAGATGACCCTTCTGGACAAGGAAAAACGCTTTTGGCTTCAGTCACAGTTCTCGGAAGGGACCGTAGCTCATTGGCAGTGCATGTGTTCGCTAATGAGCCATATGTCTCCTCTGTGTCCGTCGCCCCACCTCGCCACCCCGCCCTCCCGCTGTCCTCCCATCGCCCTCCCACCGCCCTCCCGCCGCCCTCCCGCCGCCCTCCCGCCGCCCTCCCGCCGCCCTCCCGCCGCCCTCCCGCCGCCCTCCCGCCGCCCTCCCGCCGCCCACCCGCCGCCCACCCGCCGCCCTCCCGCCGCCCTCCCGCCGCCCTCCCGCCGCCCTCCCGCCGCCCACCCGCCGCCCACCCGCCGCCCACCCGCCGCCCACCCGCCGCCCACCCGCCGCCCACCCGCCGCCCACCCGCCGCCCACCCGCCGCCCACCCGCCGCCCACCCGCCCTGTCGTCCAGCCACCCCGCCGCCCCTGCGCCCCCCCCGTCCCGCCGTTACTCCGGCCGCCGGCCTACAATCACTCCTCCACCACCACCACTCCACCTCCACCCCCTTCCACTTCACCCCGTCCCCCCACCACAATCCCATCACCACTCCATTCCGCCGCCTGCCCATCCCTCCCCCATGAGCGCTCTCCACCCCGTCCCACCTCTCATCACATCACCCGCTGGCCTCTCATTTTCTGCCTGGGCGCGAACTGCTCCCCCTCCGACACACGTGCATCGTGTCAGCGCATCGCCTCCGCCCGCCCGTGGCCTTGGCCTTCCCGTGCGGCACGCGCGACCGCGTGGGCGCTGCCAGCGCCGCGTTGCTCTGTGCTGCTTGTCCCGGGCGGCTGCCGCACTCCTCCCCCCCCCTCCAGGAGGACCCCACGCTCGCGTAACCGTTTGCAAATGACCATGTTGCTTTCAACTCTGGCAAGGAACTACTTCCATGGGTCCTGATAACAAAGAGGTTAAAAGGCGTTGTAAACCTGTATTATGAAATAATGTAAACATTGTGTTTGATTAATCAGTGCCTGCACCTCCACAATTAATGGGTCATTTAAATTCATGCACGTGCAAGCGCACGCGCCCTGGATCCAGCATTGCCCTGTCTCTGCAGCGACTCTAACCGGGTGGTCCTAGGTTCGAATACCGACGGTGGCGGTTTTCTACTCTAGTTACGTAGTTAGGTCAAATTCAGCCGCTGTCTGGAGGATAATTCTAGCTTTAGGCTGCTCTGATCGGTGGTTTTCCGTGTTTCTTTGTTTTTTCTGATCAATACCAGGCAAATGCTGGAGTAGTAACCTACCAAACGGCTGTGGGCTGCGCGCGATCCTCTCCCTTGTCCTATCTTCTCCCCTTACCTTTACACATTAGGGGAGATATTTGCAGAGGAAAATTGCGCGCACGTCGTGTAGGTCGGCGCTGGATCTCTCCAGTCAATGGGGGAGAAACCTCCCACGACAAAAGCATCCACTTCACTAACGAGCATAGTGACCATTGTAGTTGACTTGCCCGCAAACATCAGTCCATCAATACGTGTAATCGATACAATTGCATAGAAATCGGAACTGTGATTTCGCAGACAATCCAGCAATTTTGAGAGGGCCCTTGTATTTCTGCATTTACATGACCCACTGAAACGTTAGTACTTAAGTATAACTTATGCTTTCTATAATGAGACAACCTTTAAAACTCAAGAACACATGTTAAAAGTAAATGTTGATATTTTTAATTGATGGTGCGTGAGCGGTTTTGAGTTGTTGCGTCGCATCAAATGCGCCGACGCCTTCGGACGTGCGGGCGCGGGGCGGTGCATTTCTGAGGCGGCAGATTAGTTAGATAAGATAAACGGGCGCGTCCACGAGCAATCCTCCGTGCATTGCTGCTGAATTAACCAGTGATTCTGCTACATTTGTTTAAACTTCGTTTGGCGGGGCGCGCGTTGGCATCCTTCCAGCTGTGTATAATTCCTCGAGCTTAAGTTGGATACTTCTTTGTAAACACAGTGTTTCTGCGTCGTTCTTAGAATTCAAGTTCACACTTATCAAACAGCAACTAGTCTGGATTATCTGTTATCGCACTTGGAAAATACACTTGTCGATTTGTGTAGACACATATTTCGAGTTGTCGGTGTCATTGTGTGCTATTCGAAATTTTGCCCCTTCTTCAGTGATAGTGAGTATATAATTGACTTTGCAAGTACTAGTTCTGCGGTATATATTTTCATTCGTTGTATTTAATAGTTGAAAATTTCGCGATTGACGCGGCGGGTGTCATCTGACCTTGGATCTCCTCTGCTTTTCGAGTGAGTTTTCTTAAAGTGTACACCGAAGAAACAACACAAACTATAAAGCAGATGTATGTGAATGCAAAAGCAGAAGGCGTGATAATTTTAGATCTTGTTCGTAGCACGATGCTCTGCAGTCCTAGGGCCGCTTGCCGTCTGCGAAGGAAGGTGATGAATGAGGATTCCATAGCGCTGGCGTTCATGCTTTTACCACGCGCGCCTCCGTAAATTTCACTTTCATTGTCTCTCTTCTCACTAGTAAGTGTCCGCGATAATAACACACGACTAAGGCGTCGGTTCTTCATGAAATCGCGAATAATGAGTTATGACGAACAGAAGATAGATATTCTACGTATAGTGCTAAATTATTGAGTATCTCCCATAATAATACGTAAGTTAAGGTGTTAAAAATATTCAGATGAAAATAAACATTAAAAGTGATTCGTCATATCCAACAATCGGTACGCTCGCATCTCCCATTTTCTCCGACAATTCAGTACAAATTCAAACATATTAATACCAAAATGCTCATTGATATTTGTTTTTATTTTCTCGCCCTTACAAAGGTACTTCACAAGAAGGGAGAATTATGTAAGCGTATTAAACGTCGATTTTTCGGGAGAAAAACGTTTTATTGTTGGATCCTGGTAACGAAAGAGTGGATAACTCGCGTTGCTACGAATAGTTAATTGATTCCTCTAACACGTGAGGTACCCAGAATCCATATTTTGTGGGTCCTTGATACCGAAAAATCGATTGATGGCAAAACATGTCTGTACGTTTGTAGTCAACGCTACCGCATAAACCGTTCAGCCGATTTTCTCCAAAATTGATATTCCCCGATCGATCTGAACGAACTCGAGATAGTTTAGGAGTTTCAAACGGATATTTTGATTTTTGAGGATACTTTACATGAAGCCTCTAAAACGTTTGTTTCGTCTTCCTACAAACTACGATATTGACGATAGATATTTTATTCCTTAAAACAAATCTTCAAATTTTCTTCAGTTTTTATTCAACTTTTCGATTTTTATGAGTAGTAATCATGTTAATTTTGTCCGAAATAAAGCTAATTAAAATTTTAAAACATTTTTTTTCTCAAAATCCGCGCCACATGTTTCCTTTAAATCTTCTCCGGTAATATGGAACGGTAAAAAATATTGTGCTAATCCGGTGAATAATCGAATGTAAACTAATAACGCTTAAAAAGAAAATTTAGGCTCGGTACGTACGGTTCTTGAGAATTGTTGTATTACTGTGAAACTCGCTCATAAGTTTTGAGCAATTATGAAGAAAAACATTCGCATCTAAACAAATTGAGATATTTAGGTAAAGATTTATGAAAATGGAAAAAGAACTAACCAGATGACCCAACTGTCAAAATTTATTCAATCTGTTTGTTGTCTCTTTTGGAGTCATCGAAGGATGTGCCTTCAGTGAAAGATGGAAACAAGTTTTCTCGATGCTCTTCCTTTTTTGAGTTAATGCTCTTCCGCCTGCGAAGTCACTGTACCCATTTATATACTCGATTGCAGATCGTTCTAAGTGAATTACGCCATCGCTCCGGCGTTTCGCTCGTTCTTAGCCAGGCCCTGGCGAAGAGCACACCCACAGTTATCGCGCCTTTCCACCCGAGTGTTTCTCGCGTCCTTAGGTCAGACATATCGATTCCGATGCCGACTCTGATATTAATTACTTCCTCTCAAAGTTGAGGCTCTCTGTGTTACTCTTTTTCCTTCTTGGAGGTTGATGACCTTCTTGAAATCTTAAGTTTGTTCATTCGAAGTATTTTTTATATTTCTTACTCTAACATTTTTCTCAAGTTTCGTTTCGTTTCTTTGATTTTGAGGCATTGCATGTGTATAGTTCATTTAGTTCTGTGACGAACTAGTATTTCTACATCCACTTGAGCCGTATCAAATTGGGGGAGGGGGACCTAGTTGTTTTATAATGCTCGCATTCATGTTGCTAACGTTGGCAAATTTGTGCTGGGGCGGTGTTACTCCATATTATTTTATCATGAAGCCAACTGGATAACTTTTTCCTGAAAACAATTGTCTATTGTGTTGGAATTCAAACAAGCTGCTCTTCAAAACTTCGTTTTTAAGAAAGATTTACATAGACATTTTTAATTAAAAATTACTCAATTAGGATATTAATTGAAAGAGCGATGACGAAACTACACTATTTCTTTGACATTCGGTGAACCCTTAGCGTCCGGGTACGTACGTTTCAGGACTTAATTTTCACACACACAACCATAGGCGCGCACATACGTACCAGCCCTTTTTTTCATGCTCAACTTATTTTTTACATTATCCTATTTAGTGATATCGGAGCAAACTAAATCACTCAAGAAAGCTATCTCTTCTCCGTGAAGTAAACACACTGAAGTAAATTATTTTCAGTTGAGCTGACGCTCAACTTATCTAGCCGGCGGAAAAATATATTTAGCGGGGCGTTGTGTTTTTCGACGATGATCAAGTGTTTCAAACACGGCTATCTTTAAAGTCTCACAGCTGCGGCAGTGCGGTAGCTCCTCTTCGCTTTGCCGGACGGACAGTCTCGCTCTCGTCAGTCGTCAGACGCCGCATGGGCACGCCCGTCTAGCCGACAAAGCGACTTTGTGCCACGCGCCGCTCCGACGCCGCGCGCCGGTCAGAAGGGCGAAGGTGCCGCTGACGCCGCGTGGCACGGGCGGCGACGGCCGCGGGGGCGTCTCGCTGCACGAGGCGCCGCCGTCGCCACCAGAGTGCTTTCTCCGCCAGCCCCACGCCTGCTGTCACAGCCACAATTGGCCAGCCTGGAACTGAAGTGGTCTATGGTACAAATCACAAGGTGGCTTTTAGGCCACTTACGAATTGACTAACATTAAAACCATCTGCCAATACTAAAAGTGGTACTTTTATTATGGGGCACCTACTACGACAAATGACTCATACACCCCTTTCGAATGTGCTCACCTACTCAGTTCAAATTTACCAAAATCTGAATTTTAGCTAAAATGTTTTGTAGACCGCTTTAGTTCCCGGCTAGCCAAATTCCCTTTCATTCAGAGATCACCGCCACCGCTATCCTGCCCTCTCCACCCACCCACATGCCCACTACCGTTGCAATATTCCATAATCACCTCTACTATCACTACTATCACCTAGCAATCGTGCCTATTCCACCAACAGTTACTGGGAGGGGGATGGTTATATCATGAAGTAATATGGTAAATGCTTGCTTCGCCCACCCGCCTTAATACTCCGCTTTTCGACCTCAACCGTGAGCTTCCACCCCTACGGCATCCGAGCCGAATGGAAAACACCTTGAGGCAGACCAGCGTGTGAATAGCGACTGACGCGCCTCCATCGTTATCGCCAACGCCTTCGGGAGCAGCAATGTCCACGGCGAGGGAGTGGCACGGGGCGCGTGGCGAGACAACACACCTCCCCTCTTGTCTTTCAGCGAGCCCATAGCGGCGATACTATCGGCCAAAGCGATGGAGTCCGGCCCCTGTTTACATTTGCGAGCGCCGCCCTCCCCGCCCCGCCCCCTGTCAGCCCCCTCACCCGTCCCCGCCCCCGTCACCACACCTCACCCGTGCCCCGCCCCCGTCACCACGCCTCGCCTCGCCTCGCCCCGCTCCGCCCCGCCGGCCCCGCCCGTGTCCCGCCTCGCCCCGCCTCACCCCGTCCCGCCCCGCCCCGTCCCGCCCCGTCCCTTCCCGTCCCTTCCCGTCCCTTCCCGCCCCGTCCCGTCCCGCCCCGTCCCGCCCCGTCCCGCCCCGCCCCGCCCCGCCCCGTCCCGTCCTGTCCCGCCCTGCCTCTCCCTGCCTCGCCCCGTCACGCCCCCATCACGTCCCCGTCCCGCCCCCGTCCCGTCCCCGTCCCGTCCCGCCCCTCTCCCGTCCCCGTCCCGTCCCGCCCCTCTCCGCCCCGCCTCGCCGAACCCGCCCCTCCCCATGCTTTACATAAACCAGTGGCGCGGCCGTGGGCCATGCGTGTGGTGCGCGCCGCGTGCCGACAGAGCGCGCGCGCGGCGCCTCGCGCAGCCGGGCCGCCGCTAGAGTGCGGGCCACGACGGCGGCCGGGCGACGGCCACTTGTGGCGGGCTCTTCCACACGACAGGACAGGCGGTCGTGCACGCCCAGCTCCCCGTCCCGACTCTCTCTCCGTCTTTCCAAACGTTTGTTCCCCATCGTTTTTTTAAGATCGAGCACCCCAGAATAGAAGCACACAATTGGTACATAAATATTATTGTTAGAATTGGTCAAGTCTATTGTTGTCTATTGTAAAGTCATGCATGGTTGTGAAAAAATAAAGCCCGTATTGGCAAAATATGTTTCTGGTAGTTTTGCAGGTAAAACAGAACACAGTTGTGCACCTCAGATGCAAATAAATAATCTATAACAAAGAATAACGACAAATGCATGATTTTTATGAAAACACTTTTCCAGTTTTAAGGCCGGCAGAGTTATGTACAATTTCATCAAAATTATGCTATAATCTATACAAAATCTCTAAAAGTTTCTAATTGGTGTCGCCTCTAAAATGGTGACCGCCCCCTACCCTCCCTAACTACGCATGTGTGTGCCTCTCTCCGCCTGGGTGTGCGTTCTGCGCGCACTGCGGGGGCAGCGGCGTGGCTGACGCGGGCGCGCCTCGTCGCTGTGCGAGTGGCGATAAATGTCACTGGTTCGCCCCTGTCACAGTTCGGAGGCCAGCGGCCGATCGGGCTTCTGCGCGAAATTGTAGGTCAGCGCATGTCGTCTGAGGAGGGGGGGAGACAGAACCGCATCTACAGATTTGGCAAGTGGATCTAGCGCGGTTTTTGCGTTGGAAAGGATCGAGCGTTCTTCGCGAGAATATCTGAAGGGTATATCAATAAAGTAACCAACAAAGAAACAAAAAACAAAAACGGATTGTTCTTGGGCCCTAGTAGTCACTATTCTTATTGTTATTCATTGATTTAACCTAGAGTAATTCTGGTATGTGAGGTCTAAACTAATAACTAGACATTGGCTGTTTAAGGAACAGACAACGAGAGGACTCGGCCTAGATATCTAGCTAGTGTCGGGACTCGAACATAGGATCTCCCGGTCAGAGGGACCGCAGGGCGTCAGTTATTGCCCCCTCTCCCGGTCCGGAGCTGCGGGAGAGCCCTGGAGGGGCGCGGCACCCCCTGCTCTGCTTCTGCAGTTCCGTTTTCTCTTTCCTGCTTCGCCCCGCCCCACTTTCCTTCCGACGCGCGCCCCCAACCTGTCTCCTGGGCTGTCGCCCGTCCTCGCGCCCTTGGACTCGATCCCAGTGATGGACAGCTGCGCGCTGTGACGTCACGCAGCCCCGAAACGGGAGGGGGAAAAAGAGCGATCTGAGGGATAACATAACTGTGTGCGTAAAAACTCTCAAAACGCACTACGTTTCGGAGATGGAAATTAAAATAACCAATCCTTTAGGATGTGAAGTTTACAAGATTGAGATGTTCTTTTCGGGTGTCGAAATAGCGAATTGATATCATAGACACTTCCAACTTAGGGTGAGAAATAGTTGAATTAACTTCTCGTAAGACAAGTTTGATGTCATTACGGTACCTGACGTTATTTTTTATGTCTTCTACCTTCTTGCAATCCGTCAATTTTTCCATCATTCCATAAAATAGGTCTTTACTTTCGCCAGTGCTGTACATATTGACCTGTTCTGAATTCCCAGAAACGTTTCATCTTTTCTTTTTGTTTTCGCAACAATTTTGTGGCTAGCGTAATATTAACTAGTCGGCGGTTCTTGAAGTGATGTTGGTAGATGATAAATCTGCAAAAGCAAATTTGCTTTTTTCGTGAAACTTCACCACCGGTAATTGCGGAAGTGTATAAAACCTTGTAATAAACTTAATTATCTTTATAAAAAGGTTATTTATTGAGTTTACAAGTTATTCGTACATTGGTGGTAAACAAAAGAATAATTTTCGGCATTCATAAGGATGCAAAAGTCATTAAAATTGGGAGTATACACTTTTTCTTGTTTTGTTCCCATTTAAATAGATTGTAATGGTTTTTATTTTTATTTCCATTTATTTATCTGTGGAAGATCGGTGTGCACGTTGTTTGTGCCCACTGTGCCTGCGGTCGGAGTGATGTCCGGACGAGACTATGGAACCGCTGGGGCAGACTTGGCAGCGTAGTCGGAATGCTGTTAAGGCGCTGTTCTTAATGATTGGCAGGGTCGCTCGCGTACGTTACACGTGTCCAGTGTTCGCCTTGTGCCTTGATGAAAGTGCCTCGTTACCCTGTCGCCAAGTCGTGTGAGGTAATGTACCTAAAATAGCGTTGTATGTTGCAGACCAACAGGAAACGAAACTTCTCTACATAACTGGATAACTAAGATACACAATGAATACTGACCACACAGTACATTATAGAAAGTAATTTAATTTATAAATGGGCAAAATACATCCATATTTTCGAGTCACAAAACGAGTTAGTTGTAAAATCAGCACTTTGCGTTGCAACATTACAATACTATATTACGTTGTAGTAATAAACGAAGTGAATTAGAAGTAGGCATGAAAACTATTGAAAACTGCTTCGGTTTCCCATAAGTAAGGTTTTTGCAGGTTATTATGTGGTTGCGTATATTAAAAAATCTGTGCAATTCGTGCTGGTGATGATTTAAATCAAATGACTTTCTTATCTAAATTAATGTCATCAAAGGAAAAAATCAACCTTGCAGTAGATACACTGTTAATTTTAAAGTCACATTTTCGCTACTCTAAATTGAAATAATCACAGACGAGATCTTTTCTATTAGGTCAACAACCAAAAGCCGTAAACAGAATCAAATCAAGATTTCCCAAAGATGTATTATTCAAACACTCCTTAAAACAAAACACAATAAGAAATCCCGAATTACGAAGCATATACCTGTTCGATTTTTCCTTCTTTAAAACAACACCAGTCTGATTGAACTGAAATTCAATATACAGTACGTGCCGACAGACACTCGAAATTATTTTAGGAAGTTTCCACTCCATTATTGTATTTAAGCTTCTCAATTCTGTAAGGTCTTTTGGCTTTACAAGAATAAACTTTTGGACCTTTAAAAATGAATTTAAAAAAATAGTTATCCAGTTCCGGCTTCGGGATCTACACCCAGGCAATAATGCAAATAGCTCATTGACTGCTGTGATAGGTCAGGGTGGTTGATGCAGCTTGCGCCTGGATGCGGCGAGTGCAGCGCTGCCAAGAGAGAGAGAGATGCTGCTGGAGCGGGCGCCCGAAGGAGCTTTTCCGTCCGTTGCCGAAACTTGGCACGGCCTCCGGGTGACCCCCGGCGGCGCCAACGCCGGGGTCTTTTTGTTCGCGATCTAACCCTGTTGCCTGCGACTGCCGTTGCGCTGCTCCGTGGGTCGCAATTATTGATGGCAAATTTTACCAAAACATCGATACATCAATGTTTCGATACATCGCTAAAGGGTTTTCGATGTCCATGAAAACATCGACAATAAAACATCAATGTTTTAAATATATACTAATAGACATGCTATTTTCCTATCCATTTTTAATATGGTGAAACTCGTGCCAGTTTGGAAAGCATTGGTTGGTCACACATCACATGTTCCTGTGGGACTTCCCTGGTTTCAGTGGAATGAGTCTGGTTCTGGTTCACTACCAAGTCAAAACGTCTGAGGGTTATTTCTAACACTGCTGCTGTCCATTCAGGCAATGCTCCTAGCAATAACATACACTCATAACACGAGAAACTCTCGAACTTCTTCAGAGTGCACATGTGAAATCTGCAGCGTGATAAAGACGCAAAACATCGATATTGCTGTGGATTTCTCTAGGCCGTGCGTTTTTATAAAAAAAATCGATGTTTGTGCAACAAAATATCGATGTGAAGAAAGTAAAATATCGATGTTAATATATCGATGTTTCCGCTGAAAAACATCGATATTTTTGCCATCCCTAGTCGCAATCCAAACGATCGAACGGATATGGTCACGAAAATGCGTAGGGGAAAGATCTCTCTTCTTGGCGTGATGTGCTCTCATCCCGTGCGAGTTTATTCGTACTCACTGATGCTACTTTTGGATATTAGTATTGCGAAATGCAATGTACAATCCACGATTTTCATTATGTGAAATGATAATGATAATCATGATTTGAGAAATTGGAGGTATTGTTTAGCACGTTTTCAAGGTTGCTTAATTTAATTTATGTTTATTAGAGACAGCTGAAAAAGAAAACATACTCGTGGACATGCTCGTTTCCATTGTCAATACGAAAACTTGGTATATAGAAAAATCTGATTGAATTTACAATGAACAGAAAGTCTCAGAAGCTTGGGACTATGAGAAACGTCTTCATGGCTTCTAATTCATTGCCATTTCAAGGGGTAAGAATTTTCGTTTTGCAAACATTCACGCTGCGCGGCACTTTATGTATTATTTTGCACTAGTTTCAGCAAACTACAATATAAAATAATGAGAAACCACGAATTAAATTAGAATACTTGTTTAGCAAGTAGATTGTTATCCAGATTACAACGGGAACTTCGTAATGTCCCTTCCCGATGCGAGGTGTACTATACTGCGATTTTTCTAAGAGCGACCCTCAAGGCCACTCAAGTCCCATCTTCGCGATGGAATATGTCACGGCATTTCGCGTCTTTTCTCGGTCTTGCCGGTAGAAGTCGCATGATCGCAAGCACTGCTTCATACGGTCGCGATCGTGCGAAATCGAGCGGAACGACTGAGAAAGACGCGAAATGCCGTGACATATTCCATCGCGAAGATGGGATTTGAGTGGCCTTGAGGGTCGCTCTTAGAAAAATCGCAGTATAGTTGTCGAGCCATGCGGCAGACTCGCGTAGCCGCACTCGCTCGTCGTGTTCTGGCCGGCGGGAGGGGGTGGGGGTGGGGTGGGGAATTGAGGTGGAGGCGGCGCCCAGGAGGCACGCGCTGCCAGGCGTAATTGAGCCCCGATGGAAAATAAACAGACGGGGTTGCACGACGGGCGGCCGATGGGAGGGCGGAAATTAAATCTCTTGGCTAAGCCTCGGCAGGCTGGCTCTCTATGTACCATCCTTCTCTCTCTCTTCCTTCTGTTTCTCTCTCTCCCTTCTTTGCTTCTCGGTTATTGCATGCTTTAGACGCATGCACAAAATTGAACGAAAAGACGCAGCTTTACGAATATTTCTCGAATGTTGCTCCTTGCGTCTCCTAAAGAAGTACACATGCGGCTTTCGCTATGGGCTGCACGCAAGAAATGCTTTGGTAAAGATCCGCCGTGACTGAGGGAAATCGGAGATGTAGAAGAAATACGGAATTACTTAACAGACGGTCAGGCAAGAACCCTGGACATTTTTCATTGAATTGTGGCATGTGTCGGCACTTTGTGGAGACATTGTGCCTTGATTCGCTGTGCAGTTTCGTTGTGGTTAAAAGCACTTGCCCTGAGAATAGTTTTTATTTCATGAATGATGTTATAAAATGCAATTAGTAAATACAGGCTTCCATGTACATAGAGCATCGAAAAATATAATTATCTTACCAGATAGAAAACTGTATTGAACCTGATGTTGATATCTTTGAAATAACATTTGACAGATCTTCTTTCTGAATGCGTCGATCATTTAAATGGATGATCCCCGTGGAAGTTCTTCCTCGATTCAGGATTCGGTGTGATTATGATCCGAGTAGTTGCTTGCGAAAGCGAAATCGTTCCGCCACTGCTTCTTTAAGCCTTGGACTTTCGCAGAGGTGCTCTTTTTTTGACAGCTGACCGTTCCAAATCAGGTGTGGGAGTTCCAACCTCCCCACTTAGAGTTTACAAAATCATAAGAGAATTCGTATTTCTTGAACCGTGAAAAGTCTAACGGGACGACATATATTTGTGACTAGTGGACCCGGAAATGCTTCGCTATTGCAGTGAATTACACATCTCACACTACTGGTCACGTGATTGTTAAGGTTTTACTCTACGCTGTGAAAAAAATCGAATAAATGAAAGACTTTCTCACAAGAATGTGTATGTTCTACGTCCTGGTTTGGACATAGTTATCAATTATCCTATTGTTAAAACTTTCTCCCTCAAATTTGCGCATGCGTTCGCTACGACACGATATGGGAGAAATTTTATTTACTTATCCGAGATTCAAGTAAAAAATCCGGCCGATATTTCACAATCGCAGGGGCAGCATGCAGTGAAGGCGCACTTAATCCTTGACTGTGCGGCGGGTTGCGGCGGTTAGAATTCAGGGGCGTTTGAGTCGTAAACGAATAAACTTCCCCACATGTCCGGTTTAATTCAAACTGATCTTTAAACCATTACTAATAATAACATACCATTACTAATAATAACAAAGTGTGAAGATTTCAGGGAAATCGGTCGAGTATTTTTTCATCTGTGTGATGCACATCTACATATATTCACTTTTCGATTTATAAAAAAAACTTGAATTGCGTCAATGTTCGACTTGAAATTATGCTCATATACCAAGGATGTCACATCAATAATGTCAGTAAAGGTAAATCGCCCCTACAACAGTCCGAGACAGTTTGGCCCGCCTCTCACGAGTGATTTTTCTGCGGGAGAAGTGTCGCGCCTGATGCCTGCAGACTGATTTGGATGAGTTATCTGCGAATGTGGCTTGGGGGAAACACTGTAGTCCTCGCTTCCTGAAGGTAAACCACTGAATAACATGAAAGTAAAAAAAGTTTCCTGGTTTATGTATTCATCATACTCGTTTCATATAGCTTTCGCTCCATGCTAATAAAATAGGTGTTATTTTCTCTTCAGCTCACACGAACGTAGCCCCAGCGATAAAGTCTAAAAGCACTAGTTTCATTTTTTGTAACTTCCTTTTCACATTTGACTCTCTCATTCAAATATTTGCATATGCTTTATTCTCAAATGTGAGGGCATTGCGAACTTCCCAACGCAATGGTATTTCGTAGTTCCAGGGGAACTTTTAATTATGACTTTGACTGGCATGAATTCTTGCATTATCTATCAATACAAGTTACTCGTTTCCGTGAATAATATTTTTTAATTTTAGGATTCATCACGCTTGTTTTTGTTATAAACTTCAAATTGCTTAATAATATTCCAAACTAGTATAACAAGTTTTCGAAGTTTGTTGAATTACAGTTCTAGCATTACATACGGGAAATATATTGATGATAAGTTTCTTCTCGTCACAAAAATAGTTTCAGACGTGCGTATCAAATCAATTACTGACGTGTGAGAAACCCTTCTTCAATAGACTATCCCCACTCGGAGCATGCGTTGTGGTAGTGGTCGAGTAGGTAGTGCATGCCGTAGCAGGGACGCTGGCGAGTGGCCGCCGCTGGAACTGCAATGCGTTTTTTTCCCGGGTCGTGTGTGCTGGTGTTCCAGAACAGCGAGAGGAAGCACCGGACGGCGGTGTTCGTGCTGGTCGTCACCGAGGAGCTGCCCGAGTGGGAGGACTCCAAGACCATGGGTACGTGCGCCTCCCGCTTCCTCCCCTTCTCCACCTCCCAATCCCTCCCTCGCCCCCGGCCTCATTTCATCCTACCCCTCTCCCTTTTCATCACATCCCCCAACGAAACCTTCATCCTTTTCATCCTCACCTATCACTCCCTTGTCCCATCCTACCCTCATCCTTTTCATCCTCATCCTCTTTTTCATTTCCTAATCTCCTGATTTCATGGGATGTATTCACTGAGGATGACTTATAATTTTCAGTCTTGCAAATAATTGTTTTGTTTTTTATATTGTAAGCACTTTTAATAATATTACTAAAGCTAAGAGGAAAATGGGTAAAACTTACAAAAAAGTTTGTTACTCCTTTATTCTCCATTCTTCTTTTCTCCATTTTTCTTTTTATCCCTTTTATTTTCTTCTGAAATTGTCTTCAATATTCATTGTTCTGTAGTTTTTGTCTTTATTCTTTCCACTTCAGTAGTATTATTTTTATGTGCAGTGTTCATTTATTTTTTTTTTCTTCTCAGTCCTTTCTTGTATCCTGTTTAGTTTTAACATTTCTGTTGTTTTGTTTTTTCCTTATCTCTCTCTTTCTCTCTCTCTCTCGTTCTTTCTCTCTTTCCTGTGTTTTCACCTCCATTTTACCTCATTTTGTAAAAATATGCACTCTTTGTCCTCCATTAAACTTCTTTTGAATAATTAGCACATTTAAAAGTTATTAATAGGAGTGGAAAAGTTTTCAAAATTTACTTGGAAAGCAAATTCTTTGTAAAGAATCATTGTTGTAAAGATAAGTTTCACTCATTCTTTAAAAATTCATTTCAAAGAATATTATATTCAGTTAAAAATGCTGTATCACTGAATGTCCCATGTTTTATATACATGGAATGTCCGAGAAAAAACAAGGTACACTAAAGCAGTTTATAGTGATGAATCTTCAGGTTTTCAGCAGTTAATCACATATATTTTTAGTAGATATGTCTATTCATTATCATATTAACATCAAATTACAGTGTACAATGTTTTGGGAGTAGTCTGCCATCTCCCCCTCCTTTTCAAGAGCACATTAAAGGCAAAAAAAATAACCTTAAGAAAAGAGGATGTGGGAATTACTATTTTGTCCAAAACTTAAGAAAGAAGGTCAAGGTGAAATGGTTGATAAAAATTCATATTTTTAGATCCATTGATTCTTATATTTAGAAGGGTAGACCAATAAATTAGAGCTAACAGAGGAGTTTCCATTGCCAAAAGAAATAAAATAGCATTAAGAGCTGGATGTGCATCAATGAAAATATTTTAACATTATATTTTAAAATAAAAGGAATAAAAGATTTGAGGTATTATGCTTAAAATGATGATGCCCCTGAAATGGAGAAAATAGCATTTTCTAAATAAGTTGATAAGTGTCTTACTTATTTTTACTTGGAAATTTTAATGGTAGAGGAGGAAGTAGAATCCATAGTGATGTTCAAAGGTATGACAAGGAAACTGAATGATAATGATAAGAATGATAAAGTGTGTATGTAATATGGCTCAAAATTCAGAATGGGCTTTCCAGAATAAAAATACAAATTCACACGGATTAGAGGAACAAATAGAACAAAAGTAGATTAAATTCTTGGCAATTGTAGCAACAACTACAACAACAAAGCAAAGGTGGAAGACATTAGAATAAAGGAGCATTGAATGCAATTCAGATCATTATTTGGTGAGGTAAACATTGTACCCATGATTTCTGAATGAAACTTGACAAAAATGTAATGAGGATTCATCAAAGTGCATACAAATCCCAAAATATAAACTTACCCTTCTAACAAACCCAACAATAAATTTTCTAGCCAGACTTAGACACCTAATGGTGTAAAATGCTCACAGTACTTCTACTACAACCCATGAGGTCATCACTTACTGTTGGTAACAGCATTTATTATAGAAGTAGAGTACAACAGTCACATAGAAGAGTCTTGTGAAATTGGAAGTAAGCAGAATGCTATTAATTCATTTAATTTTAATAAAATTTCATCTGATTGAAAAGATTTGTACATTGTTAATTTGGCAAATTAAATATTAAATTTCTGTGCATTTCATTTGTGTTGAATAATTAAATCTCTTTCCAAGTGTGTTTATTGGTTACTTAAACATTTGTCTGTAATTTGTAGGCCGCAAGCGCAAGTGGTTCACCGTAGAAGATGCCCTTGAGCAGCTCTCCATGCACAAACCAGTGCAGCTCTCATACCTGCAGTCACTGCTTACCTGTCGAAACGATAAGGTAACTAAAGTAAGCTACAGCCTCGTGCTTGCCCATGTTATGTGCATACATTTAGTCAAGTTAGAGGCCCAGTTGGGTCTCTCATTCAATAGGAAATGCTAACTTTACTATGTTATACATTGTAACAAAGAAAAATGGTTTGTTGGTCCCTTTCTTTTTCAAATATTTGTGTTCATTTTAACTATAATTCACATAATTTTGACAACGTTAATTTGGGGGGAGGACTTGGATATATACTTGTAGTTGCAAAGTGATTTTTGTTCCAACTTAAATAATGAATTTCTAGATAAACATTTTGATTTATAATGATTTTTTTTATTATTATTCAATATGTGTTTAATTATAATGTTTATTAAGATAGTGTAAAATAACACATTGTTTCTGGGATTATACTTCAACTTCCTTTTAGATATTTTCTGAATTCCCAAAAATGAAATGCTTTTTTTGTGCTTCTTAAAAAATTTCTCATAAAACATCTAGTTCTTCCAATCCAGAACATGGCCTTAGCAAAACTACTTGTTAAAAACTACTTTGGAGTCAGATCAGGAGCCTCCTGAATTTCTGGTTACAAAATTCAGTTAAAGAAATTTAGAACACGAATATTGGGAATTCATGTGTGGAAAACATGACATGCTGCAAGAGTTAATTATTTGGATATAGAAGAGTTACTGTAAAAAGGGACCAGTTTGACAGGTTGGGAAAGAAGTAAATGTCATGTAGAGTGATGGTATTGCAAGATGTGGTAATGAAAATAATGTACTAATGAGCTAACTAATCGAACACATTGGTGAATTGAATGTGTGGGCCTAACTCGCAATTATGTTGTCAGTAGTAACCTTGCAGTGACTGTCAAAGTGGTCCCTTCTTATAAAAGTGTCTCTGTATCTGTAATCTGCAAGTCCGGTAATTTTGGCTTTCATATTTTGATAATATACTGGGATACTACGCAACACTTTTTACAAATCTTTTATTGAAATACCCTAATTATATACACTTCACAAAACTCGGTAATCAATTCAATTATATTACCTCTGTATGTGTGAAAAGTTCTTTTAATTTTTATTAGTTAAAAAGATATCTTGCTAAACGAACTAATTCAGCATTCTTGAGCTCACTGTGCTGCTACTCAGTTTGTATTTGTAAACTTTGTTTCTGAATACAACATTTTCATCAGTGTGTTTTTAATTCATTCTTAGAATATATCAATGGCTTAATGGCTTAGAGCACACACATTGTATGTTCAAAATTCATAGTTTCGAGAAAACCAAGCTTGCAAATTTGTAAAAATGCAGTTACTTATCAAGCTATAATGTTTGCTTTGTGGGAAAAGAATGATACCTCTTATAAATACAAACAATCTTTGTACGTTAGGATGTTATAAACAAGAGATCTCGAAAAATGATACAAGTGTTTTTCAATTTTAATACAATAAAATGATTATTTTTAAAGTACTGAACCAAAATTAAATGTCAAGCTTTTATACATTTAGTACACATGTGATTTTCTTTATTTTGCAGGCTTCGTGTCAAAGTCCTCTTCAAAATGGGAAGAACGGAGGCAGCCCTTCATAGCAGAATACTTCATTTGGATCAACTACTCTTTTTCAATTATGCCCAATGGCATTTTCAGCATAAATGCAACTCACCTGGCCATCGATCTTCAAAGGTTGTGCAACAAAGCTCATTTGACAATGATGCTACTGCTGATGCTGGAAATATATTTAATTTATAAAAGAAATAATTTGCCACGTAATATGACAAATGTTCACTTATCCTTAAGTTTATATTTCATCTTCAATTTTATGACCATTTCCAAACAAAAAAAATGTTTCATTTAAGTAAAAATTTGTACATTTAGATAATATTCTTCAAAGTTTGATGATTAATTTGATACTGTTTGTTGGGTATTTTTCTTTAGTTTTTGAAGTATTATTGGCAATAGAACATTGTTAGAAATGTATACTTTGATAGTGAAGCGATCTTTGGCTGTTGTTGGCTCATGCAGAATTGAACTGAGTACTCTTTTTAATTTCCTTTTGTTTGTACTTGAAAACTTGTGAAAAGCGGACAGTGTTTTTCTGACTTATTCATTAGTTGATAAGAGTAATTAAAAAATATTCACACTAACTTGAATATTGTGTTGTGTAGGGAGAAAAATTACATCAGAGAGAATTCTTGGACTGATTGAATTAATTTATATATTAGATTTGTTTTTATATCACTTTTTGATCAACTGTATCAACTACTGGCAGTGCCATATTCATTTCACCTCAGTTTTTAAAGATACGTCTTGTCATCCATGGTTGAGGTATGCCTGGATTTGCTTGGATGAGAAATATTTGAATTGCATGCATGTGCTTGTAAGAATGTGTTGATGTTCAAATTTGAACTTTTCATTGTAACAACCTTGTTGCAAACCCTGTATCAATTACCCCAGTCCTGTACCATTGCTACCAAAATAACCTTATCCATGGTAGATGCTTTTAGCTTACATGAATAGCTTGTGGTAAGGTGAATATTAACAACCTGTTGAAAGTTCTGGTCTGGGTTTTGTTTTTTTTATTGAACATATCAACAACATAAGCAGTTAATTAAAGTTAGTTTTTTGTTGTTGTTGGGCTTAAGGGCGTTATTATAAATCATTATGCAGTTGTAAGTTTTGATTCAATGCTGTAAACACACTGTATTCTCAGTTGAATTTTTAAAGTGTGTATAGTTGCCCATAAGTAACTACAACTTTGTATTACCCTTTTTATTTTTGGTCTACAATCATGGTTGTTTCAGTGAGTGTTGATAAATATTGTATAATCTTCATAAGAGATGGGCAAAGCAGATTCAAACTGTATGCAATTCTTTATGATGCTTGTATTTTTAAAATAAAGTATGATAAAACTTAGTCATAATTTGCAGTTCTTATTTGCTTTTGGCATAATTTCTATTCACTAATATTGGGTAAATCAATTTATGAAGACTTGTATGTGTTTAGCTCTTACTGTACTTCTGTACTGTTTTTCATCAGATTGATAACCAAGGCTCTCTCATAATATACACTAATAAATTTCTCATATTGAAAATAAAATTTTCAACTTCAATAAATTTTTGGAATCTAATGTAATTTATAAAAATATTGGTGAAATTTGTGTGGTATAGGTAGCAAATTTTGTTTTTTAATTATGTAATATTACCATCCTAGTGAATTGGTTATCTTTGGAACGAGAGGTATAAGGTAATTTAACAAATTGCGTATCTCTTGAGTGGTATTTCAAAACCACCACTAAACTTGTCACTGACAAAATGTTTTGTGAATTTCTTGCTTTGGAGAAGGCAAAACAATTTCATGAGGTTCTTCTCTGAAAATAATGAAATGGTAAAGTCTTTTAAAAAATTCAATCTTTAAATACGCTCATTTTAAAGCACTGTTTCAACTATACACAGACTATATTTCATTGGTAATTAAAAGATTTTGTGACAAAATTTTTAAAATTTGTATAAGGTATTTAAGCAAATTTCAAAATGATGCTTTCGTATTAAAAATGTTTGAGAACAGATAGTTTTAAAAACGTTGTGGATCATTTTTTTATTAGGTGAGAGGGTTTTCTTTTCTTCTTTCTTACTTTCTTTCTTGTTTTCATTTCATTTCTGTGCCCTAAATGTAACATAATTCATGATCTTGTAACTGTGATACTACTAAAAACATTTTGAATTCTAGGTGTCAAATTCTGAAAATAATTTTCTTCTGAAATTAAATATCAAGTATAAGTGGAAAGTACCTTAGCATATTGTAATTTCCTATCGGATATTCACTAGCAAATATGAATCATGAAGTTAACTTCAGAAATTAAAATAATAATAATAATAATAATAATAATAATAATAATAATAATAATAATAATAATAAAAAAGTAAAAAAAAAATAAAAAATAAAAATTAAAAAAAAAGAAGAAGAAGAAGATAAAAGTTGTCCTTGTAAGATGTTGAATTGACCAAACCAGATTTGTTCACTGTCATCTCGTCACAAAAAAGATCACAGTGGTTTGACACAACTATTCCTATGTATTTTAATAGAATGCAGTAGGTTGTGGTGTAATGGTAAAGGTTTGTATGTAAACAACTAAGATGGGTTTGAGTAATGGTTTATGCAGGTTCAAAAATAAACAAAAATATTAATCATTGAGGAAGAAGAGAGGGAGGTGTTGAAATAACCTGTCTGGTAAGTGAACTATAAAAGAGAATAAGAGATAAACCTTAGAGATAAGAGGAATGTTCTTCATTACACCTTATAGAATGCATATATAAATTTATATGAATTTTTCTACTAAAATATACAATTAATTATTTTAACCCTAATTAAACATTTGGAAAAATGGAATTAGTTTTGGATTGTTAGATGTGTTCCATAAATAGTAACTTACGTCATGACTCGACAAGTTAATCAAGTTGACAATTTCTTTAGTTAACCTGGTTGCTAAATGGCAAGTCAATTACAATGCCCAGAATTTTTAGTAAGTAAAAGTGTAATGTTTTGGCCTAAGCCTTGCCATTAACAAAAACATATTTGTTATTGATATTAATATTCTTTGTTATGATAAAAAAAGAAATGTTATTGTAAATTAATTGGATGTATAGATGGTACGAATAAATATATATTTTGACCATAAAGGATCAATCAATATTGACTTCAGGAATTAAAACTTCAAATACATTTATTTTTGGCTCAATGTTTCACACGTTTAGTACGTGCCTTGTCAAGAGCAATACAACGGCAACGGTTGACAATGGTATACAATAGAATTTAAAATTATTGAGATAAATATTTACATTGCTTTTATATCAAAGTATTACATATCACAAAAATGTTGAAGGCTTGTCAAATCAAGCAGGTACATTTGGTAATAATGGAGATCAGCACATTTAGATACATTAAGGAATGATATAAATTATAAATATTTCAAATAATAGAATGAACATGTGGGACTGGCAAAAATATACAATTATGGAAGTTGGTGCAATATTATCGTCTTATAAATTTCGTTCAGTTTTCAATTCAGATCAATTCTTAATAGGTTTAAGAGCCATTTTAAATAATAACGCATTTTCTTTCAACACAAAAATTTACCTTCAAACCTTTGGATTAGCAATGGGGTCTCCTGTTTCCTCTGTACTTGCCAAATCAATCATGGAACAAATAGAAATAAATCTTCTGCTTCTCCCAAATTCACTTCCACGTCTTATTTTATTATAGGTACATGGACGACTTGATTACTTGTTTACATCAATCCAATGTCGACACTTTGGTCGACATACATAACAAATTCCACCCCAGAATAATCTTTACCACAGAATTTGAGAAAGACAATAGAGAAATTAGTTTTTTAAATCTTAAATTAATTGTTAAGCAAAATAAAATTATAGCAGACTGGTATCTAAAGCCAACCTTTTCAGGAAGAGTTCTAAATTATCTATCCAAGCATTCTAAGAATCAAAAAATAGCCATGGTTTACAATCTTGTAGATTCCGCACTAAATTTAGCTAATCCTGATTTTCACAACAAAAATCTAAAGATAGTCGAAAATATCCTGAAAAACAATCTCTACCCATCATTCTTTATTAATAAATATATTCAAAAAAGATTAACACACAAATCCAAAGCAATTACCAGCATTAAAAAAAATGTACGAATACACTTACCATTTTATGAACCTGTCAATGATAAAATAAAAGCCTATTTCAGAAAATACAATTTAGACATTGTATTTTACAATCTAAATAAGACTAGACATCTTTATGACAAGCAGAAAGATAAACCTAAACTAAGAGATAAATCTAATGTTGTATACTCCATTCCTTGCAATGATTGTCAGCAGGTGTACATTGGGGAAACTAAACAATATAATAGCAGACGGATATACCAACATAAATATGACATCAACAAAGATGCAGATTTGTACACCTCTTTGACCTAACATAGAACAGAACTTAACCACTCCATTGCTTTTGATAAAGTCAAAATTTTGCATCATGAGAAACAAAGATCAAAAAGGCTAATTGCCGAAATGTTATATATCATATTAAATAATGCGATGAACACAAAAAGTGACGTACAAAAACTGAACCAAATTTATAAGACGTTAATACTGCACCAAATTCCATAATTGTAATTTTTTCTTGCTAATCCCACATGTTCATTCTATTATTTGAAATATTTATAATTTATATAATTCCTTAACATATCTAAATGTGCTGCTCTCCATAATTACCAAATGTAACTGCTTAGATTTGGCAAGCCTTCAACATTTTTGTGATATGTAATGCTTTGATGTAAAAGCGATGTAAATATTTATCTCAATAATTTTAAATTCTATTGTTTTATGTTAATTTGTATACCATTGTCAACCGTTGCCATTGTATTGCTCTTGTCAAGGCACGTACTAAATGTGCGAAACGTTGAGCCAAAAATAAATGTATTTGAAGTTTTAATTCCTGAAGTCAATATTGATTGATCCTTTATGGTCAAAATATATATTTATTCGTACCATCTACGCATCCAATTATATACCAGGATCAACAGGAAGAATCTACATCAATTTCAATATTGTAAATTAATATAAATAAAATTTCAGTTAACTGTAACTTTAACATAAATGTGTCATTGAATATGAATATTATTTCAGTCGTAGTCTTACTTAAATACCGTACTCTTTCAAAGTATTAAATCTGATTATAAATGTTACGAAAAACTGGGAAGAAATATTAATAACCATGTAAGCACATTATTTGACAAGAGTCATGAACAAAATAAGAAGTTAAGAGAAAAATATGTTTGTAGAAATCTGTGGTCTTGAGTAGGGATGGCTATAAACATGATTTTTTTTAAAACAAAATATTGAATATCTCCTGAAAAATATTTATGTTTTTAAAACATCATATTGTTAAACGTAGTATTGTGACACTGCATTTTGAAACTTCTCTGCATAGAAATATTGATTAGAAAATTAAGGTTACAGAATGCTTTAAGGTGGAATATACTTTAAAATAATATTTACGTTTATATATATTTATATATTAAACACAGTATGTTTTACATCAATGATTTATGAATGAAAGTGAATAAATGGAATTATAGCAATCCTTTTTGGGCCATCCATAAATTATGTAACACGAATTCAGAGTATTTTGAATACCCCCTCTTCGTACTGGAACACACCCATAATGCACACTTGAACCACCTAAATAATAACGTAATGCTTGTGAGAACACCCCCTCTTGTAAATGCAAGAAGTGAAAATAAATACTGCCGAAGTAAAAATAATTTATATTTATTTTATTTGTGTTTTATATTAAAATGTATATTATATGATAATTAAAGTTAGAATTAGTTGACTGTACCTAACAATAAGATGAGGGCAAGTTGTGAATGATGAAAGGAGGCATAAGTGAGACTATTTTATCACAAGCTGTGCACATGCTGCCATTGATGTCCCATGGATGAGAATCTACTGCACCAATTTAAATGGATTCTAGAATACTCTACACATCAGTTTTGAATTATTTTTTCATGATTAGACATTGGATGTTTAGGCACTAAAAAATCACCTTTTAGGCGCCCAAAAAGGCACTGAAAATGTCAAGAATAAGAAGAAAAAAGGCACTGTCATAAATTACATTCACAATAAAATTAAAAATTTTTTGTAAAACTCCATACACATTTACAACACTTCTACATTTTATTCTTAATAGTTTCCATTGCAATATATTACCAGTAACTTTTCAAGGATCGCAATTTCAAATCTGCAATGATTGGGAGACAAAATCAGTTTGAATACAGAGAAGGATTTCTGAAAATCTGATGTGTCTGGCATATATTTTAGAAGTCCAAAATTAGCAACACTGAAACCTTCTGGGAATATACATTTATTTCCACTCAAAAGGTGCTCTCGGTGTATTGTCAATCGACCATTTTCTCTGAACATGGCTAGTATTTATGAAATAGGGAAATGGACTAAAATATGTTGGTATACTTTCAGGAATTCTCTCGTATTTCAAAATACAAATATGTGAATTGAAGATTTCGTAATGAATGGTCAGGTTGGACCATGGCCGATTTTCTGATATCTTAGCATAGTATATTAAAAAAACACATAAAAGGCAAAAATGTGCAATAATTCTAAAGAATAAGGCATTTATGCAAGAAAACGCATTTATGCTAAAATAAGCAAAAATAAGCATTATAAAACTTCGTCATATGTCATTGTTTGTTATGATTCGTGCACATATATTATCAGCCTTTAAATAAGTTCACTAGAAAAAAATAGTCAAAGTAAATATCAATTTTACATAGCAATAAACTAATATCCCTCTTCCCCAATGTAATGCAGGATGTTGTCTCAGACCCCTCCCCTCACTCTTAACATAATGTAATTTATGGACGACCTGATATCCCTCTGTCTCACTGAGCATCTAACGGCACAAATCTTGAAGCAGAGCAGTGAGAAAGAAGGTATATTAATTTCATTCAGGTTAGTACACTAGTTAATGCAATGCTTAAAATTGGCTGGCTCGTCAATACATTTACATGGCTGTCATTGCACACTTTTACACATTAAACTACAAACAATTCAAAAAAAACTATTTCTACTATGTCAGGGGTTCATGTGATTATTAATTAATTGAATTTGGAACATTATTCCTCAAAGAAAACTGGTCTTGAGAGTATTTGAGAAAATTATAGAGACTATTATAGAAAATTTCTATTCTATTCGTTTGTTTTACGTAATATTCACTAACGTAAAACTTACATTCAATAAAAGGTAAAAGATAACATTTTACCATAATTTATAGAACACATTGATTTGAAAGTCAAAATGTACCTGATGATGGAGACAAAATATCTCCGAAACGTTGTGAAACTCCAACTGTAAAACTTCAACTTCATTCTTCAATATTGTATTAAATATATTTAATTTCATATGATATGATTGCCTTTAATTAATGGAACTTTTCTTGATACAATGAAGAATAGACAATCAATAAAAACGTAAAAATAATTATGTAAAATAAAATAAGAGTTCTTATAAATTCTATTGACACAAGTAAGATTCTCAAAAATTGTATATTCTATAATCAGTACAATGAAAAATATAACAATTTAACTGGTTTGGATGATGTATCATCCATTAAACTCTTCTTGACTGTTCATGTAAGTTCAATGCATAAGAAACATGAAAATAAATTATCAACGAGCCTAAGTTCCCATTTACCTTCAGCAGAGATTTTGAAACGCATTATCAACCTTTACTACAGGCGCAAATTTCTATTGCATCTTTCAGTACCACCTTCATGAATTTCTGGTCCCTGAGCTTATTGCTAGAATCTCCTCCCATTAAATTGACTATATTACTGACCCTTTTATCTCAGAAACTACTCTACTTAGAACTTTGAAATTTTTATAGTATATTCTGTAACTACAGTATTCAGTACTGTACTTAAGCAGAATTATTTGAACTGAATATCATAAAACTGTTTCACAGAATTTAAAAAAAATAATTTAAAATAATTTTAAAAATTAGATATATTAATCCATAATTCTAACAATTTTGCAATTTACCACATTATTTTGGATAAGTAGCACAGTCATGTTTACATGAAGCTACTCTGAAAATTTCATCTTTTTATCTTCCGTAATTTCTGAGAAAATGGATTGTGTGTACAAAAAGAATTATACTTTTCTGGAACAAATGTTACAATTAAATTTAACTATTAAATACATTTTTTCACATTTTTCCCAGTGGCAACATGCACTGTATGACGGAACACCTTCCTTCTTTTCATTATTAACTAAAACTGCCCTCCTATTCTTAACACTTGCCTGTTTAGTTGACATTTTCCCAACAAGGTATTCTTCCCTATACTTCTAACTTCATGAATGCAGAGAACAGATGTAAACAAACTAATATTTCAAAACTACAATAACAACAATAACAAATAAGAAACAATTGTGACAGTTTCACCAACATGAAGAACAGAACCTATTCTAAGAGTCAATGTACGTTACAGACGTTTAGAAATTTAGATTGGCTGAATAAACAAGAATCAAGAGAATCGTAATAAAAGAGACCTGCTGCAGATATAGATTTAAACAATAAAAAAACCCACCTCTATATCAAAGTTTGCAATAAAAGTGAAATCATTGTGTTCAGGAAAGTCTAAATAATTTAACTAGCTTAAATTTCAAAAATGTCAAAATTTTCATAATTTTGAAGCCAGACTCCCTTTAAATAAACATTTTAGAAGAATTTTACAACAACATGAAATAAAATCCAATTTTTTGCACCCTTAATTTTTTGTGATCAATGGTTTTTGGTGTCAATATCTGCTTTGATTTTTACATGTTGGGCAGAAAAAAGGATTGACTAATACCAAAACTATTAGGAAGTTTGAAAACTTAAATGCTGTTTGAAAGTGTGTTTCATTTTTATATACATGGTACTCAAAGTGCTTAACTTCAATATGAGTTGGAACTTGAAAATGAGAAAACTAGAATTTTTTTATTTAGTTTTGGAAGTTTTCTGTGTTACATTCATATTTTGAGCATCTATTATTTCAATATTCTTATGTTATATATTTGAAAATCACTCTTACCATCCTTAATAACTTTGTATGTAATCAAATCTCTTTCCCTTTCTTGATAATAGTGAATATAAATTAAAATTCTTTACCATAACTTTTATACTTTCTACAGAGGAGTAACTACATTCTTAGGAGCCCCAGAGTAGA
Source organism: Acheta domesticus (assembly GCA_031308135.1). Taxonomy (NCBI): domain Eukaryota; kingdom Metazoa; phylum Arthropoda; class Insecta; order Orthoptera; family Gryllidae; genus Acheta; species Acheta domesticus. The sequence continues at coordinate 1,838,677 of JAHLJT010003656.1, read as the reverse complement.
AAGCGCAAATGGGGTCCATCATTGCCTTTGCCATCTTTATTGGAGCTCGGTGGGCATCCTCATCAGGCTTCCCCCAAGAGTTGTAGGGTTTTTGTTTGTTACCTTCCTTTATAAGGCAAAATTGATGTAAATATTTATTTATTTTAAAATTACGCAATTATTTAAACAATAATATTGTATATTATCATATATACACTACATAAATAATATACAATATAATAAATTGTTTATTATTTAAGAAAAATCTATGATCCCCATCCAAAATGATCTGCCCCTAATCAGGGGCCCCAGTGCCAAGCACCTGTTGAACCAGCTCAACAGTACTCCTGATTTTTTATTGTTTTTCTAAGCAAAATTTAATAAAAATGTTCGTTTCCCTTCATGACTCAGGATTCCCAAGAAACAGCATAATAATCACATACAATAAGATTCCTCTGGCATCTACTGAAGAGCATATTCATAATATTCTCAACAAATGGGAACCAAATCAGAAGAGCTCTTCTTGATTTCTTGAAAGGCTTTGGTACTAATAAATGGACTGTTTTAAAACTGAAACACCTTGGAACAATGAGCAAATTAAATTCAATGTAACAAATCATAATAGTGTGTGAAAATCCTCTGGGAAGTTACAAATATTTTGTGCTTAATTTCCAGGGGAGCTAATGGCAGCAGCACTCGCTATGTTTCTGAGGAAAAGGAAATTAAAATATAAGTATTTTATGGTCTGTGATATGGTTTGAGTTCGACTCCCAGTCAAGGCAAAAACAGAGTTGAGGGTCCTTTAAAATCATCTCAGTTTCTGTAGCTGTGTGATGAAGCAAAGATCAAGTGGGCAGAGTTTCCTAGTTACACTGTCGGGAATATGACATGTTAATCACATGCATCTTACTCTCCAAGGGAATTAAACCATGCCCTGCCCAGACATATTAGGCCTAGGGACACCATTAGCCTGCAAGTCAATCGACTCACAATGCCAAATACATACATAATTATGACATTGATCACTCTGGTGCGTTATAATGATAAGTTCTAGGAATATTTTTATTCTTATATGCGAACAATCTTTATACCATTCCAAATATAATATACAGATGATACATTTTTTAAAATCTTTATTGAGAGTTTATTTTTAGCTAATGCTTTGTGGAAAACATTAATATTTAGGAAAATAGTTATCATTTTAATTTCTCTGTATGTATTTAAGGAGCAGTCAGCAAATCTTTAAATATTTAAGGAGCCTTCATACAACAGAATATTATTAATTCATTATGAAATACCTAGCCAACACAAAACTGAAGATAAATTAAATAAAACAGTTTTATTAAACTTCTCTTAATGATAACATGAAATAAAACCTCCTTGCCAATTTCCAATAAATAATTATTTAGCAAATTTAGGTTAAATGGAATTCACTCACATTTTTAGAATGATTTTGAGTAAATGGTGGTATATCTTAAGTCATCATTGGCAATTTTTGCTCCAGATGGCAGGGATGTCCAAAACTTTAGAGGGACAAATTGACTTGTGAAACAAAAACCATATTTGCTTTTGTAACAAAGTCTCAACAAATCCTAAGAATGCCTGTGAAGTAGCTTTGTTGTGTAATTCCTATGATTTGAATACTCTAAAACATGGAAATTATAAATTTGGCACGTATAGTATATAGATTTAATTGTATCATTGGCATCGCAAAAATAATTATTTTGCAGCAAGGGACCTCAAACTCTAGTTGGAGGAAGATCCCTGGAATCAATTTACATTCTCTGTCCATCACAATCAAACATGATTGTACTGATGATTGCTTGGTAGGAAAGTTATAGATGCATTTTTAATCTTCAGCCCCATCAGTTTTTAGGAATGTTTACATAAAATATGAAATACATTTTTTAAATATTTAATTCCCTCTCTTATAGTATTATTACTGTTTTTGATGATTAATTAAATGAAAATAAATCCTGACAGTTGGGGCCTTAAGGTAAATATAATTCTCTCCTTTCCAGCTCTTCTCACCCATATTTCACATAGATCTTTTAACTGTTTTATGACATTAAATAATTAAATATTCTTAAAAATCTACTATCTCAGAAGAAATAAATAGTATATTCACAAATATTCTGTGTGTGGTAATTATACGAGTGCATTAATAAGATGAGAGACACATTTACCATAATTACTCTACTTCAGTCTTCTCCAAAATTATGTCCAAAGAAATAAATTAAAAAAAAAATCTGCTATCATTTTGTTGTGTGAATTAATGTCTAGACCCTACACAAATTTACTGAAGTAGGATCTAAATAAATTCAATGAGGTGTCATACACATATTTTTAACAAAGAATGGCTATTTGCTGTGTACAATATAATGGTATTATATGCCTACATCAAATGTATTTACGAGTTTAACAAATTTAGAAATTTAACAGATTTTTACAAGTTCAGAAATTTTAGATTTGTTTTCTATAATTTAGAAACCAATATTATCTCCGTCTAACTTACTATGTGATGAGTATCACTACTTTTTGAAGATGGATGATGGCAGCCATTTCAAAATTTAATTTTTGGAGAGAACGCCTCAGAGTTTTAAGGATTACACTTGTTTCTGAGAGTGAAATTGGTATAGTCTCTACTCATAGGCATGTCTCTGTTATCTCACCAGTCCTGCTAGTTTTCTAAACTTCTGTTCTTTGATAAACTGCCATGAGGTTACCAGTAACAATAACTGCAATGTCAATCAACCATACTTTCTTGATATGTTTATTCCAGAGCATTAAATTGGGTTTATTATGTTGAAACGTCTGATCAGTTAGTATAGTGCAGAGATGTTATAGCTTCTACAGTATTTACTATTCATAACATTTTGAGGGCAGAATCAATATTTTGAAGGTATCAAAATCTACAGTAATGCTTCATTTCTTTGCTGATTTTGTGTCTTTATTATTATTATTTTATTTATTATCATTATTATTATCTTAATACCATTTGTGCATAGCACATTGCTAGTCATTAAGAAACTATCATTAATGCATAAATAAATGTTAAACAATATAATAATAATAATAATAATAATACAATAATAACAAAGATTTAATATTTTTATTGTTGTCACTGTTATTTTTATTTTCATCATTATGAAGCTAATTATTTATTCCATGCTATATTTGAAAATATAATTCAAAGATTACTGAACAATTAATTATTTTTTTAGACTTCTAATTAATTAATCTATCACAATTTTTTTATCTGTCAAATGTTCAGCTCGAAGTCCATTAACAATGCACTGAAAGTTAAATAAATAAATAAAAATAAAATTTACTTTCTGTTAAGTCAATTGTTTAAAATAAAATGTAGAAACAACCAAAACAAATTTTAATGTTCTTTAATTGAAATATAATTTCAAAGTTTAGTCAATGATTTCCAGGTGTAATTTATTCAAGGCACAAAACAAATGAATATTACTTGCTTTTGTTGTTAACAATTATTTTTGATTACGCCAGAGGCAGTTTTTAATGGTCTTCCTTAAACATAATCATTTTATAATATTTCTATATTTTAAACTTTTGGTTTGTTGGCAGAAATGATATCGCGTGCGAATTGTTTTGTCTTATCAGTGCATTCAAGTCCACGTGAGGAATAGGTCGTGCTGCGCGAAATTATAATTAGTGAGTTTAATTGAGGTATTCATTTTAACTGTGCAGTTTTATGAGTCGTTTACGAAGGGAATGAAAACCTGAAACATGTGAAAAAGTTCTAAGTATGTTTCACGCTTCAGAACGTGAGGAAACGAAGTAAGTAATATCTTTTCCTATTTACCTGTTTAAGCAAATTAAGAATTTGTTGTCGTATAGTTTAGTTAGTTTAGTAAGAACCCTGTATTTCAATTGCAATTTCCTTATGGGTATAATTTAGACTAGTTGATAGCTATTGTGGGATTGACTATCGGAAAAACATTTATTTGAGTTACCGATAAAAAATGCAAAGAACAATTTGGAGGGAAAAAAATGTATCCTGTTTTGTTCTATGCGTAGGCTCTAAAACAATATAATAACCTTAATCCACGGATTTATGTACTTCGTTATTCACCTTCGAGGTGGTGGACATAGATGTTGGGGCGCGCAAAGCCAAGCTGGTCTCTGAGGGTTAGTGAATGTGATAGTTATTGTGACCTTGACGGGAAAACCGTGAGCTCAGTACCGTTTGCCGGAGTTTGTTGTACCGTCTATTCGGTCGTCAGGGGGTGATAATGGTTGTGAATTTTTATTTACGAGTATTTTGTTCCCCTGTAACGAAAGGATTTAAGATAACCTTCTGAATCCGAAAAAAACAACAAAAATCTAATGAAATAGGGGTGGCTAACCTGTGGAATATTGGATGATCAGTAAATACAAGTGATGAATTTTATTCTTAAACATATTATTTTGAAGTATGTGCGTCATAAGCACAACAGAATCCATCTTCGCATTTCAAACATCGCAGAGCTCTTGGCTTCCTCATTTCAACCAACAACTGTGGTCCTTCGCAACAGGATACTCTCTGATAGCTGCAACCATCATCGGGGTCAATGAGAGCGATTGCCCTTATGTCCAAAAGATCATCTCCCACTACTAAAAGTTATAGAGTTGTGCTCTAATAAATATGTTAGACGGAACCGTAGTGGCGTACTAGTAAGCAAAACCTTTCAGTCGCGTTTCCTCTTTTGGTTTTTAATACAGTAATCCCTCAACATTCGCGAGAGTTAGGTTCCCAAATAACCTCGCGAATGTCAAATCCACGAATGTTGAGTCTACTTTTTAATGAAGGAAGGTGGGTTAGGTTTCTAGATATCGAAAATCTGTTTAAAAGAGAAAGAAAAAAATCTAACCAACTGAAGAAAAGAACTGAGTAAGTGCTACTAAAACAATTCACAATTAACATCCCGAAGACAAGAAATAAAAAAAACTAATTTCAAATTTGAAAGTGATTGAATATAGGATTTGGTTATTTTTTTTTTGGTCCATCGCCCTCGTTGTTCTAATATGCAAACATGGAAAAGTCGCTGCTTCTATTTCTCTCCTAAATTTCGAAGTTATTTCCATGTTCGGATCACATTCGAATGCCCTTTCCGCCAGAGCTTGTAGAAGTTTTAGAACGCCAATAACAGCTTTGGCATTGAAATTGGTCCAAGACGCAGTTTCGCTTCTGTTACTTCATTATGTTCGAGATTTTCTTTGGTGATGATTTTCCGAAGTTGCTCTTCAGTGAGGTTATTATAATGAGTTGCACAGGTCCTGAATGGCTTTTCTGTCCTTGTTGCCAAAACCTTTACCTCCAATTTCACGCAACTGAACTGAATTATTTTACAATTGCATTATTCTATAAACGTGAGTTGACATTTCATCTGTGCAATTTTTGCAGAAAGCGATACTTTGAGCTTCGGTGCCAGCGGAGTTCGTTTCCCAGATAACGCTGATAAAGGAAATTAAATGTGCTACCTTCAAAAAAGTACGAACAAAGACGCACTCGCGAATGTAAAAACCGGTAGCATTTCTCTTCTCGCGAATGATCGGAACTCGCGAATAGCCATTTCGCGGATGTGGAGGGATTACTGGAATGACTCCATAGAATTTGTCTAGGTCCAAGGTACCACCAAAAGTTGTGGTCTTGGACCGCGGGTCGGGGTTATCTTCAGTCGCCATTAAAAGTGAGGGATGATAAAATAATGTAGACACCAGTGTCTCTGTAATCTCTGGTTGGATCTTTTTTGGTATTTGTTTTAAATGCAAGATAAAACTGTGTTCTTTAAGTAAACGTGTCCTTACACACTTTTTGATAGCTTATATCTTGTTTTTGAGTTAGAGTGAATTTTTTAAACTCGTGACGTGAAGTGAAAGTTGGGCTGAACTGAGTTTATAACTCGATGAAACTAGATAACTTCGGAACTCGTTTAAATCGGCACTTCGCGCCGCTCGAGCGCGCTCCGGCGAGGGAGAAATCCAAGGTGGGGGGCATGAGGGGTGATTAGGGGAATCTTTCGGCGGGGAGAGGTAAAAATCAATGTACGTAACAAAATAATAATAATAATAATAATAATAATAATAATAATAATAATAATAATAATAATAATATTTTACTGCTTACAGACATACAGAAAATATCGAGCTAAGTCTACGTAGAAATTAATTAAAATTACAGTAAGTTAATTACATTTCTTACAAACCACATTCACTTACAATAATAATTAGATAAGTTAACATTATCTTGATAAATTTTGTTAAAAATATACATATTTGATTAATATAAACAATTAAATGAATTTAAGTAAAACGGGAATTACATTCAATTACATAACTTACAGTAATAATTCAAATTGTTACTTGATAATTACATTATTAATAAAGCATTCAATTGCTCATGATAAGCATTGAAGTAATTTACATTTTAAACTACACAGTCTCATTATGAAATTATTAATTAACCTTGTTCATAAAATAAGCAAAGCGTGGGCGGTTTAGCGTTTACCGTGCTTCATACTCTTTATAATGTTTCGTAACTAAAATGTGCGTAAATAAGAAAAAAGATCTTCGGAAAGTATTACTGGACGTGAACATTAATGGAATTTATCTGACGCTATTCCAGAGTCTACAATTATTTAAAAAAATATTGGAATAGATTTCCTAAGAGTTGCGAAAATAAATATTTTTGCGAGTTAAGCATTTATTTTTACTTGAAAAATGAAAAATCCCATCTTAAACTATGGCTAAAAATGATGGAATTTTGTACGTTAATTATAAACTCGTCGCTACGATAATGTACTCCAATTAAGTTTATAACTTGGGGGATTGTGTGCCAGCATTGGTAAATAAATCCACTGTCCTAAAGGATACAAAATATCCTGTCTAAAGACATATGCTTTAATTCATTTCGTAAAAGTACTTGTCTATCAAAGTGGGTTGAAAATCCACTATTTTGGTAATTTCTGCCAAAATCATCAATATTAAACTTAATTTGTGAAGGAATGGCAAGAGCGAGAACAGTAATGTCAAGGTCGATGCCACGAGCGGGAGACCGGTAGGACGACAAAATCATCCCTCCACGCAGTTGATCACCTCGCCACCCGAGCGCTTTTACGCTTTACACATGAAATACGATTAGGGGGGATTTAGACAAATACAAGAACCTTTATTTTTATTTTTGTTTATATTTTGATTTTTCTGTGCATATCTTCTTATTTACATTCGATTCCACGTTGGTAATGTCAGGTTCTAGAGATCTCGAGAGACAATTTCGTAAACTATTTCTCAAATTTTCAGTACTTAATCGAACCCCGTGCTTGGTTTTGAGCAATTTCAGTATTGAAAATGCTTGTTAACATACATATTTGCTATCGTACATAGATATTATTTGATCAGTATTATCTATTAAGTTTGGAAGTGGTGATTTATCGGGTACCGCGTAAAATTAATTGTATTACACTGCCTAAGTACAGTTGTATTACACTGCCTTCTGAGAGCAGGGTTACTGCTGATTGTTTTCTTTCCCAACGTTAGTTGGGCAGAGAACCTTGTCATTGAAGGTAGCATGCCACGGTGCCACGAAGCCTGCAATTGCCACCAGTAGTGGGCCTTGACATCACTGAGCTAGAAGATCGAGATTATGCATTCAGAAACAATGTTATATTACGAACCAAGTTTCATATTTCTTACTCGAATATTAAGGGAGCTATTGAGTGTTGAAGTCTGAAATGTTTGAACACTCGTTTTCATTTAAAATTTATATTAGTTTCAGTGAATGGAGAGAAAAAAGTTCTACATGTACGCTCAGTCTGCTTGGTTAGCCAGTTTTGGTAGAAATCCGAACATACGAGAAAATTGAGAAAATTCTATAACTTTAATGTTTTAAATGGGAACCTCCACGTTTTTATTGCAGATTTGGATATTGCAGTAGAATCTGGCAAAACTTTCATTCGAATATAATCCGAATATTCGATTCGGGATAGCCGTAGCTGGGCGTTGGTAACAGCCCAGCTTCACTTATCAAATTTGCTCTAAACAATATAATTATTTCGTAAACGTTCTCGAGATAATTTAGCGGAAAGTAGTATTGCATTGCTTTTATATTGTGAGATGTGTTGATTTACAACAACAACAAAATAAAACATAATTATTTAATGTTAGGTACATATTTTTTAATTTTTTGATGTATTTTACTCTTTCTAAAGTAATTTTGAATAAGTGAAGAAATTAATAGAAACATGTTTTGGATAAAAAATCTAACTTCAGTAAACACAAGCGAAGTTTTGCTTCAGTCACGTGTGTTTCTTCGGGGAGTTAAAGAGTGTTCACAATCTTCAATTCACTGCCTTCTATGGATGATCCTAGTGAAGATACGGGCAAGCAAGCCCCAAGCAGGTACCTGCTCCATTGCTACAATGCACTTTTCTAAAGACATTATTTAATAACCATTGGAGGTGTTTTAAAGTCGCAAGCGTAGGATAAGTAAGTTTTATTATTTGCATGGGAATGCATTTCCTTACTTCCTTGACGCTCTCCTTTCTTCCATTCCTCCTCTTTCAATCTTCTTCCTTTCCTCCCCCTTCTCCCTATCCTTCTTCCTTGAATTCCCTCAACCCATCAGCATAATAACTCTTGAGACCAGATATATTTCTGCTCAGTGCTGGTGAGATAAGTCTTTTAAAGCTTTCGAGTACATGACTCGATTATCGATTCTTATTTACGGAGCAGGTTGTGTTCGTAGGGTGATGGTTGTGGTTTCCAGTTGTTAGCTTGCTACTTCCATGTCTGAAAAGTTCTGTTAAGCTTAAGCGATGTCATCTCGCGAACCAGTTGGCATCTCTCTGTAAATATCATATGTTCATAGAAAATAGGGCTCTTCTTGGACAACGGTCACAATGCAGTCGAAGTATCGGTCGCTCGGTATCATACGGCTCGAAGCAAAATCGTCCGACTTAATTCATCGAAATAACAACCGAATGTTACACCCTAAATCATCCGATAATTCATATATTTCCACAGCTCAGTTTTTTTAAACACTTGCGAGTAGCATGATCAAAGCAATCTTGCAGATGGCCTTGAATCTCCAGCTGGTTTGGGGCGAATGAAACCGACAAAATCAAACGAAACGGATCTTCGTCCGACAGCCGATGCTTCCGGACACAGTCGGAAGAGGTCGTTCGGGTTGACTGAGACAATTTTCGTTTACCAAAACGTGTTTGAACAAATCGGGCATATCGGATGAAAACGTCCTACGTCGGACGACCAAAATTTCGGCCAAAATCGGCTCCACTGTGACCGCCAACGACACGCACTTTTCCTTGATACTTCACAGCGGGGAGTGGCGGGGTTTGTCAATTCTGTGTACGTCACGGCAGTGCATTGCTCTCAATGTCGACAAAAAACTCAGCGTAAGAGCGCGTCTTGGACTAGATAACAATGAGAAACAATTGCAAGGTTTTTTAAAAATAATTATAGAATACTTTGCGTAAATTATAGCATACGACTTTGTTACTCAATAATTGTAGAAATTATTGTGTAACAAACAGCACAGTACGCCGAGGTCGTTAGAAAGAGAGCGAAAAACTGAGAAGTCCGAATTGTAAAGGAAGAAGGATCCGAGTGGAACTCATATTTTCTACCGGTCCGTGCTACGCCAGGTTGAGCGAGAACTAGGGAGCTGGAGGATCAAGAAGTGCGCGCATAAAACATGTGATGAGGCGCAGCTAGACTGATGCAACCTGTACGCGGCACTAGGGGCCCCCCGAAGTCTAGGGCCCCGAATGACGGCCCCCAAATCCCCCAATAAACATTGGGTACCTTTGCAATTCTTTAAAACATGCCTAAGTAAAAAAGAAACTTTAACAAATAACATTTCAATCGAATGTTTAATTACGGTTATTCCTTACTCTTGTTTCAATTGCTTGAAAGGGAAGTGTTATAAGAAATGCAGCAAAAAGTATAGCCTTCTAGCAGAACAATTGTTAAGTGAGGGTTTAAGAACTCATCTGTGCGTTTACGCACTTGGCAGTTTGCTAAGTAACTTGTCCAAACAGTGGTCGTATTCTGAAAATGAATTTGTAAAATTTTTATTCACGAACCACGCGAGTAAAATTATCTACAGAACATAACGAATTCATGAACTTGTGTTTTACACGAACGATACATTCGTTTTGATTTATTGCCAGTTCCATATCTCGAAGCTTATGAACAATAACTTCATGATTTTTTTATCAGAATGGGAGTGTGCCACAGACATGTATTACACTATAAAGACTCTTATGTATCTGTGGAGTCTGCGACTGGGGATATTGATGGCATACTACAATAAAGAGAGATTTCATAGTCGTATATAGATACAATGTCAGTAATCACTATTGAATACACGTTTGTACTAAATATTCCGGGAAGTCGTAGATGGAAATACAGAGTGTACGCGCGCCTGAAAAATCATGAATGTTTAGGTATTTTGATTATCTTCGAAAATGGTCAGGAATTTTCAGCGAATTCGGTAAAGAGTTGTCAAAAGGCAGAGAAAGTCGGGGAACTGATATGGGACCTCCATGTTTGCTTTTTTTCTTTTGCTTTTTACTGTGATTATTTCAAGGTTTCCTCGGTAAAAAATGCGTTGACTTTTTTGGCTGAATAAGAGTTATCAGTACGACTTCTGTTCTTGGTCCTACTCCCTCTGGACCTTGGGCTCGGCTTTCGCCAGCTTCCCGCCCATTGTGATGCATTCCACAAGTGTCAACACTCCCCGTTCTGCACTGGGTTGACGCGTGCTGAGTAGCTGACGTTACAATATGTAACCCGTAAAGGAATAATTATCATCATCATAATAATAATATTAATAATAATAATAATAATATATGTATTTGGCATGTATATGTATACGGATTAATCCACCTTTACCTGGTAGTGGTGTTTCCAGGCCTGGGCTCTGTTTTTTCTTTATCGTGCACGCTTGGGAGACATGTGGCGATCAAGATGTTTTCCCATCACCGCACCTCGCTTTCCTGATCTGCCTGAGCTTTTTATTTCGCCGTACAGACACATAAACGGAAACGATTTGTATTAGAAAGCTACATCTTCATTTTTGCCCCGACCGGGAATCGAACCCGGCGCCGTCTCACAGAAAGGTAGCATGCTGTCAATGAGCCCCCCAAAAGGATAATAATAATAATAATAATAATAATAATAATAATAATAATAAACAATAATAATATGATGATGATGGCTCAAAATGGGCTATAAGAAGATAATAAAGGCCACAGGTTTTACCCATTTTCTGTAATAATCCGGCTCTAAACAGAAACTTGTTTCGGTCTAATCCACTTGAAGCCTTTAATCACAGCCACGGTGAATCACTCTGATTAATGTAATAATGACTTTGTCTGTAATATAAACTTTAATGTTTTGTTTTTTGTTACGATTTATGTACGTTTTAACTTGTAACGATATCTACTTTAGTGACCCATAAATCAGAACAAGGTTTGATATAATTGATTTGAAATGTCAGTTCTTACAACTTCGAAAATATGAAGGCAAATAAATCTTAACTGTAGTACATGTAAATGTAAGTGTATTTATCTAAGGGGAAATGACAAGACATGGAAGAGGACGGAAAAAATCGCGCTCGGTACGTGACCCGTTTGTCGGGATTCTGCTCGGTATCCACCTGGTACTGCTTGCATACACCACGAAAAACTACCGATCAGAAGAGCTGACCGCTGACATTCTCCTCCACTCAGGCGGCTGAATTCGGCCCAGCTACATCACTAGGTTTGAAAATTCTATCCCATATCTACATCCAGTCCATATCTAGGACCTCCCGGTCCGAGTAGCTGCACAGGCAGCGACAATGCTGTCTCTGAGTTAACTCAGCCGCTGGCAGCCTTACATCTATCGCTTCTTAGTGAAGTAGACTTTCTCTCTTGCACCAGAATTTTACCACTGGGAGATAATGATACTACTGGCTAATGCGATTAGACATAATTCAGGAAAAGTCAGAGTACATACCAGATATTTCGAAGGGTTAACTCTTTCGTATAAATCCAGTTATTCGTAATTGGTTAATTTGAAACCCGCCAAAACGAGACTCCTGCAAAAAGTTGCGTCGTTCGCCGATAGATGGTGCGTAATGTACGGCGCGAAAAGCAAGCAAACCAGAAGAATCAAACCATATTTCACAATCATACATTATTCCAACTGTGCGAAATTCCAACTGTGCGAACGGCTATTTTCGAAACTATACACAATAAAGAATTTGAATATTTTTTCCTGTTCTGAAAAGTAATGTCGGCGCCGCGGTACTCACGAAAAAATTTGTGTGGGTTCAAAGTAATCACCGTGCATGCAGAAAAATAAAATGTGCTCTATAAAGGGATAATATTTTACCACAATTTTCTGATTTACGTAGTATTATATTCAATAATATTTAAATATAATGTAGATGAAAATGTTCACTTTTTAGCTGCAAATCCTAAGCCTTGAAAGAGGGCCGTGGTATACAAGAATATTTTTACTTTCAATTGAATATCTCTCACAAAGTAGTAAATTTAAGAGGATATTGAGAAAACTACAATGATTTTAGAGCATTTTCCACTATCTGCAGAGGGATACTTGGGGGGGGGGGGCCTTGGGGCTTCAGCCTTCTCCCCCACAAGCCAATGATACAAATTGAGAAACAGCATCTAGTGTGTAATTTTATATGCCATTGAAATTCATTCAATACACAGATTGTTAAGGAACCTGAGAATGATGAAAAATTGTGAAATTTCGTGTTTTTCAATTTTTATTAGGTCGTATGCTCCGTTTTATTATCTTATAAATGCTTCAAACCGTTTCTTGCTACGTTTATTAGTTTTTGAGAAAATAATTCTTCTCGAAGCCAGTGTAAACTGTCATATCCCCAGTGAGTGAACTTCAGATGCACTTTGCCGATTTAGGAATTTTCAACACTTTCCTGGGTGTCAACATCATAAAACATAAACTATAAAAGACAGTAACATAATTCTTTTCGCAGCATGTAACCCATGATTTGCTCTAGTGAATAGAATAGATAATGTGTCACCAAAAGTTTGTTTTATGAGCTGAAATGTCCAGAATAAATTTATAAACAATTCTTTTTTCTCAATCAAATGCTGACTCGTTAGTTTTCATACTACCTTTACCACTCTAGTTCATTCACAAGAATATTCAATGGTGATTATTTAAACAAAATCAATTTGTGGTAGAGTTACGATGTTTGAAGAAAAAAATGCATTTTTAACAATTATTTATAAAAAATAGAAACGCTTAAAAAAATTAGATCTCTAAAAGCACAAAGAAATCAAATGTTCAGGGGAAAACAAAATAGAACCAAAATCTTTTTTTTTCTCGGATAGACAGTTACTTTAACGTAATAAATATGGTAAAAGTCAGCAAATACAAATACATTTAGTAGCGTGCCCGTGTGAGAAGTCTCGCATGCTGTACCCCCACCCTCTTCCTTATTTTTCCATTTGTATATTGTCTGTAATATACATTTTCCTTCAAGACCCTCTTACCCTTTTATCCTCACTTGTTCTCTATGTCACCTTGTAATTGATAACAACTTAATACACCTTGTCAATACAAACTATTCTTATTTAACGTTATTATCGGGCAAAGAGGTACTCCCGTGTAATTCAATCGCGTAGAATATCAACTAATTGGTAATTTCACATACAGTTGCAAATTCTACAGGCTGTGAACCGGTGGGGTAGAATCGAGAAGCGTCGAACCAACAACAGTGTATGATAGAATTATCGCGATCTCATCCTGTAGGTTGCGATGTAAGGATCGTTTCTTTGAGGCCCATGGCATCAAAATGTTAGTTTTTAAGGCCCTAGAACGCTTCGTCTAGGAATTATTTAACGATATAGATTAAAAAACCCTGACGTACGTTGCGGGTTGTTTTACATGACTATTTAGCTGAGTTTTTCAAACGAATTCTTCATATTTTTAAAGTGAAAATGCAATTCGTCACGTCTCCGTGAAATTCTCTTTCTTTAGAGACCTCATTTATAAAGATTGGTTGCGTGTGAGCGCCGCAAAGGGAAAGTATACTACTGAAATAATATAGGAGGCGGTATTAATCGTAATTGAACAATTATTTATAAGAAAACATTATGTTGGCTGTACACTATACCTATAGGCCCCTCCGACCCTCGCCGAGAAAAATCCCGGGTTCGCCTCTGATTATCTTTCTACTTTTTCGCTACGGAGGAGAGAGAAAGTTATGTAATGCAGCGAAAAAATGGAGAATTTTCGGCAGAAAGCTCTTATGGCAGGGCACTGGTAACGAAAAAGTTGATAAATGCAGCTGCTAAATTGAGAAAAAAAAAACTCTATCACGTAGTGTAGCCAGAATTCATGTTTTGTGGGTCCTTGATACCCAAAAATCGAATGATGGCAAAAAGGTTTGTCCGTCCGTCTGTCGTCCGTTCACCAACCCAGGGATAAAAATCTTCGAAAAGCGGAAAAGATTCTTACTTCGTTTCGGATGATGTCAGTTTCAGTTCATACACACCGGCAGCAGGGGCGTCGACAACAACAACAGCAACGACTATGAAACTAATGTCAAAAGAGCCATCTATGGAAACTAATCCACAAGAGCGTGACGTCACGCGGTGCGTTGCCAGAGGCAGCGCTCGACGGGAACTCTTTGATTTCGTACATCGGTGTTGCAGATATATCTCGATAATTGAATGACATTAAATCGAAATCATATTTCTAACAATGAACAGCATTATCTCGGGGTTTGGGGACCTTACAACCTAAGTACGAGCCGTCACTAGCGTGGTGTGGCATAGTGTGGTGAGGTGTGGCAGGGAATGATGAGGCGTGGCGGAGTGTGGCGTGGTGCGGCAAGGAGGGGGGAGCTTGGCGAGGTGGGGTGGGGCGTGGCCGGGATTGATGGGACGTGGCGAAACGGGGCGGACCGGGACGAGATGTGTTGGGACGGGCAGGAAATGACTTGACGTGACCTGACAGTGCGCGCGGAAGGTGTGGAGGGGCTTGATACAGTGGGCCGGGGTGCAATGTGGGTGGGGAGTGGCGTAGCGCATTGAGGCGGGGCGGGGAGGGGTGGGCCGGGCCGGGCTGGGCCAAGAGGTGGGGCGGGGGGGGGCGGGCCGGGGCGAGACGTCGGGAAGGGACGAGATATGACGGTGCGCGGGGAGGGTAAGGCGGGGAGTAGCGAGGCCGAGGCGGGGCGGGCCGGGGTGGGCAAGGCGGGGAGGGGCGAGGCCGGGGCGGGGCCGGGTGGGCCGGGGCGAGACATGACGGTGCGCGGGGACGGTGTGGCGGGGAGGGTAAGGAGGGGAGTGGCGAGGCCGGGGCGGGGCGGGGCGGGGTGGGCCGGGGCGAGACGTCGTGAAGGGACGACACATGACGGTGCGCGGGGACGGTGTGGCGGGGAGTGGCGAGGCTGTGGGGTGAATGTCGCAAGCGCTGCTGGCGGCCGCGGCGGGCGCCGGGCGCTGCCTGGCACGCGGCGGTGACAGTCGGAAACATGCGCGAACACATGCGGCCCACCTGCGGGCCCTTCCTCACTCGCGGATCGCCTCAGCTAAAAACACACCTACGGCTATTTTTCCACGCCCGCGCCATCGCCCGTCCCCAGCCCGCCAACCCCCCGCCCGCTGCTATAGTTGTCGATGCTCGATATATGTGACGCGGTAATCTGGGGGAAAGATATCATCGATTTATTCAATGGATTTATTTATATTTCAATGATATTCGTACTAAAGAGGAAAATGCAGTGTGTTCCACCCTGAATATATGCGCAGAGAAGAGGTTAGAGAGCTAAATTTATTAGTAATTCGATACATTAGAAACTCAATCGAAATTTGGAAATGGTTGTACATAAAAGGAAGGATTTCAAAACTTGAACGGACATGCTGATTTTACATTTGGCATTTATGTACAATTTGTGAAGGGTTTGAAATGTCAATTTCTTGTTCATATAGCCTTACTCTGACAAGAGGAAGTAGAAAACCTTTATTTCGAACATCAATGTTTCGAGTACGATAAGCGGGTATTTCTAAAGAATTTTAGTGGATATTTATGTGTTCGTCCTTCGTATCAGAATGGTCACGAATTATGGGTATGTAAAGGGTCAAATTTTAAGTAGATTATGGAAAAATATCAGGCCATGTTCAATGATTTCGACACTAGAGAAAGTTCTATTTCTTAGCATTCAGTTCTACCAATCGTGCTACGTCACTACGAAAGAATAGGAAACATTTGTGAACATGGCTGGAATAACGTGGTTTCTGAAACAGTACAGCTAGCATGGCTGAGAACGGTCAATGAGAAGTAACCATAAGAACGGGAAATGATTGTTCGTCATTCTTACGTCTCATCTGCATCTGTTCGCTCGTGTGTTATACTTGAATACTAGGAATATATCGTGCTTTTTCAGGAAGAAAAAGACAATGAAAAGTAATTTTATGGCGAAATAGTTTCCTCTCGGAATGGATTTCTAAAAATCTTGAAAGTGGTTTTGGGGGCAGTGTCAGTACCATCTAACGCCGCTCCAATGTCTTCATGAAATGATGCAAAGAATGTTCGAGAAAGAGAAGTTTGTTTTGTAACTATAATAATAAAACTTTATTTAATTGGTCTTTTGAAATCAGTTTCTTGATAGCTTGATTTGAAGTATCAGAGAAAAGCCATTTCTTGTAATTAAATTATTATTAATATTATTATTAATAATAATAATAATACTCGTTTATTATAATCTTTATGCACATCACTTACAGAAGATTACGAGGGTGAGTTTCAGTGTAAACTGATTTACAGACTAACCTAAATTACAAAAAATAGTAATGTTGTCTCAGAATTCAATTTGGATTGTTAGATCCCTGATCAAGGAAATAGACATCGTTGCGTAGATTCCAGAGCCCCTTCTCTTCCCCTTTTTTCTGTTCCTACTTCCCCCTCCTTGCAGCAAATCATTAAGAATAATGAAATTTACTTTATATTATATTAAGAACGGCATTTTACTGTCGATTGAGAAGTGTCTAGCGAATGAAAGAAGAAGTTAGATTAGTTGATGACAGATTCTTGAGGTGTTTCTAAATCTGATAATTCTATTATTTACTCAATACACAGCAAAATTCATGGTTTTTCTCTATCTTTGCAAAATTTACAATGTTCATTTCATTTCAAAGGAATACACTTCAAAACCAAGCTTAATCCCGCCTAAAATATGACAAACACAATCCGATAAAATGATGCCGCATGTGGATTTTTCTTGCTCTTGTAAAATCTTCGCAAAAGGGATGCGCTGCTTTTGATAACAAGCGCCTCGCTCCCGCGTTTACCTTCTCTCCGTCAAATCAACTCTCCGCCAGGAGCAGCACCAGTCCAATTCGCCCCGCGCCAACCGCTCATGTCGCCCGAATCTGTCCTGCGATCTCCCTCGGAGGCGCATGATCCATTAGCAGACGTGGGGCAACAGGGGTTATGCATTGTGTATCATTACATGACGCCATGCGGCACAGAGCCCGTACCGGAGGCGGCCCCGGCGCACGGGGAGTTGCGCCGCCGCCGCCGCCGGCTGCTGCTGGAACAAACAACTGTCGTCGTGCCCGGAGCCATCTGCCGGCCCGGGATGGAGTTATTACCGCGATTGCGTGCCATGTGCGCTGGCGATGGCGCTGCACACAGGGCCGAAAGCGACGTCAAAACGGGCATAACGGAAAGACCGTTCTGCAATGACCTACCTGCGTTCTATTTATTTACTTTTCCGATTGTTTTAACAAATGTGCTCACTAATTTCATGAAAAACCTTTCATTATCACTGTGTTAATGTTACGCCTTAAAAATTTAAAAATTTTAAAAATTAAAACTACATCGTGCAATTAAAACTTCACTCTCAGAATTCAGAAAAAGGTTCCAATTCGTTTAATATGTCCACTATAACATAGACGTGGACAAGGTATTTCATGTAGGCCGTGAAATATGAAAAACTAGTGGTGCTAAAACAGCACATTCTCACCCGTATTTTCGCGCTAAATTACGCGAGAAGTACTCAAAGTTTTAAAAAATTGTACAAAGTTAAGAAAACCTCTTATTACAGGGCTCTCGAAACGAAAAAGTGGATAAATCCAGTTGCTAAATTTAGAAAAAAAAATCCTCTAACACGTGGTGCAGCCAGAATCCACGTTTTATGGCTCCTTGATACATAAAAATCGAGTGACGGCAAAACGTCTGTCCGTCCGTTCTTTTTAAACAGTGCTAAAAATTGTTTGGTAACATATTTAAGGATCCTGAAATATATAGAATAAATAACGAAAATGCATAGATATGAATAGAAAACTAACGCAGGAAAGTCTGTGCAAATTCTGTAGCACCACTATTTTTACTTTCCAGTATTTATCCTTGTATTCTCTCTCATACCTTTCATCACTTTTTTGTGAAAATTAATGCTATAATATCGAAAGGAAAACATGGATGTTATAATATCGAAGTTTCTGCTCGAAAATAGGGGTTTTAAAAACGGATGTTTTTTCGCCATCCCTATAGTGTGATTTTTCTAACTCTGCCCCTCAAGCCCCTAAGACCACGATGGAATATCACACGGCATTTCGTGTCTTTCTCGGTTCTACCGCTAGATGTCGGATGATTGCAAGCACTGCTTGATACGGTCGCGATCATGCGATATCTGGCGGCACGACTGAGAACGTCGCGAAATACCTTGATATATTCCATCGTGAAGACGGGCCTTGAGGGGCAAAATTAGAAAAATCACAGTACAGGTGGAGCGTGAGCCACGGTGTAAGATATACAGGTGTGTTAACTAGCCGCCTTTGGGGCAAATTTTCTGAAGCCAGTTTGCGGCTAGTTCCTCGCTTATCCGTAAGGTCCACACGATCGGTTTGGGTCACGGTGTAAGATATCCTCTTAAGACATCTTAAACTGTGGCTATTACACAGTTTTACAAAACATTTCCTACCCATTTTTGTAACTGTTCGCTCTGGACTTACCAATTCTACTGCGAAACGACAAATCACTGATTTGAAATTTGAAATCCGCTGGCCATAGAGCTGTCTAATGCATCATGACCTTCCACAAGTGAGATCCAAACATCGCAGCGCTTATATGCGAGAACTGTGAGAACTAGCCTCGCATAAGCTTCAGTTTTAGACTGGGAGTGAACACACCTATACAGGATGTCCGGGGAGGGAAGTCGAAACTTCGAAAATAAGCATTTTAAGACAGTTCTAAGCAAATTTTGTCTAATTAACTACGTGGATATTCCGAATGGTTGGGCCGCAATGAGTTTGTTTGAAAAAATTATTTGTATGCAAAAATTTGCATTATTGAAGCATAGAAACACTCCAGAAACATATAAGTTGTTTATTATTTACAAAAGAAATTAATATATTTGTTCAGAGAGAAAAATTAAGCGAGAAATAAAAAAGGAGTCGAATTATGTAAATTGGGTGCTTTTTCATTTCTCCCTAAATTTTTCTTTGTGAACAAAGATATTCATTTATTTTGTAAATAATAAACAATTTACATGTTTCTGGAGTGTTTCTATGCTTCTATAATGCAAATATTTGCCTAGAAATCAATTTTTCAAACCAACTTTTGAGAGCTCATTGCGGCTCAATCATTTGGAAAATCCATGTAGTTTATAAGACAAAATATGCTTAGAATTGTCTTAAGAGCTTATTTTCGAAATGTAGATGTTTCCTCCCCGGATCCCCTGCATGTCTTCCACCGCGGCGTGAGCGCGCCCACTGTGCGGGTGCCGGTCCCTGTGGGCCGCATATGGCCACGCGGCGCCCTGGCCGCACCGCTGGCGCTGGAGGGCGGCGCAGGCGCGGGAGGGGGCGGGGCGGGCGGGACACCGCCGCCGCCGCCGCCGCCGCCTGAATTTTTTATCCGCCGTGATTGTCTCCGGGGCGGAGCAGCGCCGCACGGCGACGCGACGCGACGCGGCGCGGCGCGACGCGCAGATGTTTAATTAGCCGGCGACTGTTCCCGTGCAGCGCTTATCGGATCCGCCGCCCTCGCCGCCGCCTGGATCCGTGCCGCGCCGGCCCCGTAGCAGGGCGTGGGTTCTTTTCGATTTCTTCTGTAGGTGCCATCTTGCCCTTTCTTTTCGCTTCTCATTCTCTGCCTTTCTTTATCTATGATTTTCCTCTCTACTTTCTTTGTTCTTCCCTACTCCCTCCTACACTTTTCCCCTCCATTGTTTTCCTCTCCTATTTGCCTATCCTTCTTTCTGACTTCTGCTCCTTCTCTCTCCTGGTCCCTCTCTTTACCTCCTTACCTTCCATTTCTTACACCGTCCTGAGTTCTCTTTCTCCCTCTCTTCTTGCCTTGATCTCTCTCTCTCTCTTTTCCATACTCTTCCTCCGCCTCTCTTCTCCTTTCTTTCTGCTCTTTACTTCTTCCTTTGCTCATTACCTCCTCTGTCACCTCTATTCAGTTATTTTTTCGTTCTCTTCTGACCCATTTTCCATGTTGAAATGTATGCTTCACTAAATGACCTTTCCTTGTGCATATCGGTTTAACTTAATCCATTCAATTTATGATTCCCTAAGGTGCGTCTATTAACTTTTTATACTTCTCCGTCCTTATTTTCCTCATGCTTTCTTTTTATGTTATCTTTATCTTCATTATTCTACTTCCGCCTATCTGGAAATACGTATTTTTCTACTCTCTCTGTTTCTCTCTCTCTCTCGGTATCTTACTTTCTTTTGTGGTGCTACATCTCGTTTTCCACTCTTCTGCTGTTCATTTTCTAATGAATTCCCCATTCTGTTTCTCCTCCCTGTGGTTTCCGTTTTTCGCCCCCTCGGCCCCCCCTCCAGGGCCGGCTGCCGCGCGGGGCCATTACCGTGATTGGGCCAACGGGGCGATGCCCCCGCGCGGGGACGCCTTTATGGTCTCCGCCACGAAGCCCCCCCCCCCCGCTTGATAACACCGTCCTGGGCAGGTGGAAGAGGCCCTCGCCCCTCGCTTCCTGCAGGTCTCCCTGCCCCGTTTCTGTGTAGTATACGCACGCATTGGCCTCGGCTATTTCACTAGTACTTACTTCTGCCTTATCTTTGTACGAGCTGAATAGTGTTTTGTGACAACGGATTGCGACCTCATTGCCTCTGATCAGCTCATTTTTGAACATTATCATGTTTTAACCCTGAAAAAGGGTTATTGATGCTCCTTCAAATGAGTACCTTGATTATACAGTGTGTGTGTTCAAAATTGATTATAATTGTTTGCCATTGTCCTGTCTCTCTCGATCTTATTTTCATGTACTCCAATAGCTACATTCACCTACAACTGACAGTTCTTGTAAATGACTTCACTATCGTGAAACATCAATTGTTCATTGCTAGTACCATACTACAACTGCTACTCCATCACAGTACTAAACGATCCTACGACCATACAATCACATGACCACACTACCACACGGTCACACTACAGCATCACATGGCCACACCACAACCCGACCCCCTCCCCTACTTCCACCCCATTCCGACACACTCCATTCTCCCTCCCCACCCCTATCACCACACTGTTCTCTTGATCAGAAACTTTTCTGTACAAGGAGTATCATGAAATTCAATATGACATTTTCAACGCCGTCAGGACTGTCTTCGAATGAGTGCCCGTTGTCCCCCACTCCTTCGCCGAGCCGGGCGGTGAGTCAGCGCGTGGCGGGGCGGGGGGGGAGGGGCAGGTAACTGCATTGCGCGCAATTGGATTGCCCTGCGCCCCCCGAAGCCAAACAGTGTACACAGCCCTCACTCGATTAGGGCCGCATCTGGCCGCGCGGGGCGCCTCCGCTCCGCCCCCGCCCCTGCCAGACTCGGCGGCCCGCGCCGCTTCCGGACTGTGTGGGGCCAGAGCACCTCGATTTTCGACACCCCTGCCCTCTGCGAATCACTGCTCGCAAGTTCTTGCGGAAGGCACTCGGGTGTTGTCTACCGAATTTTATTGGAGTTACGAGAATGTTGTATAGGGGAGCAGGGTTGTAGGAACTACCTGTATTTTATTTTGTGCTTGTATTGTTTAAAACTAATATTCAGCGAGAATGAGTTGTCATATAAAAAATAATGTACAATAATGCGCAATTAACATAACATAACAACAATACATAACATAACAACAATACATAACATAACAACATAACATAACATAACATAACAACATAACATAACAACATAACATAACATAACAACATAACATAACAACATAACATAACATAACAACATAACATAACATAACAACATAACATAACATAACAACATAACATAACATAACAACATAACATAACAACATAACATAACATAACAACATAACATAACATAACAACATAACATAACATAACAACATAACATAACATAACATAACATAACAACATAACACAACAACATAACACAACAACATAACACAACAACATAACACAACAACATAACATAACAACATAACATAACAACATAACATAATATAACATCATAACATAACAACATAACATATCAACGTAACACCTGCAACATAACATAACACCTGCAAATTAGATTACAGTGTGGATAAGTCCCTTCAAGGAAATCTGAGAGTGACGCTTTGACAATTCAAATAAAGTTCATTGATGGGTCGTCAGTCGTTTAATTCACATTAACTTAATCGTTTATATGTTTGCGCTTTCTAAACTGTAATTTTACTTCTCATAACGACGTGTAGTAATAGTTAAATTAATGAACTTTGTTGAAAATTGTATTGTTCGTGTACGTACAAATTCATTCGACTATGTATTAAATATTTTATTTACGTTTTTTATTTATGAAATTGTATGTTTGTGTATCTGCTGATTCCGGGTGGCCGATATCGCTATGTCCGTAGGGCCGAAGCGATCTTGTACAAAGGATCGTGGGTTCGAATCCCGCCTCGGGAATGGTTTTGTGGGTTTCGTGTTTGTATATGTTGTCTACGTGCTTGTGCGTCGCATGTGGTTGGTCAGGAAGAGCATCCGGCCGTAAAAGCATTGCCAAATCTGCATAAAAATGGAGTTGCGGAAAAATTAATAAAAACAATTGATCTCGCACCCATTAGCGCCTACCCCTTAGTAACAGGAAAAATGCAAAAGAAGAAGTATGTTTGTCTATCTGTTACGTTGTTCAAGCCATTTTAGTCTTTTAAATTGAAATACGTAAATAAGAGGGTGGCGAAATATTCCTCCGCCCCGGGCGGCTGAGAGCCTCGCTGCGCCACTGAAGTTGCAGTCCTCCAAACTCCAATTCCGCGTTCTGCGGCGCCAGTCTGAGCGGGCGCAGTTCGCCTTCGCCGCTACCACCACTCGCCCAGTGCAACTCTTTCCTTTCGTTGGCTTCCTCGCACCAGCCACCTTTCAAGGGCGCCCGCCGTCTAGAACAGGCGGCAGTCCTTTGCTCGCAGGCACCTGAAATCAGAGTGCAGGTGAAATTTGAGCCCCGTTGAAGCGGCGGGGGAACAATTGGTTGCTATGGAGATCCGCGTGCACAATTCTCCACTTGCGATAACACTGGCGCCGTATTGTGTCCGCCCAGGACCGCGAACATATTTTAGGTTGTTTTTTTTTAACGGTAAAATCCTAAAAATCCAACGACTGGCATTGGTATCCCAGGCGACATAGGTGAATGTCGAATTGACATCTATTGTGAGTATTGTCATCACTCTCACTCATCGTTTTCAGAAGGGGTGCATAAAGCTAGATTTCTTAAAATATCAAAACCTCTCAGCATACACAATTAAGAACTTTATATAACGCCGGCAGACAGATGAGAATCATTAGAAAACCGAAGTCAATGTACCAGTAAGAGACGAGTTTACAAAACTGTGTAACGTAGATCTTTTTTATACTCATAACTTTTGGTGATTTCATTCCTTAGAAAAGACATTGAATATGAACCATTTATTATTCTTTTTAAATAATTTTGATTGTTTTGAAACCAAAATTAAACAAACTTGATAATTAACTAATTGTTTTTATTAGCTGAGGTTAACTTTTGCAAATAATACGCTAAAATTATTCATTTTTGTTATCTAATACATGTAAGAGTTATAACCTTGTAACATATTCATAAAAATATTAACAAAATGTAACTAAATGTTACAATATTATAAATGTTTCTGCTGACCTACCTCCATGGCTTCTTCGGCACCGGGGTAACCGTTGGCACTAAAAGGAACCATTTACATTAGGGTTGCGTAAAAATTTTACCCGATCGATTGTGCTCGTCTCGATGTTAACCACATCCCTCAACCGTCTACAGACGCCCACTTCTGACCGTCCGATTTTACCTCGTGTCGAGTTTTCATTTACGTTGATGGAGTCTTCATACTCTCCGGTATGTCCCTTGCTCGCCATTGTTGGGGCGAGAGTCGCTTTTGTCTGGGCGATGGAGCATTGCTATCTGACCTATTACGAAGAAAACATGGAGCCGATGAGTTCCGTTCGTGACTGATTGGTTGAGTTTGTGCCCATAGAAACCCGTTCAAGAGGGACGGATAAAGCGAACGAAGTAAGCGGGTTTGTACTTTCTGCAAAATCGTTACATTAATATTACTAAATATAACGAGTACTAACAGGCGACAGGTTTCGGAGAACAGCATTTATCCGAATCGCAAATTCGTCAGACTGGCCGCGGGTGTGCGTAAAACAAAAGAAATAAACTTTGGTTTCAACAGAAAAAAGTGATTTTCTTCAAGGTAAATGACATGTAAGTCTCCATCAGTACATTCACGAAAAAAATAATTGTTTTTCATGAAGGTTTTATGTGATTTCACTAAAACTGTAGCTATGAACATTCGAAAGATAAAATTTACAGTCATGTGAAGGAGTCAACGAAGAATATTACGCGTACAGTAAACGTTATATAAGAGGAAATACATTTGGTTATATATTATTGAACAGTGAATTGCAAAATATTTAAGATTTGGGTCAAGGACAAGAGGCTAACCACAGTTTTACAGGAGGGCGCTACTGCTACACCCCAGTGTCAACTTATGCATGGCTCGTTTCTTCGAATAACTTCGTTCTACATGTTTTTCTTTGGCCTTATTAAGTCATAATTTTGTATACACACTGTTTTAGCATTGATAGCTAGAGATACAAAATAACGGGGTTAAACTCTAGATCCGCATCACTAAGGAAGATTTGTAGATGCGGTTTTCCTTGTTCCTTCCTGACAAATATCAGACTCTTATAACGCTTCGTAACTAATTCTTGTTATTCTTTGCGAATAACAAACAATCTACTGTAGCTCTCGAAACCAGTCATCAGTTATATTTGATCAACTATGATCTACTCGACATTCTCGAGTAGACGTCCACTGTGTTACATCCTCTGTGTCTTAACTGTCATCGTCCTTCTAACACCTTATGACTTTTTCCGCGCCTCTCGCCCAAACGGTTTGTGTGCATAGCAACATCATTTCATTTTCACCTTCGAGTTTCTCCCTCTGATGGCCGCGTGACCAATCTCTGCTTCGGCCAATCGGCGTCGTCGTTTTTGCAAACGATACTTCCCGACTATCTCGGTACAGATATGTTTATTTAGCGGAAAGTTACAGTTATTAATGAAGGCCGATGAGCGCTTTGAACTTTTTTGCGTCTTCTGAAGGGAATTTAATTGTTTGACGTTAGTCGTGGTGCGAGTTTTTCGAACAATTTTAAAATTAATTCCAAACCAAATCTATAAGAAGCTCATGTGATAATAATTTTCATTATTATATGTTTTCCCCTTTATCGTGGTGGCAATTGTGTCTACTTCCCTCTTAAGTTCCGTTCCTGTTATTGCCTATTTTGCTACGGTACACGTTTCAACACTAGCATTTTTCTCTCTCAGATCATTTAAATTTTAAATTCCTTTTTTCTATTTCCTTTCGGTATTCCCACGAGTTATTCAAAAATATTCCAATCGTATGACTTTTGATCACTTTTTGTCCTTTTTTCTCTCACCTCAACCTAACAATCACATTTTCTGCAAGTCATCGCGTGATTCTATAATTGTATATCCTTCATATCATTGAGTGACGGCGACAGTTTTCGCATTAGCTTATCTCTCAGTGTCACGACCACATTTTGTCGCGCGCGTGCCATGACCGGCGACTTTTTTTTCTGGAAATAGCGGATGTACCGTATTGTTTGCGGAAGTCACTTCTGAGGAACGGATTTTTTAATTTATTTTACGTCAAAAACAGTTAAAAACTGTGTGTGACGTGCTACAGAGACAATTTCCATAGCAGTCGTTCTCGCCCACATTGTCAGAGTCCATCTTCCACCACCTGCCCAAGGCTGCACCTCACCCACTGAGTCCCGCTCACTTCTCACTCTCATCGTTCTCGGACCATCATACTCGGCCTCACTTTATTAGCCTATCATTCTCAGCACGCCATTCTCCACTCACCGTTCTTCGGAACAGTTCTTCGCTCACCGTTTTCTACCCACCAATCTCTAGCCACTGTTCCCTACCCACCGTTCTCCACTCACCGTTCTCCTCTCACCGTGCTCCACTCGCCGTTCTCTACTCACCGTTCTCCACCACGATATTTCATAAACAGTCGACATTTCGTAGCGAGAGCAAGCACATGTTATAGAGTTATAGTTTACGAAGCGAAGATTTTTTAAGTTCGGAGACTGTGTTTCTTAAATTCAAAGAGGACTGAATGTATAAAAACGTCATGTCCAACAATTGTCTGATACAAGTTTCTCTTCCCGAAAATATCTAGTGATTATACTCGTAATTATATGTGATGCATTACATTTTTAACTTCAGACGGTTGTCAGAATTTTCTGTTGTCGTTCATTACAACAAGTACAGATCTTGAGTAAATATTAAACATATCAATTGCATTTTCAGAAACATGTTTATGTCAGTTTTGTCATTGAATAGTCATTGTATTGCTCCAGAATTTGTTAACTTCCCTCATTTCATTGATCTTGGAGAATAAGTATTGAGGAACGTAAAACAATAATTCAATTTCAATTCAATTTTCAATTTTCCTTACTGGTCATATGTAGTACTTGCATGGTTGTTACTGTTCTACTCTTCCTTTGGTGCAATATAATGGTGAGGATTGAGCTAACTTATAATTAGAAACTTTATTTAAGAAACTTCATTAATATTTTGTTGTAATCAATTGCATCATGATTGGTAATCAACTGGATCTTGTGGTCGCTTCATATTTGGCTATCGCCTCTCATTCGTCCCCTTGATCATTACGAACTCCCTTTATAGTTGTATGTCCCCTTCCCCCAACCATCCCTGGGCTAGAGCCCGTGGCCTGGTGGCTGGACTGGAACCTCTGGTCTGGGCCAGCGAGGCTAGATTTCCTGGACGCGCTTCTCGCGTTGCGCCTCGCCGCCCAGCCGTCTGGCTGCCCCGCCCCGCCACGCCCCCCAGCTCCTTGACGCAGTCGCTTCCCGGACTGAGGTTTGCGGTCGCCTTCGCGTTCTCGGCGTGTCCTCAATGGGCCGAACGGGCCGACGGCGGCGGCTGCGGTCGGGAGACGTTTCGCTGACATCAGCTCAAATAGCGCTCGCGCAAGTAAACAAGTGGTGTACGCGCGCCGCGTCACGTTTTCATTGAGCGCCACCCGGAGAGCGGAATCGCCCGGCCGCCGCGCAAAATGGGTTCATTCATGCCCGCTCGCGTGTATTTGCGGAAGGAATTCGGTTTGTTGGCTGATTTTTCGGCGGCCGACGAAATGCGGAGTTTGCGAAGTCGCGGGCAGCCCAACTGACGGCCGCCCAGCAACGCTATTTTTTTAAGTCTCGCCTCCCATTCATCACAACGTGGAGCAGCCCGCCTGAGCCGAAACGCAGTCTTTGAATGCTGCGGCGGGGAAGGGGTAGCAAGGAAAAATGAGCTAAATGAAATCGCAGGTTTTTTCGAGTCCTCAGATGTCGCATCGTTCTTGGTGGAGCATGTGTACATCAATTATTACTAGGATTCTTATTGACATACGATACAAGTCTACGCATGGAATCCAATTGTGGAATTTTAAACAGTTTAATTTAATTTAAGACAGTTTACTATGATATTGACTTCTTGTATTGATTTAAGAGATTCGATGCGTTCAAGTTTTAAAATATGGTGTGCCCATTTCCTTCTCGGGTTCTTATATTGAAATGACAAAAATAGGGAGTTATGAAATAGGGCCATTTCTAATAAGATCAAATCATGTAACAGGAGTCTGATTTTCTCCAAAATTGATATTTCTCAATCAATATGAAGGAAGTCAAGAGTCTACGTTTGAAATGTATATTACGATTTTAAATAAATATAATGCGAACAAGTATTTGCTGTTTTAGCACCACTAGTTCAATAGAGCCGTACGGCCCGAAGGGAAGACTTTCGCCTTGTTTGAACTGCCAGTCAGCGATGCCTTTTGAAATAAATCAACGAATCCTTGGAGCGCTGCGATGCGATGATTTAAGGGAAGAGTCTGGCACGTAGCATAATCTTACAAAGTGGATTTGCGGTGGCGTATGTGGGGGTCAAATGGAGGGAGTAAGGGTCAAATCCAGTCGATAGACCTTTCCCTCTGATAGCTTCTAGTAAACTAATTTGGTATGTTTCTTTTGAAATAGTTTGTGCTATTGACTTCTGGCTTCCTCGTAAGAAACTTCCACGAGCCACCTCTGGAAGCCGTGGTTAAAATATTTTAAACATTTTTATCCTTCAAACTCCCATTTGCGGGCATGACGTTGAATGAAGCTCCTCACAAGCAGCTACTCGTTAAAGTGGCATTCATTCTGAATCCCTTGCATATGCAGACCACTCCATACTACGCACCAGATGTCCGGAAGTGGCACCTTACCGGTCGCGGGTTCCAACCTCGTCATGCGTCACCGCCATAATCAACGCGGCTAATAAGAAACGTTCGCATCATCGCCGTCTCGCGAATGGGCGAGTTGCGCAAGCGGCAGCGTGCGTGCGCACATGCTCATGCGCACGAAGTGCCGCCGCCCCCGCCCCCTCCCCCGCCGTCGCCTTCGCCAGCTGCACGCCGCCTCGGGCTGCAGCGGCGGCCACGCGAAGCTCCCTTCCAGCAGAGCAGTCGCCACCAACTCCTAGAGTTACTATAGAAGTAACTCTATACTACACTATACAGTTGTCCGGGGAGGAAACGTCGAAACTTCAAAAATAAGCTCTTAAGACAATTCTAAGCGTATTTTGTCTAATAAATCACGTGGATATTCCGAATGATTCCGCCACAATAAGCACTCAAAAGTTGGTTTGAAAAATTGATTTCTAGGCAAAACTTTGCATTACAGAAGCATAGAAATACTTCAGAAACATGTAAATTGTTTATTATTTACAAAAGAAATGAATATATTTGTTTACAAAGAAAAATTAAGCGAGAAATAAAAAAGCACCCAATTTACAGAATTCGACTCCTTTTTTATTTCTCGTTTAATTTTTCTGTCTGAGCATAAATATTCATTTCTTTTGTAAATAATAAACAATTTACATGTTTTTGGAGTGATTCTATGCTTCCATACTGCAGATTTTTACACAAGAAATAATTTTTTCTAACCAACGTTTGTGTGCTTATTGCGGCTTAACCATTCGGAATATCCATATAGTTTTTTTAGACAAAATATGCTCAGAATAGTCCTAAGAGCTTATTTTCGAAGTTTCGACGTTTCCTCCCCGGACATCCTGTAGAAGTAAATCTCCACCGCCTTCTGGAGTAAACTATAGGTGGTCG
Organism: Acheta domesticus; assembly: GCA_031308135.1. NCBI lineage: Eukaryota > Metazoa > Arthropoda > Insecta > Orthoptera > Gryllidae > Acheta > Acheta domesticus. The sequence goes on along the minus strand of JAHLJT010003656.1, from coordinate 1,808,948 downwards.
CCCGCCCCACCAAAGGAAGATCGCTATTTGCTATTTGTTATTTTTTAGTTAAAATTTACTTCTGCTTTATGAAATTACGGGACGTGAAAAGTAAAAATATTTAAACATTAATTGTTTCGTTTACAAAAAAACGTTTGAGCTTTCTACTCAATCAAATTACGTGCTTTTTTAAACAAAGAAGTGTAATAAGCCCTAAATGTGTTATATTTTCTTATTACCCGATTTAATAGTGTAAACACTAAATTTTAATATATTAAAATTTAGTAAGTTCCAAGGCAATACTGTTCGTTGGCGTTTACAAATTTATTTTAAAAAATATGGTATTAGGCCTACGGATAAAAATTAAAATAAAATATGCCGCGCGATTCATTTGCTCAGATTAACTTCTCTCGTTCACTTCAAGATGTTAACATCATTGTTGCCAACGGCATACGAAAATTATTGCGTATTGAGCGAAAAATGCCTCTGACAGCTGGAGTTTAATCAACACTACCTATTATACATAGATCTATTTAGGTGGTATTGCTTTAATTGCCGGCATACTAACGAAAATGGCAACGCCAAAACTTGTAAAAACACGTTTTTAAAAATTTCGTTGAATCTTCTGGCCCGATCCGAAAACAAATTATCAGTTCCCCATCATGAGATCGAGACGCGCCGAATGACACCTCGTACTCCATCCGCATACTCTGAGTTCCTCAAATATATGTAAAGAAAATATATTTTCTTTAATTCGAATATGCCGCTTTTCCAACGCTTAGCGTTTCGTTTTTAGGCAGACGAAGTACGAGGATAGATAGACAAAAGAATACGGAGATAAAGTTTATTATATTGTATTGTATTTAAAATAAGTAAATAGAGAAGCGGTAGTAATAAGGATAAATTCTCGTTTCTATGATTACAGGGAAGAGTAAAGTATTATAAATAGTTTTGTGTAATAATGTAATTGATAAAAGGTGAATAAAACTTTTGCTCTGTTTACAGTGAAACATTTTGGCTTAATACTACACTAATATCTTATACACACACACACACGCACACACGCATGCACACGCACACGCGCCGCGCACGCGCACGCGCGCACACACACACACACATATATATAAATATATATAAATGTATGTATATATATATATATATATAGAGAGAGAGAGAGAGAGAGAGAGAGAGAGAGAGAGATTAATAGATTGATCACTTGTCTGCGGTCATTTGTTCATTACGTCGTTTTGTTGTGCGCGCTGCAATCGATCTATGTAGCGCGACCAAGCGGTAACTGCCAGGTTGTATTTAGGAAAGAGGAAATAGCGAATTTTTAAATTTCAAAGATTAATGAGTTATTAAATGCAAAAATTTGTAGTTTTGCATAAATGCAGTAATCTTCTTACATGTGTCTTTGCGTACAAAATATGTTTAGTGATATGTGATGCATTTCGTTTTTAAGTTTAAGGTGGATAATACGGTTTCGTGCTACAACAATCTAGAGCATACGAGTATATACTATTTGGAATTTGGGAAATATAAAAAATTTCAATTACATTATGAGATACAAGTTTCACAGTGAACAGTGCGTATATTGTTCGAGAAATTGTAAACCTCCCTGATTTCCTTAGTGCTGAACGACATGAATATTTTTGAGATTTTCGATTTTCCGTGCGGTTTATAAGTGGTACTTTTCTTTTGTAACTTTTTTACGGCTCTTCCTTTTGCCTTTGTTTGTATATATAATTGATACACATGTAACAATTCAAAATTTCTAACTAACGGAAATCCAAAGGACAAACTTTTGAAGACATCTTATTTGAAACTTATTACGAAACAGACTAATGGCAAAAAATGGTGTGGTTTTGTAATTTTTAAACATATTTACAACTATATTGATTTTTATTTCATCAAAAATATGTGTTTTAAAATATGTGTTAATCACATCATTTCGAAGATACTAGGAGGATTGGCTTTGTTTGTTAACATCTTGGACCGTCTTCTTTGCGTGATGTGGGTATTGTATTTGCAACTGTTTCCCCAGATATGCATTCAACAAATTCTTTCCAAAAGAATCCAAGAATGATTTGTAAATGAGTTATCTATTGTCTAAGCAAACTCTGATTTTCTTCCCAACAACCAATTCATGTTTTTATACTTTAACTGATGTTCTTGATTTCTAACTGATAATCACCTAAATATCTCAATAAATACAACGTTAATTTGTTCAAAAAATACGCACGTGTATTTATAGATATTCTTAAACGTTTTTGAGCTAATAAAGTCACCCTTGGCAGCACTTGTTGCTGTGATTATTGTTCGTTTTTTTAGATCAACTCATCGTTCTTTATTACACAGCACAAATGCTGAGTTAGTTCTTTGCTTTGCTTTTGCGTAATAAATGAATATTTCCTTCCTTCTACCGAAATCACATTCAGTTGAAATAACTCTTTTGATGCGAGTAAATAAAGTAATAAATAAACGTGGAAAATACTTTTGACTATAAATAATGTAATACAAACAGTAGATTGATGGTCTTGGTCAATGTAATATAGTTCTTACGATTAATTATATGCCGACATTTCGGCAAATCTACTTCCATCCTCAGGACTGTCCATGAATAAGAAGAAAAAATACAACAAGAAAATATTGTACCTCAGGTTTCAACGATGTCCGCCTCACCGTGTGCCGCCGCAGGCATCCCTTTCAAATGGCGCTTAGGAGCGCCCATCATTTACTCATCTCCGAGAGCAAATCTCTGGTCAACCACCCGAGTATCCGCGGGGATCTCCGCAGATGTGTTGCGTTCGCACTTGACACCGACGGGTGAGCAAGTACCTCTGCAACGGTTCGCACATGACAACAGCGGCCGTTTCAGTTGCACGTTTCGCGGGTGTTGAAAAATTGAGTTTTAAATGCGACGTAATCTCTAGCTCCAAACACCGTTAGTCGAAGGAACAGATGAGTATTTTGAAAGAAACGCGTTTACATTGGAGTGCATGAGAACGTGACGATTTAGATTTTTCTCTGGCATACTAGGATTGATAGTCAACATATGTTCTAAAATGTGCAAGAATGTTACATCGTTTACAAAAAGATAGAAATATCATTGCGTAAATAGTAGATATAAGTCACAAAACAGTGTTGTAAATCATAAAAATGTAATTTAAATCATAAACTAGTATTTCTTGTGCTCAGTTTACAAACGCTATTTGATCGATAAATGTTCTTTTATTAATAACGAAGAGTAGAGGTCAGAGGCAAATGAGAATGGAATTATGTAATATTCGCAAAGCTTATCATCATTAACGAAACCCAAAAGATTTCTTGTATTCTTGGTTCATGAAATTTTGATTGGCCTGAAATAATGATCAGAAAGAATCTTTCAAGCTATACTCTATGAGCCTTGAGAGTTCAGCAATCTGAATCTATGAGCTTAGGCATCTCTTCTAAACACGTAGTATTCATATTATCCTTCATTTCTTTTTACTTTCTATTGCAAACGTCACGCATCTTGTAATATTCTGAGCCGAATGAGATAGCGTGTATGTTGCGAATCTACAAGTAAAGCTTCATGGACCGAGGGTCCTATATGGAAGGCCTTCCCTCTGGTGGATTGTCAACACCAGTTAAATTGCTGAGTCGAAGTGCTTCTACATGGGAATGTTAGAGACCAGCTGTTCTGACGAGTCTTCGGCGTGGTTTCCTCAAATCAGTTCCAAACCTGAGAAGATGCTGGAGCAGAGCTACCTTGGCAACGGGCCTCGTGCCATCCTTCCTTCCCAATCGTGTGCCCTCCCATCCTAAGGATGGAGGACTGGTATGATCTTCCATCCCTCCCACACCGCTCACTAAAAACGATGTCTTCGTAACAAAAATTCTTAATTTTCCAGAAAGTTTTGAAGATCATAATTTACTTCCACTCTCGTAATAAATAGTGTGTGAAATTATCACATAAATATATTTTTGTTTTTGTAACCTCAAATTTGTCGCTTGGGCTTACGGTTAAAAATGTAAAAGATCTTTCATCGAACGGCATACATTCTTCAAAAATAATTATTTCTTAGTTACGACAGTTGTACTGCATTTCAACGGAGATCTGGTCCATCCCCATCAAAATAAGAAAAGACAGATGGTACTGCAAGTATTACTGACGTCACTCGGGGCTCATGGAACGTTGAGAAGCTAAAGAAAAAAAGAAGAGATAAAGAGAAAGAGAAGAGAAAAATTATAAGAAAAGATTTCCAATTATTCACTTCTTTTGTACATTTGAGAATTGCAAGTCGTAGTAAGGACAATTTGCGAAGTTCCTGCCGAGACGGCCGTGCGCCTGAGTGGTTAATGAAGGTCGTTAGGGGGCGGCGGACAAGCCTTCCGCCCTGCGCGACTAACGAGTCGCTAGGGAGCGGGCGGGCGACATACGAGGCCCCGGGGACTGCGGCCGCACCCCTTCCTTTCCGTCCTCATCCTTCCCATTCTTCCCGTCCATCCTGAAATTCCCTTCCCGTCCTACCGGTTCTTGTTCTAACCCGTTCTCCTCGCCTCGCCCCGCCTTTCCATCTCACTTGTCCTCCCCGTCCCGCCTGGCCAGACTATTCCGTCCCATCCTTCCATTCCGAACGCCTTACCCGTTCTATCCAAGCGGAGAAGGCTCTCTCGCGTTTTCGCTCGTACCAGTTATGAAGAGTGACATATTAACAATCATTAAACTAGTGGTGCAAAATTACGCGAAAAACACTCAAAAGTTTCGAAAAATTGTAGTACATGACTTCTTCTTCTCCTTCTTCGACGATTTCCACCCCTAAGAGTTTGCCGCTGTCGGTTTTCATATTTTTTGGTCCTACCATTGATCTTCTTCTGGTCCTTTCTCCTCCATTACTTCCTTTATATACGCCTTCCAGGTCAAAACAGGTTTGTCTCTTCTACGGCTTGACATGACTTTTTTCCGCTGTATTTTAGTGTCGTTCCTGACGCCCGTTTTTTGCCTCCCTCTCCTCCTGCCTTGGCCCGGCCAGTGCTCCCGCTCGCCGCCTCCGTCACCACGCCCACCAACGAGCTCGCCTGCTCGCCGCCCCCACCCCCGCCCCCGTTTCCCCGCCCCGAAGCCCCGCGTGGCCGCGCCGCGCCGTCTCGTCGCGCACGTGCGCGCCGAGGGACACGTGTCGCGCGCGGGCGCGGGCGGCGGGGGATCCCCGCGAAGGGGGAAGGGTGCGCCCGAGGGGCGGTGAGTCGAGAGGGCGGGTGGCGCGGGGGCGGAAAGAGTCCGATGGCCGCCGAGCCTCTTGCCACGTGCCCCTCCACGCGCTTCCCCTGGGCCGAATGGCCAAGAAGCCGTTCTGCTTCTATGGTCCGATTAAAGTAAGTTGGTAATTGACAGTAGTGCTTCTGAAGCTGTAGCTTCACACAATATGAGTGTATGATTTGGTTACTTTTAAAAGTGTTTATTTCAAGTGTTTATTTTCGTGTCCCGGGAAGACGTATACACTCCTTCCACATTTTCTGATCGTGATGCGAGTTTTCATTGAGATTCGAGTTTTGTGAGTCTTCCTATTTCAGGTTTATTTTTTTCGCAAAAAAATTGAATTGGAGCATTTAATTGAGGCAGACATTCAGGCTTTCATATTTTTTCGCATATTTTCCGACCTTAAGATATTCAACGCTTCCAATTTACAGTCTTAGAAACTGGCAGGTAGTCAATAAATTCAAGGCTCTGAAGGTTGTGGTTTTTGAGCCGTGCACATTGAAAATGAAACATGTCGCAGCAAGTAAGATTTTCACGTAAAACAATAATAAATATGGTTGATCTGAAAATTCCACGTCCTAGGCCTTCATTGTTTAGTTAGGATTTACACCTGGGAAACACCGTGTACACGGCGTTGACTAGAAGGTCTCCAGGTCAGCCCACATCTCGCGGATACCCACTGCGGAAGACGTTGTGTATAACCTATGTGACCACTAAGAAAAGAGGAGATTGAATTGACTAGCGAGAAATGAAGAAATTACTAAGCCATTAATGACCTATTAAGTGATTATTCGCAAAGTGTTGCGCATGTTATTTCCATAGGTGGCAATGTACCTCCCCCGCTGGAATGCAAAAATTGGTGTCAACCTACATGTCGACTTGTGGGATTTTCCCCCTTCGGTCATCTCTCCAGAGCCCCAGGTGCGTCAGGCTGGAACAGCCATGTCAGCATAACAGCAGCCATGTCAGCAGTATTTTTATATGAAATTTTACTACAAAATAAAAAATATACTACAAGAAGTATATCAGCAAGTTGCTACAAACCAGTATGTCTAATGCTTGAAGTAGAAGAATATGAATAAGAAGAGACATATTATGACTTTCACTGCCCTGAGGAAGCCTACGACATGACAGGCGAAACGTTGGCCTCTCAGCCAACGACGCGGCGTCTCCCGGACAGCGAAGAAATCAACAAAATCGATGGTTTTTGGTCGATTTATTATTAAAATCCACGCTTTAATTTTGAACATGTATGTTTTGTTGTCGATGTCGCATCAGTACTACCAAGCCCCTCACAAATTTTCTCGAAAACCTCTCCCCCGCGCGAGCGCCCTGCCCAGACCGAGGAGAGTGAGATGCGAGTCCGGCGAGCGAGGGCTCCGGCAGGCAGGGCGCGGGCACCCCACGCACGTGTCGCGTGTCGCGTGGCGTCTTCCTCCCCGACACGCGCCGAGGCTTCCGCCGGCGATTTCAGCGTTTTGTCCCGCGCCCGCGCCGCCGCCGCCGCCGGGGGGCGGCCGAATCAAGAGGGGTGGGGGCGCGGCCGGACGTAATGGGAGCGTTCGCGGGACTCGCGGTTGCTGGTGATGCGGCGCGCGCATCATGCGGGGTGACGTGGAGGGTTGGATCACCATGTTGCCGGGTGTTGCGATCTTATCACCATCGACTCTTCTGCAACTTCTTTTCAGAAGCTCTATTTCATATCACTCTTTGCATTCCCTGAGAACACGAATTCAGCTGAAACACAAGCGTTTGCTGGAGAAAATGTATTCAACAACAGATATTATGCTTTATTTATTATAGCAAATGAATGCTTTATTTCTCTTCAGTACTCGCTCTATGATTCCGGGCGCGTCAGCTAACTAGGTCATTAGTCTCGTAAGTGTAATGCAGGTTTTTTCATCGGGTAGTGGCGGTGACCTTCCCCCGCTGGATGGGGAGATCCGGCACCGTCCTGGCTGACAGCATTCGATCTGACAAGCTAGTGTCGGGACTCGAACCTAGGACCTCCCGATCAGAGGCACTGCACTGACATCTCTCCCGGTCGTGTGGTTAGAGATTCTGGCTTTCCGTGACGTGTTTTCTTTCTGCCGTGCTGCGGTGACTCGTGGCTCGTAAACCAAGATGCTGTACAGCTTAATGTTAGCTGTCATCGTTAAAACTGCAATGCTCAGTGAAAAAAATGAAAATATCAACCAGGACCCGACGATTGCCTGACGAGTAAAATGGTTCGTCTTCGATAACTCAGAAAGTGTTGCGTCGTACTCAGTGGCGTAATCTCCTCTTTCTCTAATTCTCAAAAACCAAAAAGGAGTTTTGTGAATTACTCGTGCAATTGGATGCGATGTTTATCCTTTTAAAACCGTGATCTTCCAGTTCCAAGAGTTCATCTTTCGTTCACTATGAGTTTTCATGTTCTCTTGCCCGTTGAATTATCACGTTCTTCAACTAGTTTTTATTATCCCATTTTTGAACTCGTTTTATGTACTTTATAAACATTTTCTCTTTCTACAACTTTTTAGCCTCTTTTTTTCTAAATGACGAAAAGTAAATTTCTCTGAAGTTCAAATTAATTCATAAAAAGTTCCCTCACGAGAAACAAAAGGTACCGATCTTGAAAATGCGCTCTCAAATAAGTATACCGTTTTTGAATTTCAAAGAATAAACGCAATTATTTATTAATATATTGTTGTTTGTGTCTTTGAGCGACTTCAGTTTTACTTCACGATTTTATTTTACTGTGTTACTTGGACTTCGGTACTCTAATGTGAAATCTGTATAAAAAATTCTCCGCAGGCTTCGAAATTTTCCCGGATTACGTAGACAAGGGGAGTTAGGAAGATAGCGAGCAATCAGCAAATTGTTCCGGGGAGTTCCCGCCTTCGCTGCCATACATCTTCGTTTGCCCGACGGCCCGTCCCCAGCCGGCGACGGGGGTGAGGCACTGCACCCCTGGTGTCTTGGGGTGGTCGCCACTCTCGCAACCACTGTTTTCCACTGCCACCACTTTGACCACCGCCCAGACCCCCCCCCCCATCTGCGTTTCTGCCACCACCATTCGCATTTCGCTGTCGCCCTCCCCTTACTGCCACTGCCATCCTTGCTCCTGTAGCTTTCGCTCCACAATCGTGACAGTGTCACCTCTTTATCATTCCCTCCCCGTTGCCCTCGTCGATGTCGCGCCTCTTCAGACACGACAAAAGACGGCGCGGTGGGCAGTGAGCAGTGAACGAGTGGTGGGTGGCGCGGACGGTGGGTGGGATGGACGGACGGAGGGCAGTAGATGCTGGATGGTACACGTCTGGGCGATACACCTACAGGGGTGGTATAGAGTCCCTAGATACAGAGAGTAGCGCAACCACCGACATTTAATATCCTCTCACCCAATAGCCCCATCAAGAAGAATTCAGAAGTTGAACAAAAATGATAACAATTGGTAACGTAATGCAGATTTTCAAGAATATTATTATTATTATTATTATTGGTTGTTTAAGGTCGCATCAACTACTAGGTCATTAACGACCACTATTGAATGTAAAGTTATGCTACGAGGATGAAACGATATGGTGATGATAGGGGGTGAAAGGACGAACACTTACAACCATGTTCGAGGCGGGACTCGAATCCGCGACCATACGGTCCATGATCACTACAGCACTACTGGCTTAGTCATCTCGGCCACAGGGCCGACAATATTAGTATTCGTTTGAGAGAGATTCGTAGTTCTTAACACCCAGACTACCACACATTTCCAATTTTCCTGACAAGTGAATATAAAATGGCAGAATTAGAGAAACAATGGATTGCGCTACTGTCTGTATCTAGGGCGGTACACGACGAGGCGGTACACGACGAGGCGGTACACGACGAGGCGGTACACGACGAGGCGGTACACGACGAGGCGGTACACGTCGGGGCGGTACACGACGAGGCGGTACACTCGGGGCGGTACACGACGAGGCGGTACACGACGAGGCGGTACACGACGAGGCGGTACACGTCGAGGCGGTACACGACGAGGCGGTACACGACGAGGCGGTACACGACGAGGCGGTACACGTCGGGGCGGTACACGACGAGGCGGTACACGTCGGGGCGGTACACGACGAGGCGGTACACGACGAGGCGGTACACGACGAGGCGGTACACGTCGGGGCGGTACACGACGAGGCGGTACACGTCGGGGCGGTACACGACGAGGCGGTACACGTCGGGGCGGTACACGACGAGGCGGTACACTCGGGGCGGTACACGACGAGGCGGTACACGACGAGGCGGTACACGACGAGGCGGTACACGTCGAGGCGGTACACGACGAGGCGATACACGACGAGGCGGTACACGACGAGGCGGTACACGACGAGGCGGTACACGACGAGGCGGTACACGACGAGGCGGTACACGACGAGGTGGTACACGACGAGGCGGTACACGACGAGGCGGTACACGCAGGCAGGCGAGGCGGTATACGTTGGGGTGGTACACGTGGGGGCCGGTACATGTAGGGGCAGTACACGCCCGTACGGTAGAAGTCTAGTGGGCGCCGATGGGCGGTGGGCGGTGGGCGGTGGGCGGCGGGCAGGCGGCAGGCAGGCAGGCAGGCAGGCGGCGTGTGCGAGTCGAGTGGCGCGCTAATGAAACGCGCGTGAGTCACGGGCGCGTGTTTTCATTGCGCCGCCGCGATTCCCCGCCCGTAAGTGGATTACGGCGCTTTCTCGCCCGCGCGGCGCCTCCCCCGCCGCCTAATGAATCGCGCGCGCAGCCCTAATCAAATTGCCCGGCCCCTCCGCCAGCGCCGCGCCGCCGCCCGGCGAGGGCGAAGACGAGCCCAGCCGTGCGTGGGAGCGCGAGTGCTACTTGCCCATTGGGCGTACAGCGGGGCTGGTTTTCTTTGCAATTCCTAATGTACGAGGGCTGTTTGATAAGTTTGGTAAAAATGGAAGAAAAAATTGTTTAAGAAAAAAATACTTACCTTATTTTTCAACGTAGTCTCCTTCTCGATCTATAGACTTTGCTCAGCGTGCTTCCAATTTTTTCATCCGAAAAATAGGATTTGTCAAACTCTGCGAAATAACCGTTTACAGCAGCAATCACTTCCTCGTTTGATGAAAATATTTGCCCACCAAGACAAATTTTCAAATTGGGGAATAGAAAGATATCACTCGGGGTTAAATCTGGTGAATATGGTGGTTGAGGAACAAGTTCGAATCCTAATTGATGCACTTTTGCCATTGTGACTGCTGCTGTGTGGGATGGAGCATTGTCTTGGTGGAACAGCACTTTCTTGTCCGAATTCACGCATTCAGCTGGTTGACAACAATTAACTATGCCTCGTGTTTGTTTGAATATTCCAAAGCCGCCTTCAAAGCATCGTGCTTTCTAACAATGCACAGGTTTAATAACAGTTCGCGCTCTTTCATAGAAATTTACCAGACTTATTAAACGACCTTTTTAGTTTGATACATGATTTCAAGATGACGTAGATGGCGGAGTCGTCTGTGATAACGTTTCACTACGAAGGGGTAAGATTCGTAAGTTAGAATGTAGTCGTTTGGACACATTGGCGAGGAAGACGGCAGCAAACCACCACACTGTGTATAACTTAGGCGGCGGCTATAATGAAACCGATATTGACCAAAATTTCTGTCAGTTGGTTGTGTTCAAAGTTTCGGATTCGTTTAAACTGGTGTTCGTAAACACAACTGGTCATAGTGAAGACCTCTTCCGACGCATGCGAAAACGGCTGTTGGATGAAGATCTGTTTCGTTCGGTTTGTCCGTCTGAGATCGTTCGACTGAAATTTTGGCCAAAATCGGTTTGACTGTGGTCGCCATTAGTGAATAAAATTATTCAAAACGACACAAATTTCTCGTTCATAGTCTTCTTCGAATGAATGAATGAAGGAAGGAATGGTTATGAAAAGAGTCAAACGTAAGTTTCCGAATGCCGAAAGTTTTGGAATCGGAGGATCCCAAACTCTTAATACTAACTGTCCTAGATCTCTCTCTTTCTCTCTCTCTCTCTTTCTCTCTCTCTTTCTCTCTCTCTTTCGCTCTCTCTCTCTCTCTCTCTCTCTCTCTCTCTCTCTCTTCTCTCTCTCTTTCTCTCTCTTCTCTTTCTCTCTCTCTCTCTTTCTCTCTCTCTCTTTCTCTCTCTCTCTTTCTCTCCTCTCTCTCCTCTTCTCCTCTTCTCTCTCTCTCTCTTTCTCTCTCTCTCTCTTTCTCTCTCTCTTTCTCTTTCTCTCTTTCTCTCTCTCTTTCTCTTTCCCTCACTCTCTTCGTCTTTTTCCTCTGGGTGTCCTCCTCTTCGTACGCGTTGGCAAGCTTGTCTGTGACCTGTGAATTACGGCGAAAGCGGTGCTGGCGCTGGTGGGAGAGAGGCGAGTGTGACGCTTCTCTAGTGCGACCTCTGACGGAGGGTGGGAGTGCTGGGTGCACGCAGTTGCATCGCGTCGTACGTCACGCTTTCCTGGGCGTGCGATGCTTACGCGCCGAGACGCGGAACTCCTTTGCCCTTTGGAGGCGGTGGTGCTGTGGCACTCGCAGTAGCAGTCAGCATTTATTCCATGTGGTGGGTTTCCCAATACAAAGATAACGATGAATCAGAATAAACGTTTTGAATGTAATGTTTTTTACCCATAGCATGTAGTCAGACATGTGAAACACTACATTTAAAACATTTTAAAGAGAACAATTAGTAGAAATACATAATCTGGAGTGATTTACAGAGTTACGAATGGGGTCAAGTTTTAACAATTTTTACGTTTCTATCTAAGTGATTAGTATTGTTTAGTTAATATTTCGAATAAAATAAAAATAGTATATTTTTATCAGTTCAATCATAGGGTATATTCTTGTTTGCATGAGTTTGCACGTCTACTTCATTTTTCGTTTTGCTGTCAATGTCCGAAGAGACAAGTGGTAATACGTGCTCTTCGGTGGCTGCAATCATGGTTGACTTCTTTTCTTTCAAAGAGACGATGACGTGTCAGCGCGAGGTTAGGGGAAGTGCGTTTCAGGAAGGGTTTTTTTGGACATCCAGGGTAGGCGTATTCGCCTCAAAATGCGTGCGTGGAGAACCTCGTCAGAATGCTCCGGCTGGCTAATTAATCTGGCTAATTACAGGAAATGTGTCGGTTGCGCCTTCTTAACCGGACGTGAATTATATAGAATGGATGCTTTGATAATATTATATGTTTGTTCTTCCTATAATTTACATATGAATGGCTTATTGCACACATATTGTATGTCCAGAATTCCGGGTTACGAGAAAACCAAGATTGAAAGTTTCCTAAGGGAAAATTTCTTCTGGAACGACATTGTGTGCCTTTTTGGAAAAAAAAGATGCCCCTTTGTGGAATAGGTAGATATGAAAGACGTCTTCAAAACTGATATTAACTCCAAACTGAATATAAGTGGACATACAATGTTTGTGCTTTAAGGTATCGATATATATATATATATATATATATATATATATATATATATATATATATATATATATTAATATAAGATCGTCAACATTTTCTATAGGCAAAAAGTATTTGAAATATACATTCTTAATATATGCTGCACTTTTGTCTCAAAACATCCATGTAATTTGCTAAAAAAATAAAGTTTGTTTTGATTTATAGTAGGAATGTTCTAATATTCACCAATAATTGCAAACAACTGCAGGTTGTCCAGCGATTTTTTTACTAGTAGCCATTTCATTTAATGCCGCTTGTATGTGTCATGCAGAAATATGGATGTGTGTATTTTGGAGGTCGCTCAATATAATTAAATATTAGTATGCAGATTTCAGAAAAATAGCGGTAGAACAAAAAGGTCCAATGTGTGCTGGGAAAAATTATGTTATTCTAATTGAGGATTCTTCTTTATTAGTAAATACATTTATTTATCTGGTCATACATGTACCGGAAAAAGTAATCCACAATATTCATGATTATTATTATGTCGCTGCATAGTTTAGTATTAACAAATATTAAAGACACGACATTAGACACTTTTGTTTAAAAAAATTATATTACAAGCGTCTTTTATTTGGAAATACAAAAAAGTCACAAAGAGGTTTAAAGTACATTTTTCGTAACAAATATCCTCTTAGAAATTAACGAATTCGAACCTAGAGTGTGAGTGACACAAAACTTGTTGAATTATTCTGAAGCTGAAATAGTGGCCTCTAATGTCTTCTGATTGTGATTTAAAATTCAAATTTCTAAAACAGCATAAATTGTCTCATCTTGGCTAGATTTTGGGTTACTTCGTAGCAATTGCACTGTCGGGACTCGAACCATAGGTCCGACATGTCAGACGCTGCAGCGACAACAGTTGTTGCTCCGAGTCATCTCAGCCGGTATGAATGATTTGATGGACTGGAAACTGTGATATGAAATGATGGATGATAGATCAGTGGAAAATATGTGGCAGTTGAAACGGTAGAACCTCGAGGAAGCCTGAACCGGCCGTGTTTAGCCCAGATTCAGCTTTGCCGCTCTCTCTGCAGCGACTCTGACAGGGGAGGTCCTAGGTTTCCAATTCCGACGATGACGGATTTTTAATGCTAGTTATATAGCTAAGTCTATGCGGAGGAATATTTTAGTGGCTGGACGCTCTGATTTGTAGTTGTCCGTGGTTTTAGTACCAAGCGAATGGGAGCAGTAACAAACGGGCCAGAGACCACGCGCAGTCTTTCCTTCCCCTTACTTACACAGTTACGTGCACTTCACTACCTCACATGTCGAGAGCTCGGAGTTTGTCCCAACAGGGTCGGTGCCCTGTTGGGAGAGATACTTCCAGAGAGAATCCCTCGCAAGCCAAAGTCGAGGTTGGCGCCGTATCTCCCCATCCACCGGGTAAGGAATCACCGCCAGCTCTCGACATAAAATATTCACTACAATAACGGGACTAATGATCATAACAGTGAACGTGTCCGGGAACATCGATGAACCGCGGAGACCTGCGGCGAGGCCGCAAATCGCACATCGGTCGATCGCTCGGCCGACCGGTGTTTGAAGCTGTGTACCGAGAGGCGGAAACGCATCCCGTGGCGTGCACGGCGCGTGACGTGGCGGCCCGCGTGCGCGTGCGCGAAAGGTGGGTGGCGGGTGGCGCGCCGCCAGATTGCGGGTGGGTTGGTGGGGGGGAGGGGAGCCCGGAAGGAGGTCGCTCGGCCTCTGTTCGCCAACTGCCTGCCTGCCCGCCTGCCCGCCCGCCCGCGCGCGCGGCCGCCCAACTGTCACCGCCCGAGCGCCCGCCTGCTGCCGCCCCGCCGCGCCGCGCCGCGCCTCATTGCGCCCATCCGCACTCGCGCACACGCGCCCTGCGCTGCCAAGAACATCACGCCTCGTCTGCTTTTCTACTACTTTTTCTTTTACTTTTTCTTCTATTTCTTCTTCTATTAGTTTTATTTATTTTTTTCTTCTATTTCTTCTTCTATTAGTTTTTATTTATTTTTTTCTTCTATTTCTTCTTCTATTAATTTTTATTTTATTTTTTCTTCTATTTCTTCTTCTTCTGCCTCGCGGCTAGCTCTTGGTCAGCGTGCTAGCTTTCCACTACACGGCCCTGGCATCGATTCCCGGTCGAGGAAGACTGTAGTGTGCGTTTTCCTTGCAACGTCCCAGAACATGTTGCTGTGTGACGATGAGAAAACTCACTTCTCAGGTTGAGAAGACGATATTTTTTTTCACGCTGCCTAGTGTTGGAATTTGCAGCACCGAGGCGATATACTTTTCTGTTTCCCCAGAAGGGCATTAATTTCCGGGATATTCTATTTCCTACGTTCACTATAGCCGAGGTTTAGGTTCACTATAACCAAATCTTCTAATGCTTATTTTTAATGTAAGTGAAACGTGACCAGTGACTTAAATTTACTATAACCGAGGGTTCACTATATCCGAGTTCACTATAACCGGTGACAACTGTAATACTCAAAATTGAGTAGAACAACCACAAGAAATATAATCTTTGGCACAATAAATAATTTTGGAATTATAACGCCTTGCTTTGAGAATTTTCTTGTAAATTCGAAATCACAAAGACCTGAATACACATGGTCCAATAGCAGCCTTCAGTGCACTGTTCCCGTGTGTGGTCGCTCCCTCGCAGCAACTGCCGGCTGCTCGAGCCCTCTCCACCACCTTGCCCCGCCGCCAGACAAGTGTGCGCTGATTCTGCATCTGGCTGCTGACAGCTGACGGTCTGCCCTGCCGCCAGCACCAGCTTCCGTAAACAGTCCACAGAGCTCAGAAGAGACGAATATTGCTTCTGGACAGGATTACGAGATTGAAATTACCTGCTGGAAAAAAATCGGAAATACAACTTCGTTTGGAAACGAACAACCATGAATTAATAAGTGCTTAATGAATAGTTTTGAATTTAAATAATGTTGAAAATAACATTAATATCATACATAAATCCATATTTCGAGATTTATGTTAAATGTTGAAATATCTTAGACGCTTCTTCAGAAACTTTGGAAGATAAGAGCTAATACGTAATGAATTATTCCTTGGATGATGGTATGGGATTTGTGTTAGTTTATCCACGCTTACTACATGAAAACATGAAATGTGAACAGATAGATTTTGAAGAAATAAAGTCATGTACAATTTTTCGAATTTGTTTTGAAAATTTTTCGCGTAATATTTGAATGAAAATATGGGCGAGAAAGTATGTACTGTTTCGGCACCACTAGTTTTTTGTTTCTTCTGCTTGTAATCTGCGCGTGGGGATCGTGCGCGTCTGCAACAGCTGCGAGGACCGGGCTTCGTCCCGAGGTATCTCCGCGTGAGTTATCAGCGCATGCGGCGCGGCGCGGCGCGGAGCGTCGGTCAGGTCGCAGGCGCTGCTTTCCCTATTGTGCGCCTAACGAGGCGGCTTGATGCCAGATAGGCGTCGGGTGATGGCGGCGCTTCGTACGCTGCGCTGATGAGCTGCCATCCGCTAGGCGCTTGCGATACGTTCCGGCAGAATGTTGCCAAGGAGATAGCTTCGCTGCCCACATCTAATTTAACGTTGCCAGTTGTAGCTAGTGAAACCGCGCCGGTTGCTTCGCCACATGGAGCAGGTGGTATTTTGAAATGACGGAAGAGCTTTGTTATGTCGTACTGTTCGCCTTCATGTCTCTTAGAGATGTGTTTTGCTTAATTGTTATTGAGATTGATTGATTGAGATTGTTTCACTAGAAGCTCAATTTTTAAGAGTTAATGCGCGTTTCGTCAAAAATCTTAGTTTGGAGAAAACAAGGGTTAGCTTGTTGCTACGGTAAACCCAATTTCTTAATGTTTTTTTCTGCTTAAGGAGGCAACATTTGAATTCGAGCGTTTTACTACAATAAATATATAGATACTTAACTTTGCTTAACTAGTTTCAGTACTTAACCCAATTTTGCCAAAAATTGGCTTAAGAACTTTTACCCTGTGACCACAGATTTACTTAAAATGATAGTGATAGAAGTAGGTAACACAATGTGAATTGATCTTTGCGTTTATCGCTAGCATATTATAGGTTAGCAAATAGACATGGATTCTACGTCCTTATTAACAGGTCAAGGACTTTTCTTTGTTGAACGATGTAAATCAGTGGTGCACATGATATATATGCGATCAAAATTTGAAAAGAAGTTGAAAATAGGCACCGTTTGTCAGGAAAAAAGCTTTTTAAAGGAAATAAAACTACTCTTGTTAAAAATAGTGTAGAACGAATAGTTTAAGACTCAAAAAGTCCAAATTTTGAGACTCAATTTGTTAATATGATTATTATTTTTAGCCACAATACTTTAGAAGCATTTAATGAAGGTAAAATATCGGTTTTCTTCTAGTCACAACAATGCTCGTTGAAATAATAAATTTAATGCCAAAATAATGAACGTTCATGATAATATAGTGAGAATTTAATATATAAATATACAAGTAATAAATGTTCATCTTTATTTTATTTTGCACAAATAAGAAGTTACAGAATGTTCTATTATTTTTATTGATGTAAATAAATCTCGATATAGTGAGCATGTAATATACTCTCAGGTCGTAAATTATTCAGTGTTCGTTCAAGGATGTGTGTTTTGAAATGTGCCATTCCCGACCATCGCCCGGATGCTTTCTCTCCATACATTCTGCATGCGCCGCGCCAACACTCCAGTCCGCCAACGGCCGAGGCGCGAAGCCCGCGCGAGTGGCGGCCGACGCGTGGACGGTACCGTTCGCCTTTGTGGCGGGGGCGGCGCCCACTTTTCAACGCCGCCATCGTCACCATCTCCACCGCCACCGCCACCGCACCCTTCTTAGCCATCACATGATTGATTGATTGATACTGATTCCGGGAGTGTAAACTATCAGTAATTAGTTCCGTATGTGTAGTGCATGTTTTAGCACCGGAGGTGGCGATAGCCTTCCCCCGGTGGATGGTGAGGTCCTGCGCCGACCTACCGTTGGCTAGCGGGGTTTTCCCCAACCAGCATTCTCCCACCAACCGGACTCCGCCCCCAGCCAGGACAAGCTCTACGCTCCCGACTGGTCTCCCGTCATGTGTGGTAGTGTAGTGCATGTTAGTGTGTGTGAGAGGAGAGGATAGGACAAAGAAAAGGAAGGAAAGATCGCGAGTTGTCCGTGGCCCGTTTGTTAGGATACTGCTCCGGCATTCGCCTGGTGTTGATCGGAGAAACCGCGGAAAACTATCGATCCAAGCTACTAGCTGGCAAGCTAGTGTCGAAAATCCTTCCATCACCGTCGGGACTCGAACCTAGGACCTCCCGGTCAGAAGGACTGCAGTGACATCAGTTGATGCCTGAGCCATCTCTCCTGGTTTCGCCATCACCGTCACCGCCGTCACAGCCACCGCCACCTTCTCCGCCATCACCGTGACAGTCGCTACCGCTACCGCCTTCGCCATCGCCACCACCGCTACCACGTTCACCGCCGTCGGCCCCCCCAGCGTCTCCACCGCCACCTTCGCTCCCTTCTTCCTCGTCCCTTCCTCCGCCTCCGCCGCGGAGCGCAGCCTGACGGGGCGAGGGCGACGGCGCGGGGCCTGTCACGCTGCGCTCGCGCGCCCGTATTTGGCGGCGCCCGCCCAGCGCCCGCCCAGCGCCAGCCCGCCCGCGCGCGCTTCCTGCTGACGTCAGCGGCGGTTGCATCGCCCCCGGCGGAGCGCCTGTGCGGGCGATCGCCGGTGCAGCGGGGGGCGGGTCATTGCGCGAAAGCTTGCGTCCGCCTGCGACATGAAGTACTGAAAATGATATTATTCGAAGACTTATCGAATGTAGAAAAAGCCATACATTCTACTCAATCTAAACATTTTTGAACCAGCCGGCTCACACGAAACATTTCTGTGAGGTGTACCAAAAAGTCGCTCCTTCTTAACATGATGAGCAACTTTAATCCGATGTTTAAACATTTTGAACGTTTATTTGGACATTTTTGGACGTAATTAATGATGATACAGTAGAGTACAGTAGAGTACGCAAGGGGCCTATAATTTGGCTGCTTACAATTTTGTTTCGTTTTTGTTCGTTTTTGTTCAACTTTCGAAAATGAAAAATTGTTAAATACATTCTGGAAAAGAGCATCTTTCAATTTGATAGTAATATTTGTTTTCGAAATCTCGAACGTTCAAATATATTGTATGCAAGAAGTTGAGTACCCTTCATACATTCATTAATGCAACATTTGATGATGTAATGAATTCGACAACAACAATTTAAAAGAATTAACCTTTTCGAAATAATGACTGTAGTGTAGTGCAAACTGCAAATAGTACTTTTCTCATAACTTTCAAACAAATTTTCTCAAAACCACCTTCAGATTTCAAAAAAATATTTACACTCTGTTGTGAATTTAAATTTTTACAATCAATATTATCAATAAATCAACTATGGCTCTTAGTAATTAAATGTTTTGAAAAAAATATAGAATCTCTTCAAAATCAATGTTCCTCAATTCAAAACTAATCTATTGCATTAACTAAATTGAAATCTGATATTGTGATTTACGACAATTTTAGAATCATGAATGGTTTTTGAGAAATTAGACAATTAAAGAACTGCAGTGTTCACCGAAAGTCTCCTATTGTTGTGAAGATAACTTTCGTATAACGTCAAGTGTTTACATTTATTTTTACTTCGTTTAAATTGTATGTAGTATTCTCACCAAATGCAACGTATATCAGTGTTTGATTGCTCTTTGGTACTTCAGTCAGATTCTTCGGCGATGAGATTTGGGAAATAAAGTAAAAAGTATATAGTAAGTGATCAAAAGTATCCGTACACGGAGGCTGTGGAGTTATGGTGTGGTCGTGTTTTTTATGGCGGGGGCTTAAACCCCTTGTTGTTTTGCGTGGCAATATCACGGGACAGGCCTACGTTGATGTTTTAAACACGTTCTTGCTTCCCACTATTGAAGAGCAATTCGGGGATGGCGATTACATCTTTCAACACGATCGAGCACTTGTTACTGCACGGCCAGTGGCGGAGTGGTGACACGGCAATAACATCCCTGTAATGGGCTTGCCTGCACAGAGTCCTGATTTGAATCCTATCCTGGGATGTTTTGGAACGCCGACTTCGTGCCAGGTCTCACCGACCTATATCGACACCTCTCCTCAGCACTGCATTCCGTGAAGAATGGGCTGCCATTCCCCAAGAAATCTTCCAGCACCTGATTGAAAGTATGCCTGCGAAAGTGGAAGCTGTCATTAAGGCTAAGGGTGGGCCAACACCCTATTGAATTCCAGCATTACCGATGGAGGGGCCATGATCTAGTGAATCATTTTCAGCGACGTGTCCGGATACTTTTGATCACTTAATGTATTTCGTAATACAAATTTACTTTTTTTTAAATGTGGCAAATTCATATGAACATTTGACAGACTTGAAGAAATCTTTTTTGTGTTAATACACCACTAATTACTAATTTAATAGTAAATTTAAATATTTAAACTCATTATAAGTTTTTTGGTATCAAAAGTGAATGAATTGAGAGTGATTCGTTTGATTTTCTCCAAAAGGAAATCCAGCACAAGTAAAGTATTTCTTTTCCTCAATCAATGAAAATGTGATAGCGAAAATTTGAACTTTTGCATTACCCTGTTTATATCGGTCCCTTACGGCAGATGTGTAGGCCGTAACGCGGTCATGGGTTGCGGGGAGAGTGCACGTGATAATGTTGCACTAGAGAACCACCAGACGGTGGAAATTCATGACAAGCGCGTGAAAGATAAAGTCATAGACGAACATCCACAATTGAGGTGCAAAATTAACGCTCGTTCATCTGCAGGCAGACGTTAGTTCTACTGCAATATCACTTGCCATTAGGCAACGCCTTTATCGATAATTTTTAATGAAATTCTGAGTCCTAATTCTTTATTTTTTGGATTGAAATTGCCTTATGAAATCCTTCGACGTGAATAAAAGCATCTCAAGGATTATTATTGTAACACCTGTACTCTAAACGTACGTAACGTGCTTAATCATCATTATTCATCATCAGTTCATGCCGATTTGTACTGTGTTTCTATGATATAACAGATGTTTCAATCGCGCGTATACAAACACCGATACAATGATCAAACAAATGAGATAACATTAGCATATGAATGCATGCCTCTTATCATTTTGGACCAGAGAAATTTGTGTGGACTTCTCATACGCAGTGGTTGCAAGAACGTGACATCACGGAGGATAACGATGCAAAATGAAAAAAAATGGAAAGTAAAATAATCAGCAGAAGGAAATCTGAGTTTCCTATTTGTGGAAACATAGCTTTTGTTACTTAGAACGCAGATCGTTGAGTTCCAGAAAGTTTTTTAGTCTAATTGTGTCTGATTTGTGTGTCTAAGTATTCCTAAATCCATTATATTTAAAACAGAATGTTTTAAAAACAAAATATGTTTTTCAAAAATAACTAGTAACTTACGGGAAATACAAATGAATTAGTTTATTATAAGACTTATCTTCGATTTTAAATACTACAGTTATAAAATTCCAACTTCTGAAAATTCTATTAAACGTGAATATATTTCAAAACTATTTATGTGAATAAATAGCGCTTTGGGACGTTTTACTTTCACATATTTTTGCTGCGAGGTGCAAACATGTGTAAAGAAGCTTCCTAAATCTGACAACTTAAAGCCTTCTACCATTTTCCAGTTGTCGTGCCTTTATGTAAAGAAGACATTCCAATTACATGAAACCGTAAATCCAAATCCCTTTGCCATGGCAGACTGTACAGCTGAATGCCGTTCATTACCTTTGTGTTTTTCCACTTGCTGAAAAATGCAAGTAACGTCATTTGTTAGGACCCTTGAGGAATCTTTCGGGATATGACACAGTTGTTGACAATTTTCGTGAGTGATACTTATGAAGAATTAGCACCGGAGAAGGCTGGAGGAGGGACACCTATTTAATTATCTTAAGCCCTTCACACACAGTTGTATCAGAAATAAAGTGAGAGAACATTATATAAAAAGGTCTGTTTTAATTAACATCAAAAAGGCCTGTTAAAATGAAATAATTGTGAGAATCTCCAAATTTCACGGTAGGTTTCCCTGAAAATGAATAATATTTTCTTTTTGTTAGTTTTTTATTGAATATAGAAATGCGTTAGCCTGTGAGGATTTTGGCAGACGGTTAAGAAATATAAAAGTTATTAATTACAGAGATGAAAGATAAACAAAATGTAGCTAATGCATCATATAGAATAAATTACTTGAGGTGTAAGTAAGCGTTATTGGTAATGATAAAGGTTAAGGAGGATGAAAAAATATTTTGGAAGTTTTCGTTTGATTCGTTATGGAGAGGGTTATGCTTTCCTAGCTGGAAATGGTGTATGGTTTATATGAAAACAAAACTTTGCAGAGAGCTGTAGAAAATAATTTTTGATTAGTAGAAGGCCTAATTCCTTACGATTTTTTTTCATTGGGAATAAACCATTGAGCTTTTAAACAAGTTGTGATGTAAGAATTTTGAAAATTTCGAATTTTGTTAATCGATGATTTTGATTTGATGATTTTGATCACCTCTTACTTGTACTCACACTAACATGCACTACAATACCACGCATACCGGGAGATGGATCGGGAGCTTAGAGCTTGTCCCGACTGGGGCGGTGCCACGCTGGTGGGGGATACCTGGTTGGAGATAACCTCGGTAGCCGACGGGCAGGTCGGCACCGGATCTCTCCATTCAGCGGGGGAAGACCACCGCCTCCTCCCGAGGAGAAAGAAACGGGACGAATGGCCTTCGCAGTCGACGCGCCCGGAATCGATCAGTCGACGGAATGCGGGCTGGCTTCCCCGATTGGCGCACGCGCCAACCCTCGGAAGGGCGATGTCTGGGAGAGTGGCAGGTCGGCACCGGATCTCTCCATTCAGCGGGGGAAGATCACCGCCTCCTCCCGAGGAGAAAGATACGGGACGAATGGCCTCCGCAGTCGACGCGCCCGGAATCGATCAGTCGATGGAATGCGGGCTGGCTTCCCCGAGTGGCGCACGCGCCAACCCTCGGAAGGGCGATGTCTGGGAGAGTGGCAGGTCGGCACCGGATCTCTCCATTCAGCGGGGGAAGATCACCGCCTCCTCCCGAGGAGAAAGATACGGGACGAATGGCCTCCGCAGTCGACGCGCCCGGAATCGATCAGTCGATGGAATGCGGGCTGGCTTCCCCGAGTGGCGCACGCGCCAACCCTCGGAAGGGCGATGTCTGGGAGAGTGGCAGGTCGGCACCGGATCTCTCCATTCAGCGGGGGAAGATCACCGCCTCCTCCCGAGGAGAAAGATACGGGACGAATGGCCTCCGCAGTCGACGCGCCCGGAATCGATCAGTCGATGGAATGCGGGCTGGCTTCCCCGAGTGGCGCACGCGCCAACCCTCGGAAGGGCGATGTCTGGGAGAGTGGCCGTCCGCGGCGCGCGGTGGCGCTTTCTTCTCGTCGCGCGGGTTCCTGGAAGGCGGCAGCCGCGATGTCCGTATAGTTAGCACACCCACTTATTCAAAAATTAAAAAAGACTATACCATAATTTTGTTCCAATTTTGAACTAATTTATACCCACCTTAAAAAATTTTGAACCGATGCACAACATCAAAATATACAACAATGAAGAGTGGATGCGCCAGGTTAACGTTAAGTTGGCAAACCCACACAAGAAAAATGCGTTAAACTAAAAAAACAAATATAACACAATTTTGTACTAATTTTGAACTAATTTATACCCACCTTAAAAAATTTTGAACCGATGCACAACATCAAAATATACAACGTTGAAGAGTGGGTGCGCCAGGTTAACGTTAAGTTGGCAAACCCACATAAGAAAAATGCGTTAAACCAAAAAAACAAATATACCACAATTTTGCACTAATTTTGAACTAATTTATACCCACCTTAAAAATTTTGAACCGATGCACAACATCAAAATATACAACAATGAAGAGTGGATGCGCCAGGTTAACGTTAAGTTGGCAAACCCACACAAGAAAAATGCGTTAAACTAAAAAAAACAAATATAACACAATTTTGTACTAATTTTGAACTAATTTATACCCACCTTAAAAAATTTTGAACCGATGCACAACATCAAAATATACAACATTGAAGAGTGGGTGCGCCAGGTTAACGTTAAGTTGGCAAACCCACATAAGAAAAATGCGTTAAACCAAAAAAACAAATATACCACAATTTTGCACTAATTTTGAACTAATTTATACCCACCTTAAAAAATTTTGAACCGATGCACAACATCAAAATATACAACGTTGAAGAGTGGGTGCGCCAGGTTAACGTTAAGTTGGCAAACCCACACAAGAAAAATGCGTTAAACCAAAAAAACAAATTACCACAGTTTTGTACTAATTTTGAACTAATTTATACCCACCTTAAAAAATTTTGAACCGATGCACAACATCAAAATATACAACGTTGAATAGTGGGTGCGCCAGGTTAACGTTAAGTTGGCAAACCCACACAAGAAAAATGCGTTAAACTAAAAAAACAAATATAACACAATTTTGTACTAATTTTGAACTAATTTATACCCACCTTAAAAATTTTGAACCGATGCACAACATCAAAATATACAACGTTGAATAGTGGGTGCGCCAGGTTAAAGTTAAGTTGGCAAACCCACACAAGAAAAATGCGTTAAACCAAAAAAAACAAATATACCATTATTTTGTACGAGAGCAATTACATTTCTTTATCCACGTGTTACATTTGAGAAATTCAAGCCCACCTTTACCATTCGAGGCATACATTTATGAATGTATTGGTTCTGAAATAGACCTACATTTTAGTGGGCCTTCTATTCTATACATATGGAGTCCTCAGTAACTTGGTGGGGAAAAAATGCTTTCAAATGAAAGATATTGGACATATTTCAGAAGACATATTTGAAGAAGCTGATAAAACCATGTAAACATTAGTTCCCACGAAATGTTAAGAAAGGAATGAGAGAAAATACATGTATAAATATCGGAAAGTGAAAAAGAGTCGCAACTGATACAGAAGTTTTTCTGACGTACATTTTAGTTCGGGTAAATACATCTGACGTTTATAAATTTTACATTTATAACATGTGAAGACCAAATTCTTTATTGTGATGATCCGTTAGTGTTGATCCGTTAGTCAGCTTGTTTCAAATCAACGTTTACTTCACCAATTTTATTTTATTTTATCACTTCACCAATTTAATTTTATTTGATGTAGTTATTAAGTAGTCTGTTATGTATATTTTTGTCGATGTTTCATGGCCGACTGGAAATATGTTGGCCACTTCTGTGTTATAATGGCGTAAATAAACGATTTTGATCCTTCTTCTGAATTCTGATTGTTAGTTATGAATTTTTAATTACACACAAGGAATTAATATAATGATAATCAATGATTCTTTACTGAATTAGAGTATACTTCACTAAACTAATATAATAAGTGGATACAGTAAACGAAAGTATCTGTAGTATCTGATGTGTTCAGACGAAATTATGTTGTTTTCTTTGTTGCACTTATAATTTTATCTGAACGAGTTTCATATTTAGAAGCTGATTAATTATTTATCTGAACAACAAATTACAGTTTTTAGCGCACTGTGAGTATCTTAGAAGTACCCACATTTAATAGTTGACTAAAAAACATTTTCCGGGAATTGAAAAAATTATATGGTGTTGTTTTTTCAAAGTTTTTGCATATGTTTCCTCATTTCATTTTGGGGGGGGGGAATTTTGTCGTTCAGGTATAATAGAATGAATGGTTTCCTTATTCTATCGAAAGTTCCAGACTTAAAGTTCGGCTTTTTGACATTGTACTCTTGTTGAATTTGTTGACTGTTGTTGTGCTATTTGGTTTCGGTTTTAAGAGTATTTTATTTTTGCATTGCATTAATTTTCTGTACTATATTTTATATTTATTATTTATACCATATTTCTTGTACATGTTGTAATGACATTCCCACCTTTTTGCTATTGCAATAGACATTTATTCATAAATAATTATAATACTTTTAATTATACATTTGATGTTCGATATCAAAACATTTATTCAATGAAAATTTCTGTTAGAATTGTGAGTGATAATTCAATTTCTTGTGCTTCATTGCATTCTTTTCATCATGACAATTAACATTTAACAGTACCAACAGTTGAATACCAAACAACATATTATTTTATGAAATGTACTTACAAAATTGTTAAGAAATAGTGAATGTAGATGGGGAATTTTGGCACGAACAGAAAAGCTGCCCTTCTCAGAAGGAAGAGAGAAAGGAGTTTCCATTGAGCTTTCTACCTGAGCATCCCCCTACCGTTTCCATCCCTCAATGCTACCTGTCGCGTACAATGCGCCTCCCCCCTACCTTCCGCTGGGCGAATGAACTCAGGGGGTTCAGGCAGCACCCTCTCCACACAGGCCTCGGCGCTGTGTCGTGACGTCACCTCTAGAAGGCAAGCGCCTTTTACACTCAATGCATAGTGGGTTCTCTGCGACTCTACGTCTTTACATGCCACAGTTACATACCTGCAAGCTTTTTCAGCTAATTTTTCGGCAATAGCTCAGAGTATTTTCTAACAAAAGAGAATACTAATTTACTGGGTTATCTAATTATACTTCTTTCTTTCTTTCTTTCTTTGCGCACGGGGGTGTCAATAAAATGGAATATCTCATGGTATTTCGTGTCGTTCTCGGTTGTGCCGCCAGAAGTCACATGATCGCCAGCACTGCACGATAGTGGCACAACTGAGAACGACGCGAAATGCCGTGAGATATTCCATTTTATTGACACCCCCCCCCGCGCGCCAAGAAAGAAAAACCGACGAATAACAAAACCTACTAATACTTTTAGTAGGTATTGAGTATACACATTTTAACTTCATTAATTGCTACGTAATTTGCCGGAATACATGGGGAATTGGAATATAAACAAATATAGATATACCTTTGAATGCTTCTTGTAAATATTTAGATTTTATTATGAAACATGTTCTTAAATAGAAATACTAAAAATTTCATAAAAAGTTTTGAATTTGTTAATGATACTGAAGAAATTAACATCTCAAACGTCTACATTCTTACATCTCTTGGCATATTGTCCATGTTTCCATCCATTTCCCATTTACAAGCCATAGATAACTATTTAAATAAAATCCAAAAATTAAATAAATTCCCAAATAAGAAATGCTGATAACTTCTAGACATGATTTAAATTATATACCATTTAAACTTAATGATAAAATATATCAAGTACACCAACAAAAGGTTCACTTAGCAACTTTTTGATGAGATTGAGTTTTTGATTTGATATACAGAAAATTTATTGAACTAAGAATTACTATAAATAAAATAATAAAAATAATTTTCCTACTGTAACATTATCATATATTCCTGGCATTACAAATAAATTGAGTAAATACTGCACTGTACAATATGAAATTAAATATAGAATATAGCTTCCAATAAAACGCTTTTAATTAACAACACAAGAGATAAAATTGGAAAAATAGAACTAGTTGCCTTTAAAGTCATAATTGTCCTTTGACCTATTTAGGACTAACTGAAAAATTTCAATTCCAAGTTTACGATCGTGCAAAAAAAAAATTAACCATCCAAACAGGAAGAATTAATTGAAAAAATAGTTAATTACAATCACAAAATTTATTTCATACTCAAAAATATTTCCACAAAGTAACAGAAATATTAAAATTAAATAAAATTAATCTGAACTCATTAACGTAAACAGTTTACAACATTTATGAGATTTTTTCTATTAAATCAAATGTTTCCCTTCATCTTACTCCCCTTGTTATTTATCTACTTCTTCGTAATTCCAAGATTGTTATATTGAACAAAATAAGGCAACAATATTAAAGTTCACCTTATTTTTTAGTCCTCAACAAATTGGTTTCACATTTCGCAACATTAGTTTCTGTAACCAACTATACACTTAACCTCACTTTGAGTAGTTGAAAACAAATGTGTATAATAAAACGCGTATCTGTATCATAAATATAACGTTAAACAAAATATTTGGATGTACATAATAATGCTATAATATGTTTAATAATTCTAAATGATCTAACTTGACCTTTGTATATTTCGAAAGTGTGAAATCACGTGGCACAGCCTTGAGCCATTTCCTTCGTAATTCTGCATTTTTATTTTCACACGACAGGGAAAATATTTGCACTTTCGGTCCCGTTGGATAATTTCCCTTACAGTAAGGAACACAACACGAAAAAAACATATTCGAAAGTCAAAGCACGCAGTTTCGCAAACCCACGAACTAGCAAAATGCAGCGAAACTAACAACGAGGAATCTTGCGAGAATACCCGGTCCCCTACAGAAATTTTTCAATATACCTACTCGTTGTGACGTAGTCGGTTCGGAAATGACGTAGCGCCAAGGCCTGTGTGGAGAGGGTACTGGTTCAGGTACTGTGCGCAGGAAAAACTTCACAGAATAACGTTGATCATTTAGGAGAGCAGGCCGGCGAACAAAAGGTGGCGTTTCTCCACCCCCCCCCATCGTTTACTGGATTTTCCACACGAAATTTTTAGAATCTTGACGCGACAATATCTGTTGATTGCTGTGTCTTTCGAGCATCTCAGGATATTTCAAGTATTGTTTGATTACTTACAATTCTCCACCAATGGTCTCTTAAATAGGTATATGGAAGTGAAAGGGCTTACGTCATTCCACTTTGAAAGTGGAGAAGCACGTGTGTATTAATACGTAATGTTCCTTAAATAACATTGCATGTTACTCATATTATTAACATGACTGACGCAATTTGTTCTTTGATTAATAGTGCCTGATATCGAAAGATTATAACAACTTGTAGTTTACATGCTGTTTCCAGTAAACAGGCTACATTACGTTGATGAACAAAAGATGGTGAACGATTTGATGACATACTAAAATCAGAGAATACTAACATGGTGTTCCTTAATATTTCCAAACTATACGGAAATGTAAGTAATAATTTCAAAACATATTAATACAATAAATAAGTATTTTTGCAGGCATATTCACATTTTAAATACTGAATTAGGCATAAAACCACCTACACTTTTTCTCAGTGATTCACATCCATAACGAGCGAACCAAAACAAGACAATCGGAATATAATAAAAAGCCATAAACACTTTGTACCTCGTAACCAGGGAGCAGATTTTAATGAAATGTGATTTTTTTTCACTTCAGAACAATGCCGTTTAGTATTATCATCTATCATGATATATTATAACAAAAGGAAATGACCCATTTTTATAAGACTTTTTGCCATTTTTCGTCGATTTCGAATAACAACTTTTATTTTTTAACTTCTTCCTTCATTTTAATGCATGTTTCGCTGATTTCATCAATTTTAATCTCATTTTTATGGTACTTGATTCAAATAACATTAACGAGATGCTCCACAGAATTCCTGAGTAGCCAACTCTATTTCTTCGCTCACTTATTGTAATGTCAGCTGTTGTATGTGTCGCAATTCAGCGCCAATGTCGGTTCAGCCGATTAGTCGGGATAACTAATGACAGAGATTTTCTGGTAAAGTACAGTCGAAAGCGAAACATTTAAAGTTGGGCTCACTTGAACAAATAGAAGTAGTCTCGATTACAGCAGTAATGTATTGAACAGAATGAGTTGCTCATACGAACTGTTTTTGATAACATTTTTTGCATCATTTTCTTTGCTTTTACGGTATTTTTAAAACATATTCCAAGCATTTTATTGATCATTTTTGGCAATATTTTAGGTCATGAAAATGTACACTCAATCATAACTTGGCGCACCATCTCTTAAACGTTGTATATTTTGATGTTATGCATCGGTTCAAATTTTTTAAGGTGGGTATAAATTAGTTCAAAATTAGTACAAAATTGTGTTATATTTGTTTTTTTTGGTTTAACGCATTTTTCTTGTGTGGGTTTGCCAACTTAACGTTAACCTGGCGCACCCACTCTTCAACGTTGTATATTTTGATGTTGTGCATCGGTTCAAAATTTTTTAAGGTGGGTATAAATTAGTTCAAAATTAGTACAAAATTGTGGTATATTTGTTTTTTTGGTTTAATGCATTTTTCTTGTGTGGGTTTGCCAACTTAACGTTAACGTGGCGCACCCACTCTTCAACGTTGTATATTTTGATGTTGTGCATCGGTTCAAAATTTTTTAAGGTGGGTATAAATTAGTTCAAAATTAGTACAAAATTATGGTATATTTGTTTTTTTGGTTTAACGCATTTTTCTTGTGTGGGTATGCTAACTTAACGTTAAGTTAGCGCACCCACGGGACACGTTGTAAATTTTGATGTTCTGCATTGGTAGAAAATTTTTTAAGGTGGGTATAAATTAGTTCAAAATTGGAACAAAATTATGGTATAGTCTTTTTTAATTTTTGAATAAGTGGGTGTGCTAACTATACGGACATGCAGCCGCGGCCGGCGCATCGCGTCGCTCTCGTTTACAGCGCTCGCCCCGTTTATTGCCGCTCGCCTGCGCAGCGCAAATTGCGTTGCTTTCGCTCTCACTCGAACCGCTGGATAGCTCTGTCGGACGTAAATGGGATGTGGAAGGGACTTTCCAATCCTTTTCATCCCTCGATTCTTGAGATCAAATTGAAATTTAAACATTGAGGATTTTTCGTTGTTGCATTCCGTTGAAACACAATGATTTCTTCACAACCTAACGAATTTTTCCAATTCAAATTAATTATTACAATTTAAAAAAATCCAATGCAAACGATTTTTTTCAATTCAAGCAAATATTTTCAATTCAAATTAATATTTCCAATCCGAACGAATTTTTCCAATCCTAACGAATCGTAACAATTCGATTTTTTCACCTGTATGATCACTATTCCTCTGGAAACTTTCAAGTTTTATATTTCGATTTCTTAAATTTACAATAAAATATTGTAATACCATTTTAAATTGATATTTACGTTTAATGGTAAGTAAATTATATGTTTTCGCATTAAATTACAGAGAAACCTACCCAGGTTTTTTAAAGTTTATTTTCTGAAGATCGATGACTCAAAAACACCACAAATCTATAGGTTATTGTAGTTAACCCATATTATGCTGGATGTACGCATTAGAATTACGTGTTAGAATTTGGGCATTATAGAGACGCACTCTTAAGAAGTGAGTTACTTGAACGCATGACTGGAAGGAGGGAATTCGAGATAGTTGACAGTGTTGGAACATGATTTTTCATTCTCACTTTAATAATTTGTTCTTAACTATTTTTATTCGTGGATCTTTTGAAGTATATGTAAAAGGAATCAATAGATGGATTCAAAGGCTCCGCGGCCGGAGTCTTTGATTCGTGGCTGTCAGGGATGACACTGAGCCGCAGATTATTCACAGCCAAGAATCCAATCAGTAGATCATAAGGCAACACTGATGAATATCCACAGTGGATGCTTATGAAGTCTGCTTAAAACCAAATATTCGGCTTTTCCCACAATGGATTACATTACAATCACGTGCAATTCTAGCACAAAATTTTATGGTTTGACCAAGTTATTTTGGTACGACAGGTTCGTATGTGAGGAAAGTGCTAATGATTACGAAAAAGTGGAGAGAGATAACGTACATCGAGTGACGGCGGAAATGCAAGTGGAATGTCAATAATACAATTTATCACAACGCACGCATTTTTATTCCATTTCCAACATTATTCTCCTTTCCATGAGCAGAGGTTCTGTTCTTTGTAAAGACTGACGCGAAGTCTATGCTGTATGCTTTTCGCGAGCGTTTGCATAACTTTGTCGCAGATGCGAAGGCGATAATGTATTGCGCTGGATTTGAAGCTACTGAGCACTGAATAAACTGCCCCTGTGTAAAGGAAATTACTAGCTTACAAATGTGCAGTTTGCATTATTGAAAAATAAAGTTTATTGGCTTGTAGATTTTTCAATATTTTACGTTAGGTACAAAGTAAAAATACGAATATGCAAAACGGCATTCATGTATATCTCTTTAGTTCAACGAATTCCACATATTCACAATGTATGAGTAAGTAATAAGTAATGAATATTTGTAGATGTTACCTACACCTGATATCAAAAAGTCTATGCGAAGATGCTATCATAAAGTGAAATATTTATTGTCCATCAAAAGCAGCTTCAATTTTTTCTTCAACTGTTTTATAAGTATGTAGTGAACTGTTTTATGGAGTTGAAAACATTGCAGTTATATTAAAAATTTTGAAAATATTAATTTTTCGCACCATTGTGCACAATTAAAAAATAAATATGTAATAGTGTTTTAACAAGTTGTTTTCAATGCACATATCTGCAGGAAATTACAATTTAATTGAATTTTAATATATTATAACAATAATTTACTTACTACAAGTATTATTTTCATTATGATTCAGTCAACTATAGCTTTAGCACACTCCAGGAATAGACGAAGAGATGATGGGAAAATGTGAGAAAGAGGAAAAGAAATATCTCAGAGGAAAGCTTGAATTTGCCCACTTCATTCAAGAGAAAATTCATCAAGACTGATGTATTTGAACCCAAGTATCGAGAAAAGGATTAATGTATCGAGGTTTCCTAAACATAAAACATGTAATCAAAATTAATAATCGTGTGAAAATAAACTGTACCTTCGCCATTTAAAAAGTTCATATTAAAATATTTTAATATATTTATCAATTAATATTTTTTAAAGAATTATTCGGGAACTCTAAGCTCATACTTAGTCTACTCACGCATTAATGCACCCTTGTTAGTACCCAAATGTGGGCAGCGAGCCTGCGGGCAGTTATCTTACCCAAGAAAGCCACTGTACCATATGGGCGCCACGACCCCCTATTTAAAACGACGTTAGCTCCTTTAACGCACGAGTCGCAGGCAGCGTGCGGCGCGGTGCTCCTTGCGAGGTGTTCCTCAAGGCCCGCGCCGCGCCCCCCCCCCCCCGCTCGCACCTTCCTCCCTGCGCGCGCGGGACAGGCGGGCGGGCGTCCGAATGCTGTTTGCCGTGGCTTGTTTGCCCGCGGGGGGCCAGATGGTCGCCGCAGGCTGCGCAGGCGGGCGCGCAGACGGGCGCGCAGGCGGCGCGGCTCGGCGCGGCGCCCGGCCCCGCGCCATACGGCCCCGCGCGAGCGGCCGTTCGCGCAACAGCAGGTGGACACGCGGGCGCAGATTAGCGCGTCCGCCCGCCCGCTCGCCCGCACGCCCGCACGCCCCGCGTGAGAAGGCCCGACGCGGCGCGGCGCGGCCGACGACGGATGGGTTGCGCGTCGGAGGAGGAAACTCGAGACCACGCTAGCTGTGATTCGTATACGAGGCGCAGAAACTGCATGTCAGAGTATTCAAACGTATCGTAAGAACTGATATTCCGGGTAAAGTTATAAATATTGTAATGGGACAGAGAATTACAATTTACTCGTATCTTACCGTTAAGGCGAAGATTTTACCACCAGTTCTTTAATTTTTAGTCCCCGGGTGAATTTTTACAATGTATTTCGTACCGTGCCATTTTTATGCACCAAAAATTATCTGCACCCAATAGATGGTTTGCGCTTTGGAGGAAGAAATTGTAGACCACGCTATATGTGATTTGTATGAGGCGCAGAAACCGATTCAAACGATCATAAGAACGAATTCAAACAAATCATAAGAACTGATATTCCGGATAAAGTATGTAAGTGATATAAGTGATATATAATAAGTGATATGTATAATAAAGTAAATAAGTAATATGTGTAAAATAAGTTTATGTGTAATATGTAAGTTTATTTGTCTAAATGTTAGTATATATATGTATTTTCATTTGTGGTATATGTATTGTATGTAAATGACATCTGCATGTGCTAGCTAATGACAAAGATAATTTGTTTTTTTTATATTGATGTTTTTATATATTGTTTTTTATTTTTAAATTTGAATTGTACCTGTAATTGAAATTATATTATCAGGTTTTTGCATTCTGCCACCACCGGACATCTGCCCAATTGTAGAATAAAGTTTAATTTTTATTGTAATGGCACAGAGAATTATAATTGACTCTTATCTTACCGTTAAGGCGAAGATTTTACGACCAGGTACTCTAACTTTTAGTCGCGGGGTGGCTTTTTACAATCTATTTCGTACACATGTCATTTTTATGCACCAACAGAGATCCGCGCCCCGTGATTTTTCCCCAACGGAAAGAAGTGACAAACACTTAACGTTCGTGATAACCTTGATGACAATAATGTTTAAGTTGCATTGTATGTGGCAATCTAAATGATCGACCTTCGTGACATTCTTATCCTGACGAGTTCTTCTTCTGGGGGTTACTTTATAATTTTTAAAAACTTCAACGCAATTCGTAGAGTTTTGATTTTGTTTCCTGACTCGTATGATAGGCTCTTTGAGGTGTGTCGCAAACTGGTATGATAGGTTCTTTGAGGTGCGTCACGAACTAATATGTAAACGTTCACAAGAGATACATGAGAAGAGTACATGCGTACTCGAGTCATGGTAAATAACGTTGAAGTTCAGAAAGGTCCGGTTAAGTTCGATTGTGTGCAAGTTAAAACTCCTCTTTCCTGGGCCGTGAACTAGTCGCAGCCTCTAGAAAAGACCGTCGGCCTGATCCAGAACTACGGGGAACTCTGGGGAAAATTGTGCATGATCTGCACCAGGTTTTCTACTTTGAATTTGGAAAATTAAGAGTGAGAAAAATGTAGATTTAAAATTAAAAAGTTATATACAAAGAAATAGGCATATTACTTACTGTTCTTTTATGGTGTGTAATTCCAAGATTAGGGTGGATGAGGAAGAACACAACTGTACCGAGCGTCATAGTTCAACTTTGATCAACATAATTTTCGTAGAACATGTAGATGAAGTGGATGTAAAAAAATATTCGTTTAACAGCAACTCTAGTCCCGACGATGTCGGGATTTTCGACGCTAGCTAGATGTAGTTCGAATTCAACCGCTGTCATGAGAATTTTCGCGACCGGCTGCTCTGGTCAGTAGTTTTCCGTGGTTTCTCCGATCAATACTACGCGAATTCCGAAGCAGTAGAATAACAAATGGGCCACGGGATGTGCGTGATGTTTCCTCTCCTCTTCCTTGTGCTATCTTCATCCTTTATTTATACACATTTAAACTTACATGCACCACAAAACCACACAGGCCGGGAGATTAGTCGGGAGCGTAGAGATTATCACTTCCGGGACAGTGCCCCGCTGTGAGAAGACACCTGGATGGGGAAAACTCCGCAAACCGACGTGTAGGTCGGAGTCAAATCTCACCATCCAGTGGAGGACGGACACCTCCCCTCCCGTGGAAAATACATGTTTTACATTGACTAGGAGCTAATGACCAGGCTTCCGGCTACACGAAATAATCAATCAGTGAACAGCAACTGTAAAAGTTGTTGTGGAATAAAACAAAGCGACGGGGATCCTGACGTGGTTGCTCGTGCATACAACTTCCATAGAGGGGTCCTGGGTGCGGTCTCCAGACAATCCATGGAGCATTTGTGGTAGACAAAGCGAGATCTTGGTGAGTTCTCTTGGACATTTTTCCGTTTCCATGCCTCTTTTTTCACCTCATCATGACTCCTCTCATTATCATTATCGATTTATCGATACACTTAGACACATTAGATCATCACTCATAGGCCTCGATGACTTTAGCAGACGAAGGATTCCTAAATCGTAATATACGAGTAGATTTAAACAGCAACAGCAATATTTAATTGTTTAAATGAATATAGCACATGAAATATTCAGTAACAATGTTTTTGTGGATATGTGGTTTTAAGGAAGAAATTGATTTACGTGATCATGGGTCTAAATTTTTCATATCTTACGTTATAATAGTTTTGTTGTAAAACATAATACCAATTCGTAAATCAGTACAGAACATTTGTTTTCAATCCTCAGCTCCGGAGCGTATTTTTCTCAGAAAAGCAATTATCTCGCCCGTCAACATGTCACGTCCACAATTATCAATATTTATTTTTGAGACTAATATGTTTCTAAATTGAACGTCACAAGTTGTGAACGGCCATGGGTTAAGGGGGTACGTGCGGTTAGCACGAATTCTGGTCTTCTCAATCTGAAAAGTGGGTTTTCTCATCGTCACCCAGCAACATATACTGGGACATTGCAAGGAAAGCACACACTATAATCTTGCCCGACCCGGAATCAAACCCGGGCTCGCGTCATGGAAAGCGAGCACGCTGACCAACGAGCTAAACCGCGAGGGTGTTGAAATAATGTAGAACTTCAAAATTATCTTGTCGTGGGTTGTTCCTGCGAGGAATCGCTTGATGGTGCTTTCCCTCATAAACATTCTTTGCAGAAAGAGCGCAATAGTGAGTTCGCCGCACGCGTGGATGCGGAATGCGTATGCGAACGCGGCGTGTGGCCGAGTGAGCAGGGTTCGTGTGTCCGGAGCAGAGCCAACAGCTTTCTCGCCCCCGACGACGCAACCCGCGCCCTGACACGAGCACGGAGCGATTCGGAGGAGAACCGTGGCTTTAAGGTGCTTCCTCACGAGGAGTGATTCTGTCAGTACTAGGAAATAGTGAATAGGCTGATTTGTTTGGTCGCGAATTGGCCGCCTAGGACCACACGGACATACACCTGCATTTACCGAGGCTAGTTACGTTTATCCCGTGGCAAGTGTATGTAACTTCTTTTTGGGGGAGATCAGCATTATGCTGAATCCAATTTTTAACCCCCAGGGTTGCTAATCCTGGGATATGTAATGATGATACTGAAGGATAATGAATATGATGTATTATTATTATTATTATTATTATTATTATTATTATTATTATTATTATTATTAACTCGTTGAATACTGTTAAATATTACAGATAGCATTTTGCTTCCGCAGGAAAAATGTTCCTCAGTAAGAACGACATTCAAATTGTTTGGTTCTGAAAACACAAGCAGAAATTCACATTGTACGAGTATTTAACTACTTTAACTTACATTTTAAATAATATTCATTAAACCATTACGCTATAATATTACCTGCTAAATTGTGAAAAGCATTAAGTAGGCTTTAAGTGACTAAAGATTAGTAGGCTTTAAATGATTCTCAAAGTTGAAAATTCCGAAAATTGGTTGATAATGATTATTTGTCTCATATTTTTACTCCGTGAATTCTGATGTGGAAGGTTCTTGGGTTTAAGTTCAATGAATACTTCGCTATTTTTTCTACACACGTTTCAGATCATGTAGATCTATTTTCAGTGTTATAATTATATAATATGCAATTACTGATAAAAAATACAACTAATTATATTTTCAACAATAATGGAAATGCAAACTCAAAGTATAGGTCATTAACATGTACCAATAATGTTACTATTCTAATTCTTAAATGAATTTGTAATATATTCTGTCACCCAGTTTGTAACTTTAAAGGTGATTGAGTGTTCTTGTTATTTGCTGATCTACGATGATTAAGCCACTGAAAGCCTCACATCGTTAAAATTATAATTAAAACGTTGGAGAAGATGATGCCAACTTGCAACAACTCCTCACCAGCAGATAATATAATTTTGTTGATTTTTTCATTGCTTTTTGCTTAGCCTTTGTCCATATTTCTCACTTTCTCTTTCTGTATTCTTTCATTCTCTTCCTAATTCTCTCTTCTTTCCTCCTTTTCTGTCCTCTTTTCGCATTACTTTTCACATTTTATATTTACCTTTGGTTCCCGTTTAGTCTCTCCTCCTCGAATCATCTCCCCTTACTTTCTTCTATTTGCTTCTATCTGAACCATACTTCATCGTATTCTTCTCTGTGAATTAATTTTATTCTCTCTTGCCGTAGCATTCCATCCCTTCTATCCTGCATTCTCCTTATGCCCCTTCTACAGCTCTTTCCTTTCCGTCGCTGCCCTATCCCGAGTTCCATTGGGGACTCCAAAGCAGTTTGGCGGCCATTACCGGAGGCATTCCCTTGCGAGAAATATGGAAGGGAGTCGAAGGCGATATTGAAGGGAAATATGAAGGGGGCGAGAGATGGTTCTTCTGGAGCTGAGTGCACCGTAACGTCATTTGGACGGCGGGGTGGGGGGTGGGGGAAGGGTCGCACTGTCCGTAGGGATTTGAAGCTTCGTTCGCGCCGCGTCTCTCTCTGCACGCTCTGAGCGAGATCTGTGCAGGAAGATAGAAGCTAAAGCGTTGACTACGGTCGTGCGCAGCTTCTGTACTCTCAGCACATTGCTGATCGAGATTCGGCTGTCAGGAACATAACTACTTAGCGCGAGGTATCGTTATTTATAATATCCAGATCACATTTCGTTGTTTGTTGTTAATATTTGTGTAATAGTACCAGCTAAAGTGGAAGGCTAATTGTATCAGCTAAAATAGAAGGCTAATTGTACCAGCTAAAATATAAGGCTAGAAATAGAATCTTGATGTCAGTGTTTGTTTGTACCTAAAACGAAAATAGGGAATTAATATAATAAAATATAATAAAATATACACTAATGAGAATATTCAGATTATCAAAGTGTAAAAAGAGGACCTCAATGAAATATTTCTTCACCGAAACCTATTTTGCGTAAGAAAAAGTTATGTGACCTGCAAGCCTAAGCACAGCAATCAGTACGAGTGGGAAAGCTCGATGTTTCCAGATCATGAGACGGCGACAAATTTGTTGTAGGTACGATACGTTAAAAACTGAAAAGAAACATCTCTTTATTGGTAAGATAAGTAAAGAAATGAAATTCAGATGATACACAAATTTACGTTCTTTTCTCAAAGAGAAACAGCTGCTTAGTATTGTAATCATTCTTATGTATTTTTTCTCATCGATACAGTGATTAGAGTTCTTATCAGATCTGTAAAATAGTAAATGTCATTTCGAAGAAAGTTCTGAATGATAATGTAAACCGGGAGACCAGACTAATTACTCAACAAGTTCAATCAGACTTTCGGGACCCTAGAGCTCGAGATAATTCGAAAAACAAATTATCAAGAGCACACTCTGAGGAACAAACATGCACTGATCTCAACATCCTATTTCTAAGAAACAGATTACATTAATATAAACAATACACCATGAAATGTGATCTGGATACAAATGTGTTCCGGTCCATGTCTGAAGTTTCAGCCATCTGTGCGCAGTGAGTTGCAACTAAACTCGCCCGCTGCGCGACCTGGCGTCAACCCATCCCCATCGCTGCCATTTGGCATCTGCCACTTGCTCCCCAACATTCCACAGGCGTGTATCGACGCAACTCGTCCTCCAGCCCTCTCCCTCTGGCGCAGAGCTCTAGCAATCCCTGCGGCCCTCCCCTCCCCTCCCCTCCTCCCGCCGGCAGCGGCGTGAATTACGTCGCACGGCCCCTGGCGATTTTGGACCGGAGAGGGGATGGAGGGTGGGACACGGCGGGGAGTGGCGTAGCGAGGCAGAACGAAGTGCGGGACAGGGGGAGATGGGGTAGTGCCGGGTGACAGAAGGGGTGAGGGAAGGCCAAGGTAGAGCGGGGAGATCGAAGTGGTGCGGGGTGAAAGGTGAAAGAAAGAAGGAAAGGGTGCGGTGGAGTCCGACGGTCAAAGCGGTCAGCCTAAGGTCAAAGCGGGATGGGGAGGCCGAAGGGAGGCGGCGGTTCCGAGGAGGGACGGGGGAGGTCCAAACAAGACGGAGGTAGTGCGGGGAGGCTGAAGCGAGGTGGAGGCCGAAGCGGGGCGTGCGAAGCGGGGTGCACGAATCGAGGCTTCCTTGAAGCGGGGAGTCCAAAGCAGTGTGGGCGCAGCGCGCTATGGGGCGACCAAGCCGGGCGGTGGATGCACCGGGGCGGCGAGGGGGCGATGCCCTCCCTCCCCTGGGTAACCCTTGCCGGTGGCAATGCGTCACGCCGCAGGCGCCCCCTCGCGGGCCGGCGGCGAGCGGCAGAGAGCGGCGGACGGGGCTCGTAAATTCCGCGTGCGCGTATCGCGGACGCGCCGCCCCGCCCCGCCCCACCCCGCCCCGCCCCGCCCCGCCCCGGCCTCCGCGGAGCCCTCGTGCGGAACGAATGGTGCAACGCGTCTCGCGGCGAGGGCTGCGCAGATTCTCTCCCCGGCGCAGCCCTCGCACCTGCTTGCCAGTGGAGGATCGCTATTGAAGTCGATCACTGCTTAACGATTTGCATCACTTACAGATTGAATGATTGATTATTTCGGGTTTCTGGACCCGTCAACCGCTGCGGTAATTGGTCCCTAGGTCCTTTGTACTTGGCGTTGGCCCGTGTACGGCCCATGGCCTACCAGCAGCGTCCCGGCCTCGCGGCCATGGGTTAAGAGGGTACGTGTGGTTAGCACGAAGACATCCCCATGCCATATTCCAGCCTTCCCATCTTGAGAAATGAGTTTTCTCATCCTCACCTAGCAACGTATACTGAGAAATTGCAAAGAAAGCGCACGCTATAATCTTTCCCGATCGGGAATCGAACCCGGAGTCGTATCATGGACAGCGAGCACGGTGAGCTATGGGATTAAATCGCCAGGGCGGTCACGCGAGTGTAGGGCACGTTTTATCACGGGAAGGGAGGGTGTTATTCGTCCATGGGCTGATGAGATTCGGTATCGACCGACTCGTCGGCTACCTGGGATTTACCTCTCCAGATATCTCCCCCCCCCCAACGAGGAACCGCCCTAGCCGGGACAAGCTGTAATCTCGCGACTGCCTTCCCGACATGTGGTACTGTAAGGAGAGAATAGGACAGGTAAAAGGAAGGATAGTATATCTCGCGTGGTCCATGACCCCTGGTACTGCATCGGCATTCGCCCGGTATTGATCCGAAAAGCCATGAGAAACTACCAATCAGAGAAACTATCGATTGAATGCCACCCTCCGGTCAGAGACACAGCAGTGTCATCAGTTTATGCCCAGAGCCACCTCGCCCGGTATATTATTTTAAGTACTGACAATAGTAGTTTAGGTATAATCGTTGATGTGTATTCCTTACGAGACTCTTCTATCAAAACATAACGGAATAGACGTGAAAATTACACTAGTACATATATGCTTGAGAACACAAGAATGATTTGTTGCGGAAAGAGAAGATCATTGCCCAAACATTCTTGTTCACTTTTTGACGTACCGTTCAAGAAGGAGAAAGCAGGTGCAAGGGAGAGTTTCAAACGTGTATCGAAGATCAGAGTATCAAACGAAATATTCCAAAGCAACTTAGAAAAATAGTTTCGTTCTATGGCAGTATAGTAGTGTGTTGTTCTTGTAGCAACCTCGAAGTTCCAATTTTATTATGAAATAAGTATCGTAATCTGTGTGTCCTGGAAAGTAGAACGAGTTGCTGCATAGATTACTGTGATGATACGAATGGTATCGGTGAAATAATAGCATGAAACAGGAGATCCAGGAGGTCGACGCGTCAAGGACCCAAATGGAGGGTTGCCGGGTTGAACCGAACAACCTGAAGCTTAGCATCGCCTACTCACTGCCTCCACCTTGAAGCTTATGACGTGAGTGTTGCCTTAAAACTAAGGGCCTACAACTCTCCACCAGAAATCAGTCCACCTACGCAGCCAAGATCCCCCGTGCGGGGCATCCCTGCGCCAGCGGGAGAGGCGTTGCCCGAGGCATCATGGAATCGAATCGAACCGAATGGTTGGTGCGCGGCAAGCGCGCCGTGGCTCGGCGCTCGCGAGGGCCAGTGGCGTCGGCGGGGGGCGGATGTGGGCGGAGGGGGCGTGCCGCCACGCGCCGCGCCGCCGACGCGCTGGGCGGAGGAACACGCGGCCCGCGGCGCGCATACACAGCACCCTCTCTCCCTCCCTCCCTCCCTCACTCGCGCGCGCGGAAGGCGCGCATCAGGATGCAGGCTCGCCATGGCGGCGCGGCACGTCTGGCGCATGGCACCTCGCGGCGCGACGCGACGCACCGCGCCCTCCGCGCACGGAAAATCGATGACGCGCCGTCGCGCGCCCCGCGGCGCCGCCGGGAAGCTCGGGGCGCCCGTGGGGATTGGCGGCGCGGAGCAAGCTGCGATGCGATTGGTGGAGATCGGGTTGGCGAGGCGACGGGGGTGGTTGTGGGGTGCGGGACGCTTGAGGGGGACGGCGATGGTGAGGGTGATGGCGGTGGCTAGACGGTGGAAGCGGGTGGAGAGGGGGGTGACTAGGGGCTGCATTACGAGTGGTGGCGACGGTGAGGGCAACGTAGGAACAGTGGCGAGGTCGGGGAGGTGGCGGTGAGATGACCATGGTGATGGCGATGGTGGTGGCGTTGACGGTGGCAGGTTGTGGGTGGCGGGTGGCGGATACATCGCCTTTCGCGGCGGCGGGGTTGACGGGAGGTGCGGAGTCGGTGACGGCGGCGGGAGGCCCGGGGGTCTGTCGGGCTCTCTGGCGAGGCACGGACGCCCCCGTCGCGACGCCCCCGACACCTCCGGCGACGCCTCCCGGCGCGACGCCGCCCGCACGCCAAGCGCCCGACGCCTGTCGCGCGAGGAGGCCGCGACGGGAGGAAGTGGCGGCTGTGGAAGT
Organism: Acheta domesticus; assembly: GCA_031308135.1. Classification (NCBI taxonomy): domain Eukaryota; kingdom Metazoa; phylum Arthropoda; class Insecta; order Orthoptera; family Gryllidae; genus Acheta; species Acheta domesticus. Next base: position 1,766,784 of record JAHLJT010003656.1, on the reverse strand, counting down.
CATTCGTTAGCGTCGTGTCATAACTGACTCGCTCAAGGCTGCACATACTCCAAGTATGGAGGATACGGAGAATGCTTTATTAGGGAGGACGTTCCGCGATTCATGTAGTTTAGTTGCAATAGGCGGTGAAAATGCTTTGTTGTATTTATAGCTCATTGACATGTCTTGACAATCTAAGCGTGGACGGTCGCAGAACTGCATAAATTCAAGGGTCGTGGATTCAAGATGTAAGGCAAAGTGGATTCCTCTTTGGAACTCAGATGACGAAGACGAAGGCTAACGTGTTTAAATATGTAACTAGGAGGGAACGCACTAGCTCGCGTTTCAAGAGAGTCAAATTTCAAATGCATACAAACGCCAGAGAATATATAATTTATATTTAAGTAATTACTGCAAAACATTAAGGCTCTACGATACTTGCTTAATTGAAGATGATCTTTTGTTTATATACTGTTCAAGATACGTGCAAGATTCCCACTTGTTAGTACTTTGATTATCATTTATCGGTCGGGACAGCGAGCGACTAGAAGGCTACAAAGGGAAGTTCTTAAATTTGAATATGCTATTACAGTTATTTGACATGTGATCTTTACCTTGAAAATCCTACCGCGAGACAGTGCAGTTTCTTGGGTAACTCTCAACTTGTCACTGCACTCCAGATCTTCTAGGGTTGCCCCTCAGTTTCTAGTTCAAAGGGGATGAGCGTCATCAGAATCCAGCATATCCCTCTGCTCTAGGCATAGAGTGGGGATGGGATGAAGAAGGAAGAATTGCGCGCGATCCTTGTATCTTTGTTTAAAGGAATGCCATTCGGGTGTCTCCTTGATTGCATTGATTGATTATTACGTATTTCCGGACGCGTAAGTTGCTATGGTAATTTGTGCTTTTTGTATAGACCTGTATTTATCTCATGGAAGGTGATAGTGCTCCGGTGCTAACCTACAGGTTGCCTTTCGATTTTCCCGTCCAGGTATTTCCCCCTTGCAGGGAACCGTCCGTTGCTGCGCTCCCCCTCTGTCGGCACAAGTTCTAGGCTCCCAACAGTTCTCCCGAGGAGTAGTCTGTAGAGGATTTAAGTGAAAGTGTGTGTAAGTAGGAAGTGAGGAAATAAGGAAGAGGAAGGCGAGATCGCGCACGGCCCATGGCCCATTTGTTAGGGTACTGCTCCTGCGCGTTCGCCTGGAGCGCCTTCGCGTTGATCGGAGAAACCATGAAACACTACCTATCAGAAGAGCCGGAGGCTACAATTCCCCAGAAAGCGGCTGAATTCGACCTAGCTATGTAGCCACTTACGAAAATTCTACCACCGTCGGGACTCGATCCCTGGGACCTCTCGGTCAGAGATTCCCTTGGAATGGACAGAGAAATCCCTGACAAGACCAAAAAGAGTAGGCGTCCTTCAAAATTATCATCCACCCGGGGGTTGATCTCGTCTGAAGAACGACTCAGTCACTGTCGTCTTGATTGCCTTCAAAGAAATGAAGTATTCGGGGAAGCAGGCGACGGAGCGGAGCTTCTTACACAAATGTCAAGGATGTTTTACTTCTCACGTACAACGTTACCGTATCAGTCAGAGCACAACTTTGGTGAAACGCACGACTAATTCGTTCTCAATTTCCAAAAGTTTCTTTTACACCGTGGTAACCATCATATTTATTTATTTATTGAATATTCACATGCGTTAGCCTGAGAGGCTTTTGGCAGAAGGCTAAGAAATACAATTCATTTGAGAATAGAAGAGTTGAAGGTGAAACAAAATGTAGCTAACGCATCATTCAAAAATAAATTAAATTGATTTGCTTTTTTATTGATGAGAAGGGCCCAGGGGGATGAATTTATGTCGATTGAAATCCAATTGTCCAGAACAATTGTGCGCTATTCACGATAGTAAACAAAATGCCGCCCCGCCAGAAGACTTAATATTTTAAGAATGGTCGAGCAAAGTTTTTACTATTACGACGACGATGTTTTTTTTTCGAAACGGATTGAAGTAGATATCAAAATAAAGCCTATTAGAACTCATCCACTCTCTACACGACTGGGTATAGGATTCTACACCTCGAAAGTCCACTGTACCAGTTATGTCTCCTGATGTGTGTGATACCGTGACGTGCAAATCGCAACAAATCGCGCATGACCGTCAGCTATCACGTGCTATCTTGCTCACACTAGCAACTGCACTAGCACAATAGTTAGCCCCATGTAAACGGCGCATCAGGTTTAACTGTTCCAAGTAATTTTTAACCCTTCGAAAATTATCCAAAACTAAATTTTGAGAAAAATCATCAAATCATTCTGCTTATTTCCGAACTTATAAATATGTTACTATATAAACGTAGAATCCCTTTACTACTTCTTCGTACATCTAATATCAAATAGGTTTTACTCCTCACTTACAGTCCTATCTTTTCCGTCCAGAATACAACCTCGATACGATACGCACGACCTATTCGTTCTCAAATTTCAAAAGTTTGTCATGGCCTCCATCGTATTCGGCATTTAAACGTCTTAATTTTATTCAAAATCCGACAAAGTCTATTTCACAAACTATTTTCACATACAGGTGCACATGAATATTCAAATGCTCTTTTCTCAACAAATCCTTTATACTTTTTAAAGTTGAAGTACAATTCATCAAATCTCCGTGAAATTCTGTTTGTTTAGAAAACCTTATTTATACAGATTGTTAGCGCGTGAGAAGAGCAAAACTCATCTATACTTCCGAAATAATATGTGAGAGGATGAAGCTGGAGGCAGCTCGTCATTGTCTCCGCTGTTCGCCGGGCGAGGGCCGCGCGTGGGAGGGCGAGCGCCTGCTCGGTAGGCGGCTCAGCGCCGGCGATGGGCGCTCCCCACTTGGAATCGATTGTGCACTCGAGCTCGAAGGTCGATGGTGGGTCTCTTGTTACGCGGTCTGTTTTCGCGTCTGGTGTCCCACTTTTCTTTCTCTCTGATCATTTGAGTTATTGCGATACGACTGTTTGCCTAAGAGGTCTGAAGAAATTAAAAGGAGTTTTAAAAACCTTACGCATGACTGAGGTTGACTTTGCTAACTGTGTACTGTTATTTGTGTTAATTATCACTAACAATTTACGGTGTATATGGTGGATATCATCAGGATGATCCTTAATATGAGAAATGGGAAAATAAAATATCTTGATGTGGGCTATATTAAATCAAAATTAATATTTTTGACCTGAGAACTCTTACATATACATAAAGCGATATATATATATATATATATATATATATATATATATATATAAATGTATTCATAGAATTTCCCAAGTTAATATTAACGATTGAATATGTGTGTGTGTGTATATATATATATATATATATATATATATATATATATATATATATATTTTACGCATAACTAATTTTAAGATTGTGCTGACTGATTTTTATGTACAGATCGTTGTAGCCTAGAGAAAAAATTGAGGTGGATTTTGATATTCCGTCACAAATTATTTATTTCATATTTCAAATAAGGAGATGAAAAATCAAGTTGATATCTTTACCAATGATGGCTTAGCAGTCACGGTATGATGTGCCTAAACGAAAAATTCAGCAACAAATTAAATACTTCGTTAAGCCAGCATTAAAGTTAATTATTTATACAATGCCTACAATACATGGATAGCAGATGAGTGACATTCACATTTCTTACTGCTGGTAGGATCTTCTGGCGAATGTAAGCGAGGCATGATCTCATTGGGCGTTGTCTGCGTATCGAACAGAGGACGAAGACCTTTGGTGTGCGAGTAGTGGCTACCACTTTGACTTCCAGTCCACGAGTCCTGACCTCATCGGTCTGAAGACGATAGTACGTGTGTGTAATGTCTCGATGGAGGATCGTGACGGGAAGGTAAATTGTTTGAGAGATAAAAAGCGTTTTATTTTCCACGAAGACTATTAATAATTTTTAAGACGAGTTGACATGTTCAATTTTGCTGAATTAATTTCAGAAAGATGACACTAAGATACATTTTACATAAGAAGACCTTTTTATGAGAAATGGAATTACACAAGTTCAGGTTTTCTTGTCATTTGACAGTATTATCTTCGAGTTGTTTGTGGTTGTAAGGTTTAGTAACCTTCAATTATCATCTTTTCTGGGATCCTGAATTGATTTTAACTTGAACATTTATGATTTATTCACTATAATAAACGCAATGTATTCCATAAATTGGAAGCTGAGAACACAAGTTTTTTTTCATTTTTATCACTTTATTATCACTTTATATCACTTGATTATCAGTTTGTGCTCATTTTCCTTACTACAAAGATATTCTTTCTTGGAGAAAACTATGCCATCTGCCTATCAAATATTTCAATGGGCTATTCTTTTCTGACATTATTCAGTTTAAAATTTCCGTTTGTCAGGTTAAAATACGTTAGTTCAAAAATCCTTCGAATAGTTACAACACTTGTGAATTTGAGAACAATGTATTCTAGGTTAATCTAAAAAATGTCGATTTTTATGGAAGATATTTTTGGTATACATGTGGAAAATTACGTGTTGAGCCGCAGACCTTATAAATGAAGATTGCTTAGTAAGCAAAGCTTATTTGGAAGCTGTACGAAAATGTACACTGTGATAGCTGATAATGGATCACAGGCAAGTCCTGTAAGGCTCATACAGCCATTTCAGTCCTTTAGTGAAGTTAAACGCGTTCTACATCGGTCCCTTTAACGAAGGTAGACCTCATCGTCATGAGCGGCGTGCTACGTGTCACCGGAACATGAATTAACTCGCTCCGAGATTGCACGTAAGCCGTGGCCCGAGGTGAGCCAGCTGTTTTCCGCGCCGCGCCGCGCCGCGCCGCTGCGCCTGGCGCTCGGCCCGTGGGGATGGTCCCGTGTGAGCGTTCTCATCCTTGGGCGCCGGCGGTGGCCTTCCCGCCTCCCACGCCCTCTCACCCGCCCCCTCACCCGCCCCCCGCCCCCCACCCACGCTCTTAAGGATTTTCACGTGTGCAAATTCACGGTCTCTTCTTTCAGTATGGTTACACAAATGTGATGCTCACAACAATAAACTTACGAGCGGAATATTTCAAAGAAGCAAGGCCCCATTGGAATCCAGAATTCAAAAATCTTATTACGTGATCTTATGCACCGCAACTGGCCTCTGGCGGAATTTATTAGGAACCAAACTGCTCTTACACATAGCGATAGGCGAAAAATAATAATTATCATGGTGCATCCATCAGCATATTATTTTAATTATTTATTGCTCTTGCATGCTTTTATGGATTTTCACGTTTGCAAATTCACAGTCCGTTCTTTCAGTATAGTTAACATATGTTATGGCATCACAACATTAAACTTTAGGTACGGAATATTTCAAAGAAGAATGACCCCATTGGAATCCAGAATTTAAAAATCTTTAAATCTTATTACGTGATCTTACTCACCCCAACTGGCCTCTGGTGGAATGTGTTAGGAACCTATCTGCTCTTAGCGATACTCGAAAAATAATGATTGTGGTGCATCTACCAACATATAATTTAAATTATTTATTGCTTGATTTTATAAATTTTTACGTTTGCAAATTCACAGTCTGTTCTTTTAGTATACAAATATGATGGCATCACAACAATAAACTTACGAACGGAATATTTCAAAGAAGCAAGGCCTCGTTGGAATCCAGAATTTAAACATCTTAGAATCTTGTTACGTGATTTTACTGCCTTCTGGCGGAATATACTAGGAATCAACATTCTCTTAGCTACAGGCGAAAAACAAATGATCGTGGTGCTTCTACCAACGTATTATTACCAACGTATGTCTTAAGGTTATGTTTAATTCACGTGTGGGACGTCATAACGTTATGTTGGAGAGTGAAGTAGGTATTATGATTCTTTTGTTGAAGAGCTAGAGCTTTTGGGAGTCACGATAACTTTGGTTTTTCTGTTGTTTTTTTTGTTTTGCGATATGACCTTTCCCTCGTGAAGCCCTTTGAGACGATAGCGTCTTCGTAACCTGTGTTCCCACCCGCTGGCCCCATTTGTCTTGCTGTTAAGCACGTTTTACATATGTTGTCAGTAGTGACTCAAGGAAAGGAAATATTTTATTTCTTTTTATAGTAAGAGCCCAGAGTGAGATGTCTCTTTTTAGCAGTAAATCGCTCACAACGCTGACCTGTGTTTATTTAAAATACTTCTTAACAGGGTTTTAACAGCTGCGAATTCTCACAAGGAGAAATAGTTTTCTTTTCGATTTCCAGACTATTTACACTTCTCTTCTTTTTAACCCAATGATTTCGTATAAGCATCTAAAATTCTGTTGTTTTTTATTTTGTTTCTTCAAACTAAATAAAATCACAACAGATATGCAAATTCTAATCAAGTTTACCTCAGATGTGAAAACTTCTGATAATCTGAGGTTCTTTTGATACAAACTTTACGCGTAAAAATGAGGCCAAATGTAATTTTTAAATGTTTATCAATTACGAATATGTACATCAGTACATATCTAATTAAATATTCCAATAAAAGATTTTAAAAAACCGTCTAACCTAACATAATCTACATTAGACCTTAGAATGACAGAATTATTTCTCGAAAAAAAAATGTTGATAGACTTCTGGAATAACTTCTTACCTCAATAATATGCATATGTAGATTGGAGTTGTTCGATGTTTTATTTTGTTATTTCTCTGATGAATGGTCCGTTAACCGGCACTCGAATAATCTGAACGCAGTGCCAGAGCTTGGGCCCGAGTAGAAAAGAATGGGCAGAAGGTACCCCATCCCCACAATGCAGACGTGTGTAGTTGATGAGCGAGCGCTGGGCCTCGCTGGCGTGCGCCTCGGCCGCTCTCGCAGGTACCCATCGCCTGCGCATCCATTATGCATCCGCGGGGCGGCGCGGCGTCCGTGACGCGATGGTGCGCAGATAGCCTGCACGCACCTGCCACCGCGGGCGGAGACGCGCCGCGCCGCGCCCCTGCCCCTGCCCCGGGCCCAGCGCACAACCCCCCCCCCCCCCCGCGCCGCGGCTGGCAGAGGGAATGACTTCCGCACGCAGAACCTCCCCACACACACTCTTCTGACGCTACGTTGGGCCGCTCCTTCTGCCGCAGTGCTGCTGCCGCTGCTGCTAAAGACCTTTGAACTCTCCATCAAAATCGGAGGCAAAGCTGTGGGGTGCTACTTTTCTGCGATTTTTCTAACTTTGCCTCCCAAGGCCCGTCTTCACGATGGAATATGTCTTATATTTCTTAGTGGTGCCGCTAAACATCACATGATCGCAACCGTATCAAACAGTGCTTGCGATCACGCGACTTCTAGCGGCACGACCGAGAAAGACGCGAAATGCCGTGTGAAATTCAATTGTGGCCGTAGAGGCTACAGAGGCAAAGTTAGAAAAATCGCACTATACAGGAGGCGCTAGTGTCATCGGTATAGGTGCAGGTTAGGATCGCCAACTTGCGCACATAAAGAGTTGTGCGCAAGTTGTGAGGAACAAGGAAAGTGTCTTCTAAATGTTCAATTATTCATAATATAAACATTTAAGAAGGCGCAGACATCGACGTATGTCTTTTCTAATCTTCGTGCGTGCTTGCGTCTCGCGAATCCACGCAGCAGCCACGCACATTTTGAGTATCGTTGGCAGGAATTCGTATTGAAGTTCCTGTTAGAAGGTGCTGCAGGGGAGAGTCTTCATTACGTTATATGGAAGTTGAAAGGCCCTACTGCTGCTGCCGCTGACGTCCTGCACCGCTCGACCAACGCCCTTCCTACCTAGCCATGCCGCCACCAGCCGCATCAAGTGAACCATGAGCCATGATCTCCTGGCAAACGGTCGTGCTCGTGTTGCTTGACGCTGCTCTTGCATTGCAGAATCATCGCCGTCCTGTTCCTTGGCTGACCTGTCACCCTGCGTATACACTACTTTATCTCTACTCCCTCTCTCTCTCTCTCTCTCTCGCTCTCTCTCTCTTTATATACATATATATATATATATATGTATATAGCCTTATTATTAACCTTATATCTAAAACTACATATATACTACATTGCTAACTACTACATTGAGTAAGAATACTCATTGAGCACCTACTCTTAATTAATTAACATCGGAGAATGTATGAAGGAAGGCATGTAGGGGATGTCTATATCTAATTCTGGTCGGGAAGTCATTGATTGCGACTAGGTTAAAGAGGGCTATTTGATTTAATGAGGACACATTTGATTACAAATTGTTGGAGAATTGGACGAGTGCCCAATTCTCATGGATGGGGGCTCAATTCATGGATGACAAGTTTAATTCTGTATGGAGATGATTATTGGATGTGAACCATGAGGTATGAGTGACTAATCTGAGGAATTAGTTTTTCATTATTTGTATTTGATGTTTCTTTGTGATGTAAAAGTCCAAATGTGGCAAGCATACAGCATTAAAGGTCTGATAATTGCTTTGTGTAGGTTTATGGCATTGTCTAAAGAGAGACTGTTTTGAGGCTTGGTAGTGGTTTTAGCTGAATTAATTTAATTTGTTGTATGTTCATTGCTATGTGAGTTTCCAAGTTAATATTGTCAAGTTTCATCCTAAATATTTAACAGTTTTATTGCATGGGGTCCAGGGGATTATGTTGTTTGGAGTGGGATAGGGGTGGCGAATGTTCTGAGAGAGAATATTTTGGCTGCTGATTTTGATGGATTGAGCTTGACTTTCCATTCCAGCTGTTCTACCATGCTTGTGGTACTGTCGCCCTGCCACCTCGCCCTGTTACCACGCCTTTCTGTCACTAGGCATCGCAACGAAATGCATATTCACACAATATTAATACAGAATTTTTTTAAATTGGTGAATATGTATCCACATTTTTTATTTTTTATTTTTTCAAGAAATATTCGTTAACGACAATACTTACATTTTTTCAAGAAGCTTGTGGATGACTCTCATTCATGCTATATTTTACGAACATACTCGTACATATCTGGTAGTAGAAAAAGCATGCACTTTCTTTATAGTTTTTTTGTATTTTACAAGTTAGCACTTACCTTGTTTACAAATTAAAATGAATGAAGAGATGTTAAAAGTATTACATGAGAGATGTTGAACCAGCATGTCCAGATATTAGTTACAAGGTTAAATTTACACCATTTTTAAATTGCTGTACCTTCTAAAATACATTCACACTGTAGAACAATGTCCTCCGTTTAAAACAGTATCGTGATGATTCGACTTCAACATAAATACAAAAGATGCAACAGCATGCATTGTCGTTTTTGGACCAATTAAGAGATGGCATTATTACCTCGTTATCTCGTATAGTATGTCCTACTAGGTTTTGTTTATATCAAGGGTCCTCAAACTACGGCCCGCGGGCCACATGCGGCCCGCCGAGGACATTTATACGGCCCGCCGGGTTTTTATGGTTTAAAAATTTTTTTCTTAAAATCCGCACATTTTTTTATGATGTGTTAGGGATGGCAAAAATCGATGGTTTTAAAACAACGATGTTTTCCACCAGAAAAATAGGTGTTTTTTTATTAATTATTTTTTAAATATTGTATTTGTTCCCGTTTTGGTTCTTCACTTCAAAATAAGATACATGCAGTGTGTAGAAGCATTTGTTGTTAGTTTTTGTTTTACTATAGTGCCATTTTTCTAAGTCTGCCTCTCAAGGCCTGTCTTCACGATGGAATATGTCACGGTACCTCGAGTTTTTCTCAGTCATGCCGCTAGATATCGCATGATCGCGACCATATCAAGCTCTGCTTGCGAGCATGCGACATCTAGCGGCAGGACCGAGAAAGACGCGAAATGCCGTGTGATCGGCCAAAGGGGCTTGAGAGGCGGAGTTAGAAAAATCGCAGTATATAATAAATAATCCGGCCCTCCGACGGCCTGAGGGACAGTGAACTGGCCCCCCGTTTAAAAAGTTTGAGGACCCGTGGTTTATATCGAGCAATGAATTCATCGGGCAGCGGTACACGCGGCGAATGAACAAAAATATACTATCTTTATCCACCCGCCCCTTCGGCCGCCTGCGCTTCCGCCGCTGTCGCCTGCTCGTCGTGGGACGCCGCGCGCGGGCCTTCTCGTGGGAGCGCTCACACGCCTCCTCCAGCAGCGCGAGGCAGGCGCCTTCCCAGACGCCGCAGGATGCGCGCGTTTACGTTCAAATGAAATTTACGCACCGCGCGGAAGCCTCGCTGCGAGGTGCACGCTCGCAGAACCAGAATCAGCATTTGAATGTGACGAGGGGAGGCGAATTTTCTATTTCTGTTAATACGTGAATGATGCCACAAACGCTTCTCAAAAGGCATCGATCGATCTGTGATGATTCAGACAGTAGATGTCAGATACGAATTCTGCAAGCGAGATTATGGCGTCTTGAAAAGAAGGATAGATCGAATGATCAGAGAAGATTTTAGAATATGGTTATTTGATATTGGAGTGAACGAAAACTATCGTATATCCCCGAAAGTGTTCCTGAGCTAGAGACGTGTAATTACACTCAACTGTTGTTCTGTCTTCCTTTTCTCATTCCTTCAGAAACTATTACAAAACTTACCCGAGAAAATGCAATTGAATTGGTAGTTTACAGTTGTAAAAGGATTCGGCGCAACTTCGCACGACAGGAAAAATCGTTTAGACTTTCGATAATACTATTTGTCACTAAGGAGGTCAGCATGTTTGCGAGATTATTTGTGATGGTCTTGAATCCACCAATCCATGAAGAGCATTAAGCTTTCATCGGATCGTGAGCCTTTCCCTTGGTCTCAGGTATTGGAATGTGCGATGGATAAAAAGTATGATCGTCGCGTCGTGGAGAGGCGGCCAAATACACAAGGACCATTGGGAGGTGGTCGAAGAGCGCGCGGAGTTGCGAATTTCTGCAGCCGGGCGGGGGGGGGGGAAGGAGGCTGGGCGAAGCGGAGCGGAGTGTGATGGGGTAGGGTGGGACAGGGCGGAACGACATGGGACGAGGTAGGGCGGAGCCGGGGGGAGCGGATGGGGCGGGACGTGGAGGGATCGCGGAGGTGAAGGGGTGAGACGGGGCGAGAGGGCCTGATGGGGTAGGTCGGAGTTGGGTAGGCGGAAACGTTCGGGGACGAGCGAAGAAGTGCGAGTTGGGGTGGCCAGTTCAGCGGCGCGGGGCGGGGAGAGGCGAGGCGGGTTGTGGCGGGGAGAGGCGAGGCGGGTTGGGGCGGGGCGGGGCGGGGCGGGGCGAGGCGAGGTGGGGCGGGGCGGGTCGAGGCTGGGCGGGAGGGGCGGGTCGGGTCGGTGCGGGGCCGTGCCAAGTCGCGCGGTGTGGGCGGGGCGGGGTGGGACGGGCGAAGCGTGAGCGGCGGCGGCGGCCGCGGCTTGCGCCCTCCGAGTCGTGCCGTGCCGCGCCGTTCCGCGCCGGCTGGGCCGCTTACACCTCCGCCTCGCAGACGCGAGCGCTGCTGGCAGAGGGACAGATGGGGCCGACAGATGGGCGACACCTCCCTGGTGGCGCGACGCCGCCGCCGCCGCCGCCGTCCAGCTACATGCGCTCCCCCCCCCCCCCGAGACCGCCCTGTGGCGCGCCGATCCCCTTCGATCTGCTCTTGCCACCTGCGAAAGACATGTTTGGATTAAAGTGGGAAAGGTGAATCTGAAATCTCGAATACCTCAAAAGGTTTAAGACAAATCCCCACGGTTTTATCGCTTATTGATTTCGTGGAATCCTCTACCTTCTTTTCAAATCTCGTTATACTTCGTACACTAAACATATGGGGATTTTATTTCTATTCACTTACGCATAACAACACGAAATGCATAATTTCTCTTAATTTATTTTTACTTTTGAGAACATACAGGGTAGTGTGCAGGAAAATACATGTGGTAGATACAGTGAAGGTTGCTAAAATAAATGATACGATTCGGTGGAATTTGTGTTAATATTATTTGAGAAGCGGTTTATATTAGACAGTTATTATAAAACACTGAATTTTGTTAGAATGCTACAGTATTGTAGCCGCGGTTCTGAAGTATAATTACAAGCAAAATATTGTTACAAAATTCTATTACTCTTCAATGAAAGAGTTGTATAACGCTCAACAATTTTCCGACGTCGTTTATTTTTCACATACATACGCGCGCGTGCGCACACGCGTACACGTGCGCACACACGCACACTCACACATGTATATACATACATATGTGCGTGTGCGTGTGAGTGTGCGTGTGTGCGCGCGTGTACGCGTGTACACACATACATGTGTGAATATTTATGTACACACATACATATATGTGTATATATTTATGTATACACACATACATATGTGTGTGTATATAATGCGTTTATGTAATCTAGTATTCCGGAAAGGAGTTACGAAAATGAATAACCGTACCGACGCTTTAATGAGAGAGTGATGCGCAGAGTAATTAGTGCTGGGCGCGCGAGGTGTGGGAGCTCTCCCGTGAGAGCGCGTGGGCGTCGTGAGCAGGCCAACGCAGCGGCCGACCCCGGCGCCCTCCCCTCAAGGAGCGAATCCACTCACCGGAACAGTTGACGGCAGACACTCCGGAAGGGTCTCCAGGTGGAGGATTTTGAAATGGAAGAACTTAACCTCGATACGATGCGGTGAGACGTGCCAAGGACGCGGCGCGTCTACATCGAATTCTGGTTTATACTTCGGTTTTTTCTTCCTTGGCGCACGAGGATGTGTCAATAAAAAGGAATATCTCACGGTATTTCGCGTCGTTCTCCGTTGTGCCGCCAGGAGTCGCATGATCGCCAGCACTGCTCGATACAGCCTCAATCATGCGACTCGTAGCGGCACAATCGGGAACGACACAAAGTACCGTGACATGTTCCATTTTATTGACATCCCCCCGTGCGCCAAGTAAGAAAAACCGAAGAATAGCTATTAGCTGGGAACGGATTTTCATGAAAATGTATACACGTTTATGAGACATTTTGATTTAATTAAAATCTTAAAACTGGCCTTCTTAATGGAAACCATAGACAAAGAGATAGGAAAAGGGTGGGGTTTAACATGCGAGAGTTCTCGCACGGGTACGCTAGTATTTACATATTTTACCTAATACTCCATTTTCTTTCAAAATCTTCTAAAAAATGGCTTTAATTTTTTTCTTTGAATTTCTCATGAGAATAGAGTGAAATACACTTGTAAAGGTGACACAGTAGGTCCAATTGTCACTGTTATATCTGAAATTCGAAAATTGCAAATATTTGAATTTTTCTGCGTCTTCCTACAACTACAACATTGAAGATAGAGATTTTTTTGGAATTTGTTCTCCTTTGTTCTTTCATTAAGGTCATGGACATTTTTTGAAAGATTTTTGTAGTGTTTACGTAATACTGAGTGAAATATTTTCAATATTAAAAATATGAAAAACAAGATTTTCTCACAAAAACTGCTCCATTTTCTTAAACTTTTGGTAGAAATAGTGCGAAATATACTGTATAAGATGACATAAACGCGATTTTCCCCTATTTCTTTGTCTTTTCAAAATTTCCACAAATTTATTATTTTTATGTCTCAAGTCGTTAATATTTTCATTACCAAAGATTTATATTCACTATTGCATTTATAAGCAATTATTTTCAAATGATGTCTTATAAAGTATCTCCAATTTTTGCTTTCCTTTTTTTGAACGAGTAATGCTGAACGAACTGAATAGATAACTTGAACGGACTGAGTAGAATGCCATAAATGCTACTTTCAAGTTTTATTTCATTTTTTCAAAAATTATCGAAATGTTAAAATTTTAAAATACCTTCCCCGCCGTTATTATAAACATTACCGGCAGTTTGTACGCATCATTGCATTTGTGAGTATAATTGCTAGAAATAATTTCCAATTCAGTTTCTCTAAAACGCAAAAGTTTTATGCGAAAATTAGCCTCAAAATCTGCATTTTCAGAAAGGCTCTAGCAATATTTTCTCAAAAAGGGATCTAAATATTTCAACGAAAATTAGCATATAGAACGAGGTGTTAGTCTTCTTCAATATTCTTAAAATCATATTTCAGTTCTACAGTTAGGGAACTGAAAAATTGAGAAAATTTGAATAAATATAGTTTGGGCAGCAATAGATGGCAGCTGGGAAGGGAACGAGGCAAAATCGAAATACTAACCCAGACCAACGAAATTAGAAATCGAAGTAATACGAAAATGATTTTGCCATTTTGTAGCACCACTAGTTCCTTGAATGTTTAAAAAAAATAAAAATATATTTATCTACATATTTTGCTTTTTTATTACAATAAAGTACATAGTTCTTAGCTTCGACACACAGCAAATAGTTGCGGTGCGGATCGCCGCGCCCTGTTTATTGTACGCTGTTGGGTCTTGGGGGGGGGGAAGAGATAGTGTTTGAAAAAATCAAAATAAATTTCGAAGTTGAGTTTCAAGAGTACGACAAACTAGTCTCAAAGGTATCCAAATGAAAGCTCCTCATATTTCACATCAGCAAGAGGTGAATTCTTAGACAAACGTCTGTCTCGGAAATGTAAGAATTGAGAAACTTATTGCGGGCTTGGATTACCGGTTACGCAAAGAATCTGTAATGTCTGTAAATTTTGGAAATGGGCATTTTGCTCGGATTGTTTTGGGAAGAAAAACTTGAGACCACAAATGGTTAAAAATTCTAATTTGTTTAAAGTCAGGGGTGTCATTGCAATTCCTTTCAGTCCCATTTTCGCGGTCTCTCGTTTGCGCTGATGTGTAAATTGTATTCCGGAATTCATTGTTTAAATTCATTCTTTGTTTACATTATTACATTTTCTTGTGCGTTTGAACTCTACTACGTACAATTATGATACATGTGGATTTTTTTCCCGTCAATTTTAATTTTACTTACATGCACAAATAGTTTGTAAATGCCCAAATGGTAAATATGTTAGTGAACTATTTTTTACGCTGATGAGTTTTGACTTTAGGCTCGTCTAGAAATTACGTAATGCAATGAAATCAAATTACTATCAGATGTTTTGAAGAAATATATAAGAATATGGTTTTGGCCGTTATGACAATATAACTCTTTTTTGGGATACTAAAACAAATGTTAAATTGAAGAAAATATATTTGCAAACAAAGGAATTTGTTTTTGAACAGTTCATTAAATTGTCGTAAAAATGAGAGAAGAACAAAACTGTCAAGAAAAAGATTAATTGCATATGTGGTGCACTTCTAATGGCGCAGTTGATAAAATACATAATGCTGAAACTTGGCGTGGTCATGTTGAGACTTGGCCAAATTGCTGGTATTTGTGAACTGGGTGTTGCATACCGTTAAAACTAGTCTCATCATACTGCACGCAGTCACCCATCTGACATGTCTTCCCAGATGGCAGATGCCATGCCGTCGCTGGAAATGTACCGCTCGTAAGGTGTAGCACACACGTTAGCTTGGCTTCTGCGGGAGCAGTAAACGTCACCGAAAGTTCTGGACTTCCGGGAGTCACAGTTGAGGACAGAGTCCCCGCCAATTGAATGTCTACATGTCAGTGTTGCGTTTTCTTAGCGTATAACGTACGAAAGTTCCCCTTTTCGCTTCCCTGATTCTTTTTAATGACTGAAGTTGTTTAATATTGCATTGTTTCGCCTTTGACATAAGACGATTGTAAGATGGAAATGTTATGTAGTATTGTTACTCTTGTCACCATGAAGAACAAAAGCAAAACTATAGGGAAATGAATTGCCTGTACAGTTACAGCTTCTCTCTCCGGGATAAAGAAAAAAGTTATGTAATGCTCCGCGAAAAAACGACAAATTTTCGGCTGAAAAGCTCTTATAGGGCTGGTACCGAAAAAAAATGGACAAATCCAATTGCTAAATTTAGGAAAGATCGCGTGGTGTGTGCCAATATTTAACACTATCTAACCGCATAGATGATTTTACATCATTTTAATTTTCACGTGGTTGCTGATTACTCGGTGCTAAGCGTCCTCACAGAAACTCTCCTACCCATTTCGTGCATTATTCCCACAGCTTTCACAAATTTCTTGTGACATTCTAGGCCATTTATTCCATGGAGAACGGCTGTCTGCGTGTACGACCTCTGCTCCATCATTAGCATTACAATTATCTCGGACGGCTCGGCACGGCGGTAGTCAGACAACTGATTTCACATTGCTCTCTGTGCTAATAGAGACACGCACATAGACATCCGTTGTTGTGAACACACAATAGTAAAGCGTTTCTTCCATGCGACAAATAAATTTGTGTTATCCGATAACATTGCTTTTAGAAAGAAATAGTCGTCATGACTTCTCCCCGAACCCTCGTAATAATCATTATTGTCAACGTCTGTCTTTGCAATCAAGACTTTACTTCTGTAGTCAAGCAGCAAGGTTTACTGTTTAATTTTTTTCGAAAAGTTTTGTAGTTAATGTTATCTATTTCATGTTCACATTCTGTTTTCTTCCAGAACAACTTTCATCTGTCAACTTGCACCTGCTCTTCCAAACAAACTTCCAAAGATGGTGAGAATTTCATTTGTATTTTAATGTATTTATTTTGTATAAATTTCATGTTATCCAGATTTATTGAAATGAAATGAAAATCTCTGATCCCAGAATAATTCAGAAACAAGAAAGTGTAATATATTTCATTTTTTTGTCTGCAATTTAAAAGTAGTCATTGTTTCTACGCTGTACTGAACATTTTTTTCCACACGCATTTTCTCAGTACTACATGCTTGCAACATATGGTTACAAAGTGAGTTACACCACGGACTCAGAGAAACATGCTGCATCCAAATGTAAGAAGCCTTTTCCTCGAAGCATCTCTGAGGTCCATCCGAAACCATCCCTCAACGTGCTTTTTCATTCGTAATCAAAAGCATTACATGGTCCTTCAGTGTATGCGGTTGCAAGTCTGCAAAAAAAGCTTCATGCGTCTCTGGTTCAAAGAATTATGGCGAATTTTCGTCACCATTTAAATAAGTAGTTGAGACGATGCCACTGCATGAATTATTAATTAGCGTATGCGCCTGTGAGTCTGCAATAAAGCTTCATATGTCTGATGTAAAGAATGGTAGTGAATTTTCGTCACCATTTAAATAAGTAGTTCTGACGATGCCACTACATGAATTATGAAAACTTTTATCATCTTTTATTACGTTAACAAAACTCTTGTCATCTGATTAGATAGTTCAAGAAAATAATAGACTTCATTTATCCAAAAATGAAAACTTGATTTTGATTATTCTCACTCTTGATCACATTAGTCTAAATAATAACCAATTTATATCTAAAAATCATGACAGGTTTTTATTATGATAGTAGTTTATTCAATAAAAAATATCAACCACTTGAAAATATCGATGTCGATGTTTTGAAAACATCCATCCAAAAAAACAGCGGCTTCAAAAATCTATGTTAAACTCGTAGATGATTTTATAAAAACATCGATGTTTTCAAAATATAGGTAACTACGTCGCAGCCCTAAATCTTATATGGGACCATCATGCAAGATCTAGAATGGATTCTACTTAACTCTGTGATTGTGGTATTAACCTGTACCGACTTAGGAAGAATCAAAAGTGTCTATTTTAAAATGATTCGTTCTAATAATATTATTTTACTAGAAAGGCATCATACATTCTATTACATGGACGTAGGGCACAGACATTGTGTGTCTACTCACGACCGTATTTGAGTTAAAATAATTTTTGGAGCCCTCTCGTTCTTATCTACCTTAGTGTACAAATACTGTAAGTCCTAAGTCCATATAAGATGGATCATGCTTTTTCCCAGAAAGCAAATTTTGTTAGTCCCTAAATAAATGCACCTTTATGAACTTTCGAGCTTGCTTTTCTTGAAACTAGGAATTCCGGTCTCACAATGTACTAGGTTCACTAAAGCATCGATATAAAACATTACATTGTATAGTGCATCATATAGCGTGATATAGTAATGTAACTGTAAATTAGTGTAGTAAAAATGTAAGTAAATATGTCTACCAAAGTCAACTTTATTTTTCAGTGGAAATTCTTTGTTGATACAAATTAAAATAAATGCCACATATTTGGGTTAAAAATAATAATGACCTATTATAAGAGGGATCAGTACATCTTGTTGTCTTGTCTTCTTGCCCAATTACCATGATGCCCTATAATTGTAATATTCAAGCTGTGCACTTCGTAATTTTTAAAATAATTTTGCTAAGAAAGACATGAGGTTGAGAACAGAGGGGTGAAAGCGGTGGTCAGGGCTGCGTATGAGGAGTGGGGCCGTCTGCGTGGGACAATCGCTGGGCGTTCCATATGACTCAGAGCCCCGAGGCGAACTGGTTCAGTCCCGCCCACCTGCTGGCCCCCATCTCCGCGAATATATCGCCGGAGAAGAGAGAAAGGCGGACGGGTTTGCGAGCTACGGCGTGGCGGTGTGTTTTGGAGGAACAATGCTAACACTTTGTGAAACATAGCAAATGGTCGTTTATCTACATTGTTAATAATTTTGCACAGTTATTTTGTGATTTCCTTGTTTAAAAAAGTTTCTAATAGTAACATCAATGGGATAATATAAGACAAAAGCGGTTCTAAAAAATAAAATTAAAATATTTGTAAATTTTGAATTACAGAGCCCAAACCACGTTATGGAAAGTAGTATAAAAAAATTTGACTGCTGAAACGGGAGGCGAATTGGGCACTTCCGGAGCGGATACTAAAATGTTTGGATTCACTGGAGCTGTACAACGCGGGTTTCGTTAGGAAACCGAGTGTCCTGGACTATCTGCATTTCAACTTGTTGGTGAATAGTCTAAATTGTATTTTTTCCTGCTTAGTACTTCACGTTGTGAGCAATGATAAATATTTAAAATTGTAAATTTCATATAAGTGGCATTTTTAATTATAAAACGTTCAGGTGAAGCATAGTATGTATAAGCGCGATCGGCTATCAAGAAGGTTTATATTTCCACTCAATTGCTGAAGGATCTTTCCTGTACAATGTGGATGTGGAATGGGGTCATTGTAAATTAGGACACAACGTACTCCAATTCGGGTGGGCGGAGTCGCAGTTGCAGTCGCATTGTTAGTCTCAATTTCCATTCTGATCTTAATTCCAATGTAAACTCGTATCCAATACAAATCCCGATCTGAACCCCAATCCGCTGAAAGAGCTGGCCGCAATCCGATCCGAATCCAGTCCCGAATGCCGATCCGAGTGCCAATCAGAATGTCGATCCGAACGCCGATCCGAATGTCGATCCGAACGCCGATCCGAATGTCGATCCGAACGCCGACGCGAATGTCGATCCGAACGCCTATCCGAATGTCGATCCGAATGTCGATCCGAACGCCGATACGCATATTGATTCGAACGCCGATACGCATATCGATTCGAACGCCGATCCGAATGTCGAGTGGAATCGCGATCCGAATATCGATCCGGACGTCGATCCAAATATCGATCTGAACGCCAATCCGAATGTAGAGCGGAATCGCGATCCGAATGTAGAGACGAATGCTGATCCGAATGTCGATTCGAATCCCGATCCGAAGGCTAATCCGAATGTCGATTCGAATCCCGAACCGAATGCAAATCTCAATGAAAACAGTTCAAATCCGATCCCATCCGAACCCAATCGCAGTCCCAGACGCTGCAACGACCGCAGCAGCCAGCGGCATTGAGCGTCTGCGTCTGCGCAGCGGTTCGTTTCCTGCCCGCGTCGCGCCGCGCAGCCTCTCCGCGGCGAGGAGCCCGCATCCGCCCGGGCGCCGGAAGGTGGCGCGGCGCGGCGCGGGGCCGGGGGCGGCACGAGTCCGCGGCGGCCCGGCCCGCGTTCGTTCCCACGGCCGCACGGGATGTGCCCAATCTCGACCATCGGCGACGTCCGGGCGACCGTCCCGTCCTGTCCCGCCCCGCCCCGCCGCGCACGCCCCCCTCCGTACCTCTCTCGCGCGCGCTGCGCCGCGCCGCGCCAGGGCTCGTCCCCTGCCCTCCTCCCTCCCTCCCTCCAGCCAGCGCCCGCTGCGCCGCGGCCTCGTCCTGCAGCAGCAGCAGCAGCCCATTCACGGACGAGCCCCGCTTGACCTGCGTGGCAAGCGTCCTGGCGCCGTAGGATGCCTCGCGCTTCTCTGCGCAACTAGCGTCGGGAAAGGAAACTATTAGTAACCCCACCGTTTTACAATAGGAGTGGTGTTGTCTCTGGTGGCGAGGTGATGAACTGCGTGGAGGGGCGATTTCGTCGTGGCACTCGCGCCACGGATCCCACTCGTGGCATCGACCTTGACAACACTGCCCTATACTGCGTTTTTCGTAACTTTGTCCCTGACAGGAATCAGCTGTTGACGGTTTCATCCAATAGGGAGCTTGAATGTCACAATAGTGACGTCACTGTCGCGAAATATAAGCTCCCGATTGGATGGCAGCGAAACAGCTGATTCCTTTCAGCGACAAAGTTACTAAAAACGCAGTATAGGGCAGTGCTGTCAAGGTCGATGCCACGAGTGGGATCCGCCAACCTGAGAGAACAATGCTACGGTGACGTGTATGTCTTGGAAGTGTGGATTCTGCGAGTATGGAACCTTTTAACGCACTTGTTTCTGATGTTCTTTACTCGTCACTTTGGCCCTACTCCGGTCTCTGCTAACGCAGTAGCCTTGGTTGAAGTGTTCGCCCCTGTTTCGTCGTCTCTCAGCACACGGTTTTCTGTCGCTTCCAGGCCTTCTTATCTCGCTCCTTGCTTCCCCAACCAGCCCAGCCATCGATACTGCCTTTACACACCCTCTACATTCAACTACTTCTGGCCCTTACTCTTGTTCTAGCCTTCCCCTCAGCCTCCGCACTCCTCCCTCTCCTGTGTCCCTGCGCTCGTTCCAAGCGGCGTTCCCGCCTGCCCCGTCGCCGCTGCTCGCGGAACGCGTCCTCTCCGGATCGCACATAGCGCCCTCGTCAGGACGTAGCCACTGCAACACCCTGAATCTTCCTCTGCAATTGCCTGTCACCGCTGCGCCTTCACAGCTTTTTCCTTTCACAGCAGAGCTGACCTACCGTTTCATGTGGTGTGTCGGGAATCGGGAATTGAATTCGACTATTTACTAGTAATTACGGTTTAATAACTAGCTGCAATTTTTTCCATGCAGTTTTAACAATCAGTTTCTGCATTATTTAAAAATGAATTTATAAGAAAATTTCATTCATCACTAAATGATTTCTTCGCTCTATCATTGGTTTATTCGTTCATTCGTTCGTTCGTTCGTTCGTTCGATCGTTCCCTAATTATTTTGAATCATTTACTCAAATATTGGTTTATTCATTCAATTGCATTCGTTGTTTCATTTTCATTAATTAAATCTCCATTTATTGTTCATTGATGCATATATTTGTTGGCCGTCCGTCCACTGTGAGCAGCTCGACTGCCGCCAGCGCCACCTCTCGCCTCGCCCTCGTGCAGCGCAGCGCCGTGCCGCCCCGCCGCCCCCGCCTCCTCTCGAGCGCTGATTGCCCCCTCCGCATCCTGCCCTGGGCCTGCCGGCGGCGCGTGGAGGGTCCTCGAGCGACCTCCGGCCGGCGAATGGCGCGGCGCGGCGCGGCGCGGCGCGGTGCGGCGTCGCGCAGTCTGCGTCCCCTCGCGCCGCCCCCGGCCGCTTCCTCCTTGGTCGCGCCTGGGCCGCGACGCGCGTCCGCCCGCCTCGCGCCTCGCCGTCCGGCCCGGCCCGGCCGCCTCCCGCGCCCCGCGCCCCGCGCCCCGCGCCCCGCGCCCCGCGCCCCGCGCCCCGCGCCCCCGCCCCGCGCCCCGCGCCCCGCGCCCCGCGCCCCGCGCCCCGCCTCCGCGCCCCGCGCCCCGCGCCCCGCGCCCCGCGCCCCGCGCCCCGCGCCCCGCACCCCGCGCCCCTGCGCCCCGCGCCCCGCGCCCCGCGCCCCGCACCCCGCGCCCCGCGCCCCGCGCCCACGCCCCGCGCCCCGCGCCTCGCGCCCCGCGCCCCGCCTCCGCGCCCCGCGCTCCGCGCCCCGCGCCCCGCGCCCCCGCCCCGCGCCCCGCGCCCCGCGCCCCCGCCCCGCGCCCCGCGCCCCGCGCCCCCGCGCCCCGCGCCCCGCCTCCGCGCCCCGCGCCCCGCGCCCCGCGCCCCGCACCCCGCGCCCCTGCGCCCCGCGCCCCGCGCCCCGCGCCCCGCACCCCGCGCCCCGCGCCCCGCGCCCACGCCCCGCGCCCCGCGCCTCGCGCCCCGCGCCCCGCCTCCGCGCCCCGCGCTCCGCGCCCCGCGCCCCGCGCCCCGCGCCTCGCGCCCCGCGCCTCGCGCCCCGCGCCCCGCGCCCCGCGCCTCGCGCCACGCGCCCCGCGCCCCGCGCCCCCCGCCCCGCGCCCCGCGCCCCGCGCCACGACCCGCGCCTCGCGCCTCGCGCCTCGCGCCCCGCGCCCCGCGCCCCGCGCCCCGCGCCCCGCGCCCCCGCCCCGCGCCCCGCGCCCCCGCCCCGCGCCCCGCGCCCCGCGCCCCGCGCCCCGCGCCCCGCGCCCCGCGCCCCGCGCCTCGCGTCCCGCGCCTCGCGCCCCGCGCCTCGCGCCCCGCGCCCCGCGCCTCGCGCCCCGCGCCCCGCGCCCCGCGCCCCGCGCCCCGCGCCCCCGCCCCGCGCCCCGCGCCCCCGCCCCGCGTCCCGCGCCTCGCGTTATGGCCTAAGAGGCCGTCCATAAATAACTTGAGGTGAATTTGGCGATTTTACGACTCGCCATCCCCCCTTGGTGAGATGTGGGATTTGGCTCGACCCCCTCCACCCTTCATGTCTAAACGGGTAGTGAGATATCATTAGATTAGCCTAAAAAACACTGAATAACCAACAATATTTCTGGGATTTTCGATTTTCAATTTTGTGGATATGCAGAACTTTCCTGTTGTAAGTTTTCTACAGCACTCTCTTTTGTGGATGTAATTGCGTGTGTTATTATTTAATTTTTGTATTGAATTTTTTGAAGAATTGTATTTAACTTCCACCTGGTCCGTCGGCAGCACAGGTGGCTCAAGAGACTAATTGATGTCACTGTAGTGTCTCTGACCGGAAGGTCCTGGGGTTCGAGTCCTGACGGAAGCATTTTCGACACTAGCCACATAGCTACGTCCAGTTCTTCCTCTGTGTGGAGGAGAATTCTTTAGGCTAGTTGCTCTGATCCGTAATTTTCTGTGGTTTCTCATATCAATCTCAGGCGAATACCAGACCAGTACCCTATCTATCGTTCCATGGACCACGCACACGCTATCTTTCTTTCATATTCCTTGTCCTATTGTAACCCTTTACTTACTCACAAGTACACTTGCTACATGCACTACTCTACCGCACTTACCGGGAGCTTTGAGCTTAGCCCGGCTGGGGCGGAGGCTCTCTCGTTGGGAGAAAACCCCCACAAGCCGACGGCGCCAGCGCCGACCCACACCGTATCACTGTCACTTCTCGGAATAAATCATAAACTACACTTATGGGACTCATGACCTTAGCAGTTGACGCGCTAATGAATAAATCCATCGAGGTCCACCGCCTTGCGGTTCAGATAGATCTAAAACATCAGTCTGTTAAAAAAATTGGTTACTTGGGCGCTCTGCCCGGTTGAGACGGTGCGGCGCGCAGCCACTGACAGCAGCGCTGCCTCCTGGGTCAGAGGGCCACGCCCCTGCCACGCACCACGACACCACATGGCACAATGGCCAGTTGCCACTTCTAATTAGACAGGGGACATCCGAATCTTTGGAACCCTTGTCGTGTGGCCTGAATAGGTTCCCAACAGCTTGAATCGTATAAACGGGGGTTTTGTTGTTACTTATTTTAAGAGCCTCCGAATTCTTTAATTACATTTGAGTTAGCTATGTTTTCTCTGCTTCGCCATAAACTTGTAGGTTTATTATATTTGCTATGATTCATAAATGCTTATGGTACATGTTCTCTCAACTTTATTTTATATTTAACATCACAAAAATTATTTTTTCTACTCCCATTGCTGTCATTGGATGGCTGTAACCACTTGCATAATGGTCATTTCGAAACAGTTTTCATTATGATACAGGTTCTTGACCAATCACAGAGACGCTTACAAATCAAGTATTGTCACTTCATTAATCATTGAGAATCGTTGCAGTAAATGTTTCGTTCGAGTGTGTATTATAAAATTGCGAAAAGGAAATTTTTCAGTTGCTTCTTATTGGATGTAACTACCTTAAGTTATATTGTCTTATTATTACTATATTACCTTCTCATGTATGTACAAATATGTATGTACTTTGGCGGAATAGCCTCTGACGAAGCCTGGGCCTACCAGCGCCGTCCCGTCCTTGCGGCTATGGGTTAAGAGGTACGTGTGGTCAGCACGTAGACATCCCTACGCCATATTCTCATTTTCTCATCTTCAGAAGTGAGGTTTCTCTTCGTTCTTCGTCACGCAGCACCATATACTGGGACATTGCCAGGAAAACGCATAGTATAACCTTGTCGGACCGGGAATCGAACATCATGCCACGTCACGTGATGGAAAGAGAGCACTCTGACCAATGAGCTACCCATGAGGGCATATTCCTTTCTCATGCTTTCTTTAATTAAGAAAATACAAATTTCTGATAATACAAATTTGCAATGAGTTTACAAGATAAGTAATCTGTAGAATTCGTATTAGAAAGGACACTAGAAAACGTTTAATGTAGAAAAACATGACTTCTGCAAGCCGTGAGTGCCATCTCTAATCTTAGCCCCAAAAAATGGAATACGCCAATTCCCTGGATGGGCGGTTCCCTCTCGCATCGATTGTCATTACTGCAACATTCGAACATCAGTTCGCATGAGCGCAAAAGCAAAACATTCGAAGGCGGACTTTTTAAAGGCTGAATCGAATTGGACGCGTAAGCACTCGGAAGAATGGGGCGTAATCGAATCGGAGCGGCCCTCGCCAGGCGCCAGTTGGCGCACTCGCCACCGGGGGCTTCTGCGCCATCTGCCCCCCCTACGCGTCGCGCCGCCTCATTCCCGCCCCGCCCCGCCCCTGCCCGCTCCTTACGGCCCCGCTTCCCCGCGTTCCCTCGCGCCTTCCACTTTGCCCTGCCACTCCACCCTACCCTCACCCCTCCCACCCCATCCCACCCAATACCTCCCCGTTGGCCCGCCTCACCTTCCCAAGAGGCACTGCGCCACCCCGCCACGCTCTACCTCACTCAGATTCACCTCGCCCAACTTCACTCTACCCAGCTTCATCCGGTACACTTCATATGCACTCCTCTACGATTCACTCTTTCACGCTCCATCCCGCCACACTCCACCCCGCCACACTCCACCCCTCCACACTCCACCCCACCCAGCTTCACCCATTACACTTCATGAGCACTCCTCCATGTTTCACTCTCCCCGCTCCACCTCGCCACGCTCCTCCTCGTCACGCGACACCTCGCCAGGTACACATTGCCACGTTCCACCCCGTCACACATCACCTCATCTAGCTCCACCTCATCTAACTTCATCCATCCAGATTCACACGCTACAGCTTCACCCCGCTACGCTTCATGAACACACCACCGTGTTCCACTCTTCCACGCTAACCCACTCCCCACTTCACCTCGCCGCGCGCCAGCTCGACCTCGCCACACTCCATCTCGCCACGCTCCACCCCGCAACGCTCAGCACGCTTCGACTCCCTAGTTTCTCGTTGATTAGGGCAGCCCGTGATGGGCACACTCGCCCAGTGCCTTGTACGGGCTCGGCGTGCGGAGTGCCGAGCAGCGGTAGGGCGGGGCGGGGCAGGCAGGGTGGGGCGACGGTCTTTCGCAAGGCGATGACGCGGGTGTGTCGCCCCTCCGCCGGCCCTAATGAACGGGCGCGGGGCGAGGGGGAGGGGGAGGCGGAGGCGGAGGGCGCACTGATTGAGACCTCGCCTCGCCTCGCCTCTCCCGTGCTACCGTGACAAACTATGGTGCGATTTTTCTAACTCTGCCCATCAAGCCCCTATGGCCACGATGGAATATCACACGGCATTTCGCGCCATTCTCGGTCATACCGCTAGAAGTCGCATGATCGCAAGCACTGTTTGATACGGTCGCGATCATGCGTTATCTAGCGGCACGATTGAGAAAGACGCGAAATACCGTGGCACATTCCATCGTGAAGGCGGGCCTTAAGAGGCAAAGTTAGAAAAATCGCAGTATAAAGTTAGAAAAATTGCAGTACAATGCTGGCCCAGTTTCCTCGTCCTTGTCTCCTCCTCCTCCTTGCCCTTCATCTCCTTCTCTTTCTTCTGCATCTCCTGACCTTCTTCTTCTTCTTCTTCATCGTCATTGTCTTTTTTTGCCTCTTCTGCTTCATCCGCAATTCCATGGGAAAGTGGGTCTGCAAGTATTTTGCATAGAGTTGATAAGTAAGCAATTAATTAAATACTGGGCAATTGAGCATTTCTTACAGTAAGTTAGCAACTACTATTATTACAGGATATGAGATTTGTGCTGACTTGCTTCTTCCACCGCGTATCAAATAATGTAAGACATTTTTGTCAACTTCAATTTATTATCAGAGCCAGCTTTCCACAGGTTTGCCGTTGTCAAATGTACAAAAGAAAACATTCCTATTATTTTAAAAGGTAGCGCAACGTATAAAATTAAGTTAAAATAAGCAATTTTTTTAATATCAAACAATATCAAATTTATAATAGTAAAAAAGAATAAGTTGAGAAACTTAGCGAACAATGGGTGTCCAAAGCCTGCGAAATATGACTGTCCTAATAAATTTAAATGGATAAAGATTATTTCCATTATTTCATCCGTGAATATTGTCAACAATACTGTAATACCAGGATATTTGTTCACCATGCCACAATCACAAAGTCAGAGACGCTGCAATCATTGACGTGGGGAAGACGGGTTGTTGGCATATTTCCTCTTCACCAGAAATGAATTTCTTTTTAAATGAGAGTGATATTCCCTTATTCTGGAAACATCAATTCACTCTCTCTAAGCGTCAAAATAAAAGGTAAGAAGTTAAAATAATTGAAACCTACAACTATCCAGTTAATATCTTTTAAAGCAAGCTGAGCTATTATTCTTATCATCTGAAGTTCTTTCTATGGAATATTCTACATTTATCATGCAGCCAGCAAAGTAATCTCAATTAAGCAATTAACTGGTTCAAATCTGGCAAAGGCCAAAATTTACAGTTTTCACAGCCCTGCGCAGTGACATTTTCTGGAAGTCATCAACTCTTTCTGAAGTCGTCGAAAAAGAAATTTAAATGTGACTCGCAGAAGAAATCTGCTGTTTCTTCTTGACAACTGGCTCCCATGTGTCGCGTCGCACAAGAAGACACATTTCTCACGAATCTGACGTTTCTTTTATGACTCTAGAGGAAACCTAAAAACTTATTCAAGTAAAATAGTTTCCACTTTTCAAAAGAAAAAAGAAGGTGAAATGTGAATAAAAGAACTGTGTTGCAGATGTACAGGAAATCTCTAGTTGCAGGTCCGATGAATTTGCACATTCTGTGTTTTCGAAGCTTAAACACGCGTTAGAAACTTCCTTCGTCGTTAAGCATTCTACCGTTGGAGATCAGTTCGAAGTAAATGGAGAATATTGTAGCCATATATTGTCGTTTGAAGTGGAGATTTTAAATTATAAAATCATTAAATCCTTGAAACTTCGGAAACGATTCCAGATGCTAAAACTGAAATCTTCGTTGTTGTTTCTTGTCATTTGAATCAATAGAATTTATTATTGCTATACTTTT
The DNA here is from genome assembly GCA_031308135.1 of Acheta domesticus. NCBI lineage: Eukaryota > Metazoa > Arthropoda > Insecta > Orthoptera > Gryllidae > Acheta > Acheta domesticus. The sequence continues at coordinate 1,739,144 of JAHLJT010003656.1, read as the reverse complement.
GAAATCTCATCTTTTCTCCCAGTACTATTTTAAAATATTTTGAACTATATTCTTGTGAAATTTTAACTTGCACACCTAACGTGATTAACTTGCAGATGTAAGAAGACCCGATATTGATTTATATTGCTGAGAAACGTTTCCTGAAATTTTCCATGATCACCATTTCAGTGTTTATACATTACAGCGCCAACTATCAAGAATAGAAAATATATTATATGTAAATATATATTACATGATTGCTGCGATATTACGAATTCAATTTAAACGGAATCCATATAAGTGAAGAAGGTATGGGAATTTTCTGGCACGATCACGCAAACCCAGTGTCAGAATCTTGGGGGAGATAATTTCTTTATTTCCCATCACTAATAAAGGATTAAATGATTGGAAATTAGAACTATCATGAGACCCGTCGGGGTCTCGATTCAAGGAATCTCTCCACTTCAAAATTGACTCTAGATGATAGAAATTGAACTATCGAAGTACGATTGTGTCTTCGGTTCCCGAGTTTTGTAATAGTGTTTCAAAGTCTCTTGCATTTTCCGGGTTTCCCTCCTCTCTTTACTTTCTGGTGTTCATACTCCATCACATTTAGATACTTCGTGCTTATTGATTTACTCTTATATCTCTAACCTTTCAACTAATCTTCTTTCCACGGTGAGTCCAAAATTTCCTTCCACACTAACAAATCTCGAGAGTTTTATGTTCAACAGTGCTAGAGTCGCAGTGCCACAACGCTCAACATGGCCGTATGCTCCAGTAACGAGGACATGCCATTCGCCAGCGCCCCCGCATGGCGCCGGCCGCACCCTCGGCCGCCGCGCCGCCCCCGCGAGACAGCTAATCCTGACAAATAGGCGCAGTCATTGTCACGGCCGCCACCAGCCGCTCTTCTTTAAAATTAGATTGCCCCTCCCCTCCCTTCCCCCCGCGGCCCCGCTCGCGCACGCGGCCCCGCTCGCGCACGCGGCCCCGGCACTAAAAGCCACAATAAAGTCGACTATTAATCCGGGGCGAATCGCACATGCGTCTGTCTGCCACGCCGCCCGCCCACTCGCTGTCGCCCTCTCGCTCCCCGCACGGCCGCTCTCGCACGCCCACTCTCGCCCGCCAGCCCGCCCGGCCGTTCCTGCCCGCCCGCCCGTTCCTGCCGGCCCGTTCCTGCCCACCCGCGCTTTCCTGCTGGCCCGTTCCTGCCCGCCCGCCCGCTCGCCCGCCCGCTCGCACGCACGCCCGCCCGCACGTTCCTGTCCGCCGGACTCGCACACCCCCAGTCGACAACTTGCCTCCGCCTGCCTGCTCTCGCCAGCCACTGTCGTCATCCTGCTCACTCTCGCCCTCTCACTTTCGTCCGCTTCCTCTGGAGGTGCAGGAGCGGCTGGAGTGCTGGAGCGGTCCTGCCCATCCGCTCAAGCCCGCTCGCTCGCTCTCGACCGCTTTTGACCGCTTTTGCCCATCTGTTCCTTGCGAGCGGGGAACAGCAGCAACACGAGCGCAGCAGAAAGCACAGACGAGCGCGGGCGAGCGAGCGGGCGGGCGAGTGAGTTGTCGGGCGAGTGAGTTGTCGGGCGAGTGAGTTGTCGGGCGAGTGAGTTGTCGGGCGAGTGAGTTGTCGGGCGAGTGAGTTGTCGGGCGAGTGAGTTGTCGGGCGAGTGAGTTGTCGGGCGAGTGAGTTGTCGGGCGAGTGAGTTGTCGGGCGAGTGAGTTGTCGGGCGAGTGAGTTGTCGGGCGAGTGAGTTGTCGGGCGTGTGAGTTGTCGGGCGAGTGAGTTGTCGGGCGAGCGGTCGACCTTCCGTGCGAGAGGGGGAGTGAGCGAGCAGGCGAGCGCCATGGCGCGCCAGTGCAATTCGCCTTGCCGGCGCGCGGGACGACAGGAGGCGAGGCGAGGCGGGCGGGGCGGGCGGCGCCGCGGCGTGAGCGGCGCAGATGCGCTGCCACATGGCCCGGCCAATCTGTCGCGCTCCGCCGGCGACCCACCGCTGAGTGGTGATTCCCATGACGACGCCCCCTGCGCTGGCGGCGGCAATGATATTAGCGACGCTGGCCCGCCTGGCGCTCGCCACGCGCAGCCGCTGCCGGGGACCTTAAGGAGCAGTTCTTGGGCCGAGATTTGTGCTCCCAAGGGGCAATTTGTGTTTCTCACCCCCCCATCTTCATTCTTACATATTTATTGGGACGTTACTCGTTCATATCTTTCCTAGTTGCGAAATTTCTTCTGTAGGAAGGCGTGGTGCTATTATCTCTTGGTATTTCCACCAGTCGCTTCCTTAGAATCAGACTGGCGTTATTATATACACGAAATGTTTGGAGTGAAATAGGTAAAACTACCTACCTGGTATTTTGTATAAATTGATAAAAAGAGATGTCGACGGAATAAGAAAGGAAGAAAGGTAAAATACGGAAAAATATCAACAGAAATGAGACGTTGGGAACGTAAGGCGTCGATAAATAATAAAGACGTCTTTGCACAAATATCTAAAATATTATAAAAATATTTTTAATAAATTATTGTGAATGTAAGAAACGTAAGAATAGACAAGAGAATCCCAATAACTCCAGTTGCAGTGGACAAACTAGCAAAGGATTCAGTCAATAACAATTCGAAACGTGAACGGGAAATACGAGCTGAGACTATGGAAGATAATTTTTCATCAGAGTTAGTCTCGGTCTGATAGGAGTCATACGTATAGCCAGATCTGGCAGAGAATTTGTTTTGAGAAAAGTTTTTGTAAGTTAGATTTCGTTGGGATGTTAGAGGGAAGGTACTTATCCGAAAGTAGCAAGTGTTAACTTTAATAATAGAATTTGATTTTTAAATGAGTCACGAATGGAAAGAGTTAATGAAAGTGGGACGCGAACGGTATGGAAACTTACGCAGTTAAACTCAATGTGGAAAATGGTCAAAGGGCGACATCTCTGAGGGGAAATAATTCTACTCAACGCCAAGAAAGCGGAAGGATTTCTCATTTCCAGGAAAATTTAGAGTTTAAGAACAAAACGGTCTTGGCATCAAACATTGTTCAAGGCCAAGAATGTTTAGTAATTAAGTTAATATTTAAGGAAGAGAAAAAGATTATAGAAAAGATAATTCTCATACAATTTCGAGGGCCATCCCTATGCTAGACGAATAGATTGGATGAAAATAAATGGACATACTTTAGTCCAAATTATAAATTAGAAAAAATTAGTAAAAAATGATTTTTGAATAAACAGAAATAGCAGCTGTCACTTCATACCACGGAAATATAATTCAGAAATAGTGTTATCATTTACGAAATATTAAAATCAGTAAGTCAATAAAATTCACAACGTAAGTATAAAATATTCACCAGCCAAATCCTCTTACGAGCGGTATTTTCAGCCCACGAGAAAGAAACAGACGAGGCCTGAGATCGTAAGTATAAAGCGCTCAAGTAAATAAATAAATTCGAGCTAGCCTATATTATTAAAAATAAGAATAAATAAACGGGATAGTCAGTCACAGGAAACAGAAAAATATGACATCCTTTTCGGTTCCTTTCAGTCTAATAAGATATATAATTTTGAAAATACATCAAGCTTTGACTTCTGTAGTAACATACTTAGCGATCATTGTTTGCTCCTAAGATGAAATGCAGAATGCAGAAATAAGTTCTGGTTCTGGCAATGGTTGTAAACAAAATTTGCGAAAATTGTAGTTACATCAGTTTGACTCTAGTCAGTTAGTGGAGTGTTCGGGTGTAGATTCATTCAGCTCCATTCACCACAGCAGGTCCCTTCGGCATCCTTCCTAGCGACGCGCCCTCATTTGTTTGTTTTGCTCTGTGCATTGCCGTCCCACATTCCTTGGCCAACAGAAGATTACGTTGTTTCTTTTATGTTTTTGTCTCTTGTACTTTTCCTCAGCTGCAGGTCCATGAAGGAAAAGTGTTACAATTGGTCCAGAAACTCGGGTCGAGATGTCCGTCCAAAAGACTTGCACGCGGATACATGGTGGGAAAATAAACACTACGTTTTTAATGAAAAGTGCCAAAAACCATGAATCTTCAATTTTACATATCCTAGGGTAGCATCTTACCCTACTATCCCCACTCCGTATGTTATGTTTCACATAAGGTTTTTTTATTTGTTTATAACTATTAGCCCCTGATTTTTTCACCGTGTGCCATTAATCAGTAAACCCATTAAATTTACTTTGGTGCAAGGAGTGGAGACATAGATTCTTCTTACACATAAATGCAAAAAAAAGTAAATTAGTCATTTCTGCCTAACCTACGATACTGGTCAGTGAGATTGGCCATCAGGCCACTTCATAGCATTATCTTAATAGTAAACCATTTGTATTTATGCACCTCAGTACATCCTGTAAAGTGCAATTGGTCTCGGCGCCGTTAAATCCGGAGGTTCCTAGTCGGTCAGCCAACCAAGAACCCAAGATGCCTGGAATTCGCTTTACCTCAGTGACTTCCCGTAGATAACGGTTTCGCGGTCGTCGCTTTCAGTAGCCCATCCCAGCATTCGCCTGGTTTAATTAGGAAAACTGCGAAAACCCCTATCAGGATGGCCGGCACGGGGATTGAACCCTGGTCTCCCGAACGCGAGGTCAGCGCGTTACGCCCTGTGCCACTTCGCTCGGTAGCCAGCGATTTCACTTCCCCAAACCTTGCAATGTTCAAATTCTTCATTTAACAAGGCTAAGGCAAGGAAGAGTTTGGGAATGCCCGTCGTGTGTGCTCATCGCTCTTCTGTGACCGTGGCTAGGGGCCGAGGGGATGGCGCGGGGGGGGGCAGAGGTTGTCCCTGTCGGTGCGGTGCCCCGTTGATGGGAGAAACCTGGTTGGGGGAAACCCCGTTAGCCGACGGTAGGTAGGCGCCGGGTCTTATCTTCCAGCGGGGGATGATCACCGCCTCCTCCCGCAATAAAACATTCACGACACTTACCGGACTAATCACCTCAGCCGTTGACGCGCCAGAAATCGCTAATCAACCAACCAAAAACATGGGTATTCCATTGGCGGAGAAACTAGGAAAGGGCAAATCCCGCAAGCTGACGAATAGCACTCGCGTTCAGGCGAAACGCACCGCCACCCCCGACACACGGAACTAATGTCCAGAAGTAGTTGACGCACCCAGAGACAGAAATTATTACTCAGTCACTTGAGTTGTATGTAAGTCTCTTGCAGCTGAAAGAAATTCTACCTCAATTCACTTTTATTCTTTCAAAAAATTTTCCGTGTATACTAATCGAAAATGAATTGTCTCTAATAACCCCTAAAATAGTTTTGAAGTGTTACAACTACGACAATCACAGAGACACAGAGACAATCACAGTTACGATTGTCTATATCCGGGTGTATTGAACTTGCAGTTTATTATTAAAGAGAACGATGTCGAGTTCATTATTGGCAATTCCTTTCCTCTTCGTAGAATTATGTAATTCAAATTAAGGATTTCTATTGCGGGGTACAATTACGTATACTTATGAAAGTGCGTGTATAACAAGAGAAAGGATAAGAAGAGTGCATGAAAAGTAATATAAGAGTGATTAAGATATAAAGATAGTAAATGAAGGGGAAAGTATAATAACTTATCTACAGTGCGAAGCGTCGATATTTATTTGTTCTCCCAATTTAAATTAAAAAGGTTCCTAATAGAATATGTAATACACTTTGACGCATCCTACTGCTGTGGAATCACTACCTCTCTCTTCGTTTGCCCAGAGAATGCGTTCTTCCGAAGCACTTTGTGCTCCCATGTGCCAGCTGGGTTGTGCTAACAAGCAGTCATCTCCGTCACTCATTTCGATTGCCATTTAATCTAATGAATGCGAAGCGCCATTAATGACCATTACGCCATCGGCTAAAGCGATCAATACAGTTGTGAGTTTCTCGACGTTAATTGTTACTCAATTGACGGAGGCGCCAGCGTTTTGATGCTGTGCCAATGCCATGCCATTCTCTGAATGACTCGGTACTTCGATCCAATTGCCCTAAGAAGTCAGTGATTGGCATTGGCCTTCTGAGTGTGTTCATTGGCTGAAGTCGCGGCAACGTCAATGATGGTGATGCAGCTGACGATGATGACAACGACGATGACGTACTCAGTGACTGTGGCAACGGCGACGACAAGACGCAATGACGTCCTTGAAGACAATTCCAGCGACGGCGCTGGTTGAGATGGTGACGTTCCCTGGGGTCTGAATATTTTTTCTCCAGAACGACCGAAAACTCAAAATAGAGCGATAAATATACTTTTTAGAAAGACTATAGTAGTAAACACTGTTCTTTTAAGGCATGTACAGCGTGTTGGAAGTTCAATTTTTAGCACTAGTGCTAAAAGTGAGATCATGCACAAATGAGGATGCAACGAATAAAACAAAATACTTTCGTGTGACCTCATTAGCTACTACTGACCCTTATGTATCATGAAGTGATTTTTATGCTTGAAGTAAAATAAAATGAAAGTCAGTAAGGATGTGATGAATGTTATGGGTTATGAAATTAAATGAAAGTTAGCAGATTGGTAAAGAAAATCTGAGGATGTCACCCTACAGCCACCAAGGCAAAAAGAAGACCGGAATGGAAGGGTGATACGGGCTGGAAAATTCCTTACTCTCTGCACCCCCGTGACCAGTTCCGTTCGTTAATATCCGGAGTGTTGGACGCTTCGGGTGTAGCTTAGTGCCACTGGGCGTAAACCAGGGGACGAGCGTTTTATTCGCGATCGAGAAGACGAATGCAACTCAGGATTTCAATAGCAGCTCCTTATCCTGCCGATGGCGAACTTAAAGTGAACAAGAAGTGTACACTGCCGTTCACGCTCCTCTACACGACTATGGAATGGAAAGAAGAAGAACGTGAGTTAATGTAATTGAATTCCCTTTCTGCCCGTGCGTACTTTGTACTCGTACGTTAAATACGGCACCGCGCGAGGGCTGTCGCCCGCGAGGACACGGCGCTGGTTATCGCGGTGGGCGGTCGCGGGCGGCGGCGGCGGCGGCGCGCGGGGCCGCCAGCTGCGCCTTACGTCATTCGGTGGCGGCAAGTGGCCGGGCGGCCGGGCGGGCGACCGGACAAACACGGGGCGCGCGCTCGCCTCCGTCGGCGGCGGCGGCGGCGGCGCCAGCATCCCACCAGACGCGCAGCTGGCCCGCCCGCCCGCCCGCCCGCCCGCCCGCCCGCCCGCCCGCCCGCCCGCCCGCCCGCCCGCCCGCCCGCCCGCCCGCCGCAGGCCACAGCCCGCGCTCGCTGTGCTCGGTGGCGCGGGGTGTGTCTGGGGGAGCGGTGCAAAATCTGTTGGCGGTGAGGGCCTCCGCGCGCTGACCCTGTGCACGAGGCCACCGCGAGCGCGTGATCGCGGCTGTCAAAGAATACAAAAAACTTTAATAATAATTTCACAAAACTTTAACAATTTCACAAAACTCTTGCAGTGTTGCGAAACACAAAATTAAAGGCTCACACTGACCAAGCGATGCTACCTGACTAACACAGCAAACAAAAACCAAATGAATGTAACATTGAAAGGTTACGAGGCACACATGGCCGGGTTGTCGAACCACACCACTGTCACAGCACCACCGCTCCTACAAATCACACCGCTGTCCAGTAGAGGGTCTCAATGCAGAAATCGTGAAAAATGCCCTTCACCGCCGTGGATGCTTCATGCTCCCGGTCCACCATAGCTCCATCCGCTTGGCCCACACTCCACCAGCTGTGTCGCCCGCTGGCCGCACATGCTCTGGGCGGTGCCCCGGGTTCGACCCCGGGCAGGGCTCAGAGGGGCGGGCAGCCGGCTAGCTGGCGGCGGGGGGGGGCGGACGTAGGCAGGGGGAGAGATACGGGCGCGACGGCGCGATGGTGTTGGTGGCGGCGGTGACGGTGGTGATGTAGTGACGTCACCGGTGTCGGCGGCGAGGGTAGCTGATTGCAACCTGGCAGGGCGGCGGAAGAGCTGTCACATGCATCAAGGCGCGGGGAAACAATGATTTAATTAATGTCTTCATTCCATCTCATTGATTGATTGATTGATTGATGGATTTTTTTTTTTTTTTTTTTTTTTTTTTTTTTAAGTGGGACGCGCGAATGTTGGAATTGGCGCCCCCATGACACCCTGGTCTAGCATGGAACTCCCATAATTTAGCGGGAAGCACTCCAAAGAGTGCCCAGGTGGGCGGAAGTCGCAGGAACTTGTCCGCGCCGAGCAAAATGTGCTAACATTTATTGGGGCCGGGCGCATGGCGATGCTCGGGTTCGGCACTGTCCGTCTCCCACTCACTTCTTTCAGCAACAAGCACTGAGAAGTCCACCACAGTTCTGCATTATCTTGAGAGACTCCATTCCTACTATAAACGAGTGAGGAGGGCATACAACAAACGAAAGCATAGGCGTTTGCCTAGCGTACATATAGTAATCACCTCGAACCATTACTGAGTACCTCGTAACAATTACCTTAACCTAGAAGTAACAAAATCACATAGAATTTGTAGCAGTGCTTAATCAAAAAATTATACCAATTAGTACAACAAGGAATTAATAAAACGCATAAAATGTCAAAGAACACCAAAAAAAACCAAGTGGCAGGCCCACGCAGTATGACCTAAAAAATGATAGTGGTACGCCTGTTCACCAGGCGGCGAAGCGAAAGAAAAATCAGCTGAGCATCTCTGGTCGACAGAGGGGGAAAGGTAGAGATAAATATCATGGATTGGGGCTTACTCGTTGGAGGATCTAGCCAGTGCACATAACTTTTGTACTGGTCGCAATAACTTGCCCTGGCTAGTTCGTACTTCAACAGTACGCACGACTCCGGCTTGATCAGGGAACAATTTCTCCACTACACCTAATTTCCAGTGAGAGGGCGGAGATTCCTCAATTAAAAGTACTAGATCATTTACAGCTAGTGGTGGTGACTCCCTTTTCCACTTTACCCTTTGTTGCAAGGTGTGGAGGTAATTTCGCGACCAATATTTCCAAATTATTGCTAATTTGTTATTTAAATGGCGGAACTGTTGTGCAGGAGTAATCTGCACAAGAGGCGAGTCAGTATCTATAGGAAAAGTATTAAGCGCGTGCCCGTAGACTAAGTGATTCGGGGTTAAAATTAAATTCACATCCGTATCTGTAGACGTGACTACAAGCGGTCTTGATTTTAAACAAGCTTCTATTTTGGCTAAGAGGGTGTACAATGTAAGCAAGGGCACAACTTGTTGCCCTAAAGCTCGACGCAAATGGAATTTAAGACTTTTAACACAAGCCTCAGCTAACGAGTTTCGGTGAGGAGCGTAGGTGGGACAAAAGTGCCAGGAGGTACCCTGCACCGATAAAAAATTGGTGATAACCTCTAAATCCCGAGCGGAAAGAACAAAGCGATTAGCCTCGGCTAGGATACGACTAGCACTTTTGAATGTACTAGCGTTATCACTGTACATGTGCACAGGATAACCTCTTCTCGAACCAAAACGTTCAAAGGCCGCAATGAATTGAGAGGAGGATAGATTTTCGACGATTTCTAAATGCGAAGCTTTCGTGGAATGGCATATAAATACAGCAATCCAAGTCTTCTGAGACATTTTTGATCTCGTGAGAGACGGCCTTGTCAAAATTGGGCCACAATAATCTACGGATGTGTGAGCCCATGGCCGAGAAGGATTTACGCGGCTAGGGGGCAATGAACCCATAATTTGCTCCACGGGTGCGCCGCGCCAGCGTCTGCACGTCAGACAAGCATTAATTACCTTTTTTGCTACCCGTCGTAGGGAGGGAATCCAATACTGCTGGCGCACACATCCCATCATCATTGCCAAGCCCGCATGTAGAAATGCGAGGTGTATCATTTCTAAGAACAGGACGGTAAATTTGTGGTTAGGCGGAAGTATAATAGGATGCTTGTTTAACCTCTCCACCTGAGAATTCATTAAACGGCCACCCACCCGTAAAAGCCCATCAGGGCCTAGATAAGGATTCAAGCTAAGGAGCGATGACTTGGGAGGTAATCCCTTTTCTTTTGAAAGTGCCTTATATTCAAGGGGGTACATGTCTAGTTGAATGAGCCTTATAATAACCACTGTGGCTTCTCTCAATTCAAGCGGTGCCAACCAACCCCTTCTCCGCATCTGAGCCGAAGCAGGGTCAATGCGAGCAACAATTGCAGCCCGTATATTGTTAATGAATCTTAAGCATAGCGCCAACACCCTTATCAATTTGTGATATTTTGAATATCTGCTAAGTAGCACTTGAACAAATGAATTTTGGTTTTCACCTACATCTGACGAGGGCACACTTGTTTGGTATGCAGTGAACATACAACAGAGAGCATCTACCTTACCATTATCCGCTACCTCAGCATCGACAAATGGCTTGGCCCACATTGACACTGGCTGCTTCAGCCACGGCGGTCCTACAAACCAGAGGGTACTGTGTTGCAGTGCCTGGGGGGAGACACCACGGGTTAGCAGATCAGCGGGATTCTGTCTCGAGCTTACATGGCGCCAACAAGATAGTGGATAGGATGCCACTATCTTTGAAACTCTATGCGCAGTGAAAGCATCCAATTTATGATTGCTTTTCACCAACCAGTGCAAAACAATAGAACTATCTGAAAAAAGATACACTTGATTAATAGAACACACAATTCTCAATGCTCTTATTACCTTCTTGGTCAATTCTACCAATAACAAGGCACTACATAACTCCAAGCGAGGAATAGTCGACCCTGACAGGGGAGCAAGTCTTGATTTAGAGCACAACAAGTGGCTATGCGCAACGGATGCAGAATCATGATTAACTAAGTATAATGCAGCTCCGTACGCCTTATGAGAGGCATCACAGAATCCTACTAGACAAGAGGGAAGGTGACCCTGGGGTAACACCTTGCGTGGGAGTATAATTGATGGCAGTAAAACAATCTCATTAACCAAGGACTGCCAACAACAAGTAAGATCAGAATCAAGAGGAGTATCCCAATCCAACTGTAAAGACCACAATTTTTGCAGAAAAAGTTTCAACTTTACCAAGAAAGGATTCACAAAACCTAATGGGTCATAAATAGAGGCTATTAAGTGCAACACAACCCTTTTTGTTATACACGGGAGGTTGAAAGTGTTTGGATCGGAGTGTTTGCTATATGTAATGCAAAGTGTGTCTTTATCAGTGTTCCAAGTCAAACCCAATATTCGTGTGTATTGTCTGAGGCCAGAGGCGTGGAAGTGTATTGTGTGTGAGTGGTGTTGAGAGTGGCCAGAAAACGATGAAGAATTGCTATTAACCTTTCTCAAATTAAAATGAGCTCCCTTTAGCACTTTTACAATCCTTTGAAATAACGATGCTGCCTTCTCAGCACAGTCACTCCCAAACAGTAAGTCATCTACATAAAATCCCTGCTTGATGGCTGAAGCCACCTCAGGATCATTTTCATTTATTTCCTCAGCCAACTTGTTGAGACACCTTGTACTCAGAAATGCGGAGGGGGCCATACCATAAGTAACGGTTTGCAAAGTAAAAATTTTAATGGGGTCGTGAGGGTTCTCTCGCCACAAAATTCTCTGAAATTTAGTATCAGCATCATGCACCCGAACCATTCTATACATTTTCTCAATGTCTGCTGTGAAACAAACATTAAACAATCGAAATCTAAGCATGATGTCAATGAGCTCTGATTGCACGTTAGGGCCAGCGTAGAGTAGGTCGTTTAAAACTTAACCCAGAAGAAGATTTGGCACTACAATTGAAGACTACACGCAGTGGTGTAGTAGGGGATTGTGGATTCAACACACAAAAATGAGGTATAAAATAGAAAGGAGGTGCTATCTTACTGACACATTCAACTGCATGCCCCAATTCAATGTATTCTCTCATGAACTTGACATAATTGTGCCTTAATTCTTTATCTTTAGAAAATCTGTTTTCTAAAGCAAGCAAAAACTGCTTGGCCACAAAATGTGAATTCCCCAATAATTGTGGAGGACGTTTAAAAGGCAAAGATACACAAAATTGCCCATTCTCCAACCTAAAGGTGTCCTCATTAAATTTCTTTTCACAAGGATGCTCCAAGTGTGAGAAGTTTTCATCACGAGAAGAGGAAATCCTCTCAGAATTCCAAATATTCTCATAATCATTGACTAAGGAAGGAGAGTGTGCAGTTAAGAAAAAGCACTGATCTGGGGGTGCCGCACTTGGCAACAGTGTGGGCAATCGATCCCCCGCAATGACATTACCAAACTTAGTATCAAGAATAAAAAGCTTTGAACAATGGCTGCTCTTCTTAGTGTTAAGCACCTGAAAAATAAAGAAGAGCTTAATAAAATATCTAATTTTTTAGGAATAAAGAATTGGTCATCAGCCAATTTTAGGTCAGCAGGCAGCTTCAGGGCAGCTAAATTAATGTTCCTCCGGGGGGTGCTTTGGAAATAGCAGGGACCACTAAACATTCTATTGCCCTTTTCCACCTACAACACCGCGAGGAGATTACCACATGAACTCTAGCATTTGAACCAGAAGTAAGAGCATTAACAGAATGAATCGTAGCATTATGCCTAATTCTTTTGAGACGGAGGGCCTGTACCAGTGATTCAGTTATCAAGGAAACTTCACTACCAGAATCAAGTAATGCCCTGGCTGGCAGGGTTTGGCCCAACTCATTTGTTGCATTAACAATGGCTGTGGGAAGGAGAGAACCAATATTAAATGTCTGGCTAAGAACCAAGTGTGATAACGTGGAAACCTTTGTATCGTGTGGTTGTTTTGCAGTAATCTGGGTGGCAGATGCTAGTCCAGCAGAGGTGTTGGGAGCACTAGAACAATGAGGTGATGCCAAACTATGGACATTTTGTGTAGAAAATTTATGAAGCATTGAGTGGTGGTTCTTACCACAAGTTTTACAACTTCGTTGTGAGCAATGATGAGAAGGACCCTTCCTTCGAAGACAGTTGTAGCAGAGTTGATGAGAAGAGACAAAATCCCATCTCTGCTGGACAGCCAGGGTACGAAAACGAGGGCAGGCGAAAAGTGGGTGCTCTCCAGAACTGCAGGCAATGCAGGCTCGAGCTGATGACCCCTCTTCCAGCTTGAAACACCTGTTTGGGCAGGTGAAGATTGTGTAGGGCGCTTAGACTTACTAACTGAAACAGAATTCACATCAGGATTAGCAAGAGGGGCAATGTCTAGGGCTCTTGCCCGGAGTGAAAGAAAATCTAAAACATTTTGCAATGGAACAATATCATTTTTTGCTTTAGCAAGGAAAAATGCTTCCCTTGTTTTGTTATCCATTTACTGAGCACTAAAAATTGTACTATTATTTCAGCCATAGGGACTGTAGTGGGAACTGCTGACATAGATAGCCAGTGAGAAGTTACTACATTGTGCAATTCTCTTAAGGAGGAGGCATCACCAATTTTGAGGGAAGGAAAGGAGAAGAGAGCATGAATGTGCTCTTCTAAAATTTTCGATTTATCGTCATAACGATCTCTTAATAAAGCCCAGGCCTGTTGAAAGGATCTGTCTGATACTGTGAGCACAGAAATCAACTTCAGAGGTTCGGCCTCGAGACTACTCATTAAATGCACCAACTTCTGCGAGTCCGGTATCTGTACCTGATTAATGACTAATTGAGTAAACAAATCACGAAAACGTTGCCAATTTCTATACCTTCCATCAAATTTTGGAATTTTAATGCTCGGTAGCGAGGCATGATGACACGCCGAGGCAACAGTAAGAGGCTTTTCAAAGGGCTCGTATTTTTCATTCAATAGCTGTTTTACAGCCAAGTAAGCATTTTCACATTGCGAAAAATTTTGTTCATGAATCGTGCTAAAGAACTCTGTGGAGCTGATCGCATCCATTTTAAGAACTTCGATATCCTTCCAAACCTCGCATAACCTATCACGCAAGCACGCGAGACTGGCTACTGTTGCTGGTTGCAAAGCTTTCAAATTACTTTCAATTCGTGAAATTTCCCAAATAGCGAGACTCCACCTTTGTGATAATCTTAATTCAACTGCACCTGGCTCCTTAGCCCTTACCTTTGACTGAGACATGGTTAAATAAGCTTGCTTACTAATGAAAAGAACTGAAATAATTCACGATAGCATTTAAAGGGTATGAAGTTTCATACGCGAAAAACCATCTAAAAATTTAAGGACCGACATGTATTTGTTAATTGGAAGTCAACACCACTTTCATAAGCAAAATGAGCTATGTAACTATCGTCAAAATACATTTAACCCTACAAACTTGAGAACCTAAGATCAGGAACGTGAAATATGAGGTTAGGAAAGCTGCATAAGATTTCCAGGAATTGGAAAGGCGTAACCAAGAACATGCTTTAATTTGCACCATACAAACCGCAAAGCAAAGCGCACATAACACAAGTAAATGTTACAACAGCACTGCTAATGATTCTACTGTAATTTTGTTTTTTATTCACAAAGGCACGCGTTCCGTGTGCGCATCACGATGACGCGGCATGGCGTGAACAAAACCCTCGCGTAGTCAGTGTTACCAACGAACGAACGAAGTATTCGTTCCCGGGTTTCAAGGCACCATAAAATGTCAAAGAATACAAAAAACTTTAATAATAATTTCACAAAACTTTAACAATTTCACAAAACTCTTGCAGTGTTGCGAAACACAAAATTAAAGGCTCACACTGACCAAGCGATGCTACCTGACTAACACAGCAAACAAAAACCAAATGAATGTAACATTGAAAGGTTACGAGGCACACATGGCCGGGTTGTCGAACCACACCACTGTCACAGCACCACCGCTCCTACAAATCACACCGCTGTCCAGTAGAGGGTCTCAATGCAGAAATCGTGAAAAATGCCCTTCACCGCCGTGGATGCTTCATGCTCCCGGTCCACCATAGCTCCATCCGCTTGGCCCACACTCCACCAGCTGTGTCGCCCGCTGGCCGCACATGCTCTGGGCGGTGCCCCGGGTTCGACCCCGGGCAGGGCTCAGAGGGGCGGGCAGCCGGCTAGCTGGCGGCGGGGGGGGGCGGACGTAGGCAGGGGGAGAGATACGGCGCGACGGCGCGATGGTGTTGGTGGCGGCGGTGACGGTGGTGATGTAGTGACGTCACCGGTGTCGGCGGCGAGGGTAGCTGATTGCAACCTGGCAGGGCGGCGGAAGAGCTGTCACATGCATCAAGGCGCGGGGAAACAATGATTTAATTAATGTCTTCATTCCATCTCATTGATTGATTGATTGATTGATGGATTTTTTTTTTTTTTTTTTTTTTTTTTTTTTAAGTGGGACGCGCGAATGTTGGAATTGGCGCCCCCATGACACCTGGTCTAGCATGGAACTCCCATAATTTAGCGGGAAGCACTCCAAAGAGTGCCCAGGTGGGCGGAAGTCGCAGGAACTTGTCCGCGCCGAGCAAAATGTGCTAACATTTATTGGGGCCGGGCGCATGGCGATGCTCGGGTTCGGCACTGTCCGTCTCCCACTCACTTCTTTCAGCAACAAGCACTGAGAAGTCCACCACAGTTCTGCATTATCTTGAGAGACTCCATTCCTACTATAAACGAGTGAGGAGGGCATACAACAAACGAAAGCATAGGCGTTTGCCTAGCGTACATATAGTAATCACCTCGAACCATTACTGAGTACCTCGTAACAATTACCTTAACCTAGAAGTAACAAAATCACATAGAATTTGTAGCAGTGCTTAATCAAAAAATTATACCAATTAGTACAACAAGGAATTAATAAAACGCATAAAATGTCAAAGAACACCAAAAAAAACCAAGTGGCAGGCCCACGCAGTATGACCTAAAAAATGATAGTGGTACGCCTGTTCACCAGGCGGCGAAGCGAAGAAAAATCAGCTGAGCATCTCTGGTCGACAGAGGGGGAAAGGTAGAGATAAATATCATGGATTGGGGCTTACTCGTTGGAGGATCTAGCCAGTGCACATAACTTTTGTACTGGTCGCAATAACTTGCCCTGGCTAGTTCGTACTTCAACAGTACGCACGACTCCGGCTTGATCAGGGAACAATTTCTCCACTACACCTAATTTCCAGTGAGAGGGCGGAGATTCCTCAATTAAAAGTACTAGATCATTTACAGCTAGTGGTGGTGACTCCCTTTTCCACTTTACCCTTTGTTGCAAGGTGTGGAGGTAATTTCGCGACCAATATTTCCAAATTATTGCTAATTTGTTATTTAAATGGCGGAACTGTTGTGCAGGAGTAATCTGCACAAGAGGCGAGTCAGTATCTATAGGAAAAGTATTAAGCGCGTGCCCGTAGACTAAGTGATTCGGGGTTAAAATTAAATTCACCATCCGTATCTGTAGACGTGACTACAAGCGGTCTTGATTTTAAACAAGCTTCTATTTTGGCTAAGAGGGTGTACAATGTAAGCAAGGGCACAACTTGTTGCCCTAAAGCTCGACGCAAATGGAATTTAAGACTTTTAACACAAGCCTCAGCTAACGAGTTTCGGTGAGGAGCGTAGGTGGGACAAAAGTGCCAGGAGGTACCCTGCACCGATAAAAAATTGGTGATAACCTCTAAATCCCGAGCGGAAAGAACAAAGCGATTAGCCTCGGCTAGGATACGACTAGCACTTTTGAATGTACTAGCGTTATCACTGTACATGTGCACAGGATAACCTCTTCTCGAACCAAAACGTTCAAAGGCCGCAATGAATTGAGAGGAGGATAGATTTTCGACGATTTCTAAATGCGAAGCTTTCGTGGAATGGCATATAAATACAGCAATCCAAGTCTTCTGAGACATTTTTGATCTCGTGAGAGACGGCCTTGTCAAAATTGGGCCACAATAATCTACGGATGTGTGAGCCCATGGCCGAGAAGGATTTACGCGGCTAGGGGGCAATGAACCCATAATTTGCTCCACGGGTGCGCCGCGCCAGCGTCTGCACGTCAGACAAGCATTAATTACCTTTTTTGCTACCCGTCGTAGGGAGGGAATCCAATACTGCTGGCGCACACATCCCATCATCATTGCCAAGCCCGCATGTAGAAATGCGAGGTGTATCATTTCTAAGAACAGGACGGTAATTTGTGGTTAGGCGGAAGTATAATAGGATGCTTGTTTAACCTCTCCACCTGAGAATTCATTAAACGGCCACCCCACCCGTAAAAGCCCATCAGGGCCTAGATAAGGATTCAAGCTAAGGAGCGATGACTTGGGAGGTAATCCCTTTTCTTTTGAAAGTGCCTTATATTCAAGGGGGTACATGTCTAGTTGAATGAGCCTTATAATAACCACTGTGGCTTCTCTCAATTCAAGCGGTGCCAACCAACCCCTTCTCCGCATCTGAGCCGAAGCAGGGTCAATGCGAGCAACAATTGCAGCCCGTATATTGTTAATGAATCTTAAGCATAGCGCCAACACCCTTATCAATTTGTGATATTTTGAATATCTGCTAAGTAGCACTTGAACAAATGAATTTTGGTTTCACCTACATCTGACGAGGGCACACTTGTTTGGTATGCAGTGAACATACAACAGAGAGCATCTACCTTACCATTATCCGCTACCTCAGCATCGACAAATGGCTTGGCCCAACATTGACACTGGCTGCTTTCAGCCACGGCGGTCCTACAAACCAGAGGGTACTGTGTTGCAGTGCCTGGGGGGAGACACCACGGGTTAGCAGATCAGCGGGATTCTGTCTCGAGCTTACATGGCGCCAACAAGATAGTGGATAGGATGCCACTATCTTTGAAACTCTATGCGCAGTGAAAGCATCCAATTTATGATTGCTTTTCACCAACCAGTGCAAAACAATAGAACTATCTGAAAAAAGATACACTTGATTAATAGAACACACAATTCTCAATGCTCTTATTACCTTCTTGGTCAATTCTACCAATAACAAGCACTACACAACTCCAAGCGAGGAATAGTCGACCCTGACAGGGGAGCAAGTCTTGATTTAGAGCACAACAAGTGGCTATGCGCAACGGATGCAGAATCATGATTAACTAAGTATAATGCAGCTCCGTACGCCTTATGAGAGGCATCACAGAATCCTACTAGACAAGAGGGAAGGTGACCCTGGGGTAACACCTTGCGTGGGAGTATAATTGATGGCAGTAAAACAATCTCATTAACCAAGGACTGCCAACAACAAGTAAGATCAGAATCAAGAGGAGTATCCCAATCCAACTGTAAAGACCACAATTTTTGCAGAAAAAGCTTCAACTTTACCAAGAAGGATTCACAAAACCTAATGGGTCATAAATAGAGGCTATTAAGTGCAACACAACCCTTTTTGTTATACACGGGAGGTTGAAAGTGTTTGGATCGGAGTGTTTGCTATATGTAATGCAAAGTGTGTCTTTATCAGTGTTCAAGTCAAACCCAATATTCTGTGTGTATTGTCTGAGGCCAGAGGCGTGGAAGTGTATTGTGTGTGAGTGGTGTTGAGAGTGGCCAGAAACGATGAAGAATTGCTATTAACCTTTCTCAAATTAAAATGAGCTCCCTTTAGCACTTTTACAATCCTTTGAAATAACGATGCTGCCTTCTCAGCACAGTCACTCCCAACAGTAAGTCATCTACATAAAATCCCTGCTTGATGGCTGAAGCCACCTCAGGATCATTTTCATTTATTTCCTCAGCCAACTTGTTGAGACACCTTGTACTCAGAAATGCGGAGGGGGCCATACCATAAGTAACGGTTGCAAAGTAAAAATTTTAATGGGGTCGTGAGGGTTCTCTCGCCACAAAATTCTCTGAAATTTAGTATCAGCATCATGCACCCGAACCATTCTATACATTTTCTCAATGTCTGCTGTGAAACAAACATTAAACAATCGAAATCTAAGCATGATGTCAATGAGCTCTGATTGCACGTTAGGGCCAGCGTAGAGTAGGTCGTTTAAACTTAACCCAGAAGAAGATTTGGCACTACAATTGAAGACTACACGCAGTGGTGTAGTAGGGGATTGTGGATTCAACACACAAAAAATGAGGTATAAAATAGAAAGGAGGTGCTATCTTACTGACACATTCAACTGCATGCCCCAATTCAATGTATTCTCTCATGAACTTGACATAATTGTGCCTTAATTCTTTATCTTTAGAAAATCTGTTTTCTAAAGCAAGCAAAACTGCTTGGCCACAAAATGTGAATTCCCCAATAATTGTGGAGGACGTTTAAAAGGCAAAGATACACAAAATTGCCCATTCTCCAACCTAAAGGTGTCCTCATTAAATTTCTTTTCACAAGGATGCTCCAAGTGTGAGAAGTTTTCATCACGAGAAGAGGAAATCCTCTCAGAATTCCAAATATTCTCATAATCATTGACTAAGAAGGAGAGTGTGCAGTTAAGAAAAAGCACTGATCTGGGGGTGCCGCACTTGGCAACAGTGTGGGCAATCGATCCCCCGCAATGACATTACCAAACTTAGTATCAAGAATAAAAAGCTTTGAACAATGGCTGCTCTTCTTAGTGTTAAGCACCTGAAAAAATAAAGAAGAGCTTAATAAAATATCTAATTTTTTAGGAATAAAGAATTGGTCATCAGCCAATTTTAGGTCAGCAGGCAGCTTCAGGGCAGCTAAATTAATGTTCCTCCGGGGGTGGCTTTGGAAATAGCAGGGACCACTAAACATTCTATTGCCCTTTTCCACCTACAACACCGCGAGGAGATTAACACATGAACTCTAGCATTTGAACCAGAAGTAAGAGCATTAACAGAATGAATCGTAGCATTATGCCTAATTCTTTTGAGACGGAGGGCCTGTACCAGTGATTCAGTTATCAAGGAAACTTCACTACCAGAATCAAGTAATGCCCTGGCTGGCAGGGTTTGGCCCAACTCATTTGTTGCATTAACAATGGCTGTGGGAAGGAGAGAACCAATATTAAATGTCTGGCTAAGAACCAAGTGTGATAACGTGGAAACCTTTGTATCGTGTGGTTGTTTTGCAGTAATCTGGGTGGCAGATGCTAGTCCAGCAGAGGTGTTGGGAGCACTAGAACAATGAGGTGATGCCAAATTATGGACATTTTGTGTAGAAAATTTATGAAGCATTGAGTGGTGGTTCTTACCACAAGTTTTACAACTTCGTTGTGAGCAATGATGAGAAGGACCCTTCCTTCGAAGACAGTTGTAGCAGAGTTGATGAGAAGAGACAAAATCCCATCTCTGCTGGACAGCCAGGGTACGAAAACGAGGGCAGGCGAAAAGTGGGTGCTCTCCAGAACTGCAGGCAATGCAGGCTCGAGCTGATGACCCCTCTTCCAGCTGAAACACCTGTTTGGCAGGTGAAGATTGTGTAGGGCGCTTAGACTTACTAACTGAAACAGAATTCACATCAGGATTAGCAAGAGGGGCAATGTCTAGGGCTCTTGCCCGGAGTGAAAGAAAATCTAAAACATTTTGCAATGGAACAATATCATTTTTGCTTTAGCAAGGAAAAATGCTTCCTTTGTTTTGTTATCCAATTTACTGAGCACTAAAAATTGTACTATTATTTCAGCCATAGGGACTGTAGTGGGAACTGCTGACATAGATAGCCAGTGAGAAGTTACTACATTGTGCAATTCTCTTAAGGAGGAGGCATCACCAATTTTGAGGGAAGGAAAGGAGAAGAGAGCATGAATGTGCTCTTCTAAATTTTCGATTTATCGTCATAACGATCTCTTAATAAAGCCCAGGCCTGTTGAAAGGATCTGTCTGATACTGTGAGCACAGAAATCAACTTCAGAGGTTCGCCTCGAGACTACTCATTAAATGCACCAACTTCTGCGAGTCCGGTATCTGTACCTGATTAATGACTAATTGAGTAAACAAATCACGAAACGTTGCCAATTTCTATACCTTCATCAAATTTTGGAATTTAATGCTCGGTAGCGAGGCATGATGACACGCCGAGGCAACAGTAAGAGGCTTTTCAAAGGGCTCGTATTTTTCATTCAATAGCTGTTTTACAGCCAAGTAAGCATTTTCACATTGCCGAAAAATTTTGTTCATGAATCGTGCTAAAGAACTCTGTGGAGCTGATCGCATCCATTTTAAGAACTTCGATATCCTTCCAAACCTCGCATAACCTACACGCAAGCACGCGAGACTGCTACTGTTGCTGTTGCAAAGCTTTCAAATTACTTTCAATTCGTGAAATTTCCCAATAGCGAGACTCCACCTTTGTGATAATCTTAATTCAACTGCACCTGCTCCTTAGCCCTTACCTTTGACTGAGACATGGTTAAATAAGCTTGCTTACTAATGAAAGAACTGAAATAATTCACGATAGCATTTAAAAGGGTATGAAGTTTCATACGCAAAA